>JAYESA010000180.1:337500-347500 GCA_036927795.1 Iris macrosiphon
GCCCAAAATTTACCCACGGGTTCTAATCGATGTCTAGATCCTAGAAAAATGCTAACTCGTCGATTCTAGGTCCGTGACAAAAATGCGCACGTACATAGAACCTACGACGACGAAAACCCCCAAAACGCCTATTTCTCTGCGACACGATCTCACGTGTCCGAACGGAGACACGTACTAACCCTAAATACACCCAAGCACGTCTACCTAGGTCCGTCAAACCTAGGGCATCACCCAAAATTGGGCCAATCTCGGATTTCACCCAAAATTGACACACAACATAATGTCAAAGTCTCCAAACACAACTAAACAAGCTCTAAATTTCTCCCATGGATAGCCTTAAGGTCTAGGAAGGTTCTAAACCACTAATTATACTATATAATAGTAACCACTAAGAGAAAAGTTAGGGTTTACCTCTTGAGAGTTAGAATCCCAAGGCCAAAGTCTCCAAAACCCATGAAATCACCACCCTCAAGCTTCCAAGCCTCCTAATCAAGCCTCCACACTAAGTCTAGGCTCTACACACCTAGATTAGAGAAAATCAAATGGTTAGGGTTTTACATCTATGAAGAATAGAAGAAGAAAGAGAAGAAATGACTTACTTGAGACTTGTTGGAAGAAGGAAGAAGAAGAAAAGAGTGGAGAAGAAGAAGAAGAAGAAGAAGAAATGAAGAAAGGGGGGGGGGGGTCGGCCAGGTCTGGAAATAGAGGGTTAGGGCTGGCCATAAGCAATAGAAATAGGTTACACTAAGTCAAATGACTAAAATGCCCTCTCATTTAGTCATTCTAATTGGGATTTGGGTTTGGGGTTCCAAATGCACTCAAATTAACTCCTAATCACTCCTACTAACTTATTAAAAATATAATAATTATTCTAAACCCAAAAAATAGCCCTCACAAGGGTGTTGGTTGGGTCGGACATGGATCCACTAGGGTCTGACACGGGTCCAGACTAGCCAAAACCCTAAAACAATCCATAAAAAAATAATACAATCAACAATTAAATATAAATATAATTATTTATAATTAATACACAATTTACCAAATAAAAAAAATCCTATTTTCTAGAATTGGGTAGTGACAAGCCTACCCTCCTTAAAATAATTTTGTCCTCGAAATTAAAAGACGAAACTAGGACAGGAATGCAAGAAAAAGAAAAAGAACCATACCTCAGGGCTCGAAAAGATAGGAGTATCGCTCGCGTATTTTATCCTCCCTCTCCCAGGTCGACTCAGCTGGAGAGTGATGCCTCCACGCGACGCGAACCAAAGGAATAGTCTGGTTCCTCAACACCTTCTCCCGCCGATCCAGAATCTCCACCGGCTGCTCTGGATAGCTAAGAGTAGGGCCCACCACGATCTCTGAGTGATCCAATACGTGACTGGGATCCATCACGTACCATCTCAACTGCGACACGTGGAACACATCATGAACTCCCTCTAGCGTAGGCCACAAATCTAGCCTATACACCACAGCGCCGACCCTCTCAAGGATGCGGAAGGGTCCGACGAAACGTGGGCTAAGCTTCCCGCCTCCACCGAAGCAAATAGTGCCCCGCGTCGGAGAAATCCTCAGGAACACCAGATATCCAACCTAGCACAAACAAGGTCTCAGCACTTAATCTAAAACAAGCAATCACAAGCAAACACAAGAAAAAAAAATCTAGATTCTAAGCTATACCTCGCACTCCAAAGGTCTCCGGTGGCTATCGGCCCAATGCCGCTGCCTGTCCTGCACCACCCGAAGTCTATCTATAATGAGCTTGACCTTCTTCGCTGCATCAACCACCATCTCTGGGCCAAGCAAAGCTCTCTCGCCTACATCATCCCATGATAACGGAGTGCGACACCTTCATTCATACAATGCCTCGAATGGTGACATCTCGATACTGGCTTGGTAGCTGTTGTTGTAAGCAAATTCTACCAAGTGCAAGTGATCCTCCCAAGAGCCTCTGAAATCCAGAACACAAGTGCGAAGCATGTCCTCAAGTGTCTGGATGGTCCTCTCTGACTGACCATCTGACTGTGGGTGATATGCACTACTAAACTTGAGCTGGGTGCCCAAGCTAGCATGCAGACTCCTCCAGAAATGCAAAGTAAAGCGACTGTCCCGGTCTGATACTATGCTCATAGGAACTCCATGCAGTCTGACTATCTGGCGTACATACATCTCTGCTAGTCTCTCCGTAGACGTACCCACTTTGAATGGTAGAAAGTGGGCCGATTTGGTCAACCTGTCTACGATGACCCAAATCGTATCCTTCCCTCCTGGAGAACGAGAAAGTCCAGAAACAAAATCCATGGTCACATGCTCCCATTTCCACTCCGAAATGGGTAACGGTTGGAGCAATCCTCCTGGCCTCTGCCTTTTTGCCTTCACCTGCTGGCACACTAAGCATCGGGATACGAAGCGTGCTACCTCCCGCTTCATCCCGTACCACCATACATGCTCTCTCAGATCTCTATACATCTTGTTGGCACATGGATGCATAGAGTACTGGGATCGATGCGCCTCCTGAAGAACCTCCTCGCGCAACGACTCACTCGGCACACACAACCTGGTACCGTGCCGCAATGATCCATCATCAGCAATTGTAAAGTCATATGATAATCCAATCTGAACCTGCGCCCTGATGCTTCTCAGGAAATCATCCTCAAACTGTGTAGCCCTGATCCGGTCTACCAACTCTGACTGAATCTGCAGTCCCCACATCTACATCTCAACTCCAGGCACTATCACCTCAATGCCCAAGCTTTTTAGATCTGCCAGAAGATAACGATCTGTAGTCAGGCACATAGCTACCGGATACCTACTCAGCACATCCGCAACTACGTTCGCCTTCCCTGGATGGTACTGCAACAATATGTCAAAGTCTTTCAACAACTCCAACCATCTCCTCTGCCTCATGTTCAACTCTTTTTAGGTAAACACATACTTAAAGCTCTTGTGGTCTGTGAAAATCTCCACACGCTCTCCGTATAAATAGTGTTTCTACAACTTCAGAGCAAAGATGACCGCTGCCAACTCCAAATCATGGGTAGGGTAGTTCTTCTCATGAGGACGTAATTGTCTAAAAGCATAGGCAATCACCCCCCCCCCATTCTGCTGTAACACGCAACCCAGTCCCTTCCCCGATGCATCACTATAGATAGTGAATCCTCCAGACCCTGATGGCAACATCAACACTAGAGCTGTCGTCAACCTCCTCTTCAGCTCATCAAAGGCGATCTGGCACTCCTCTGACCAAACAAACTCCATGTCCTTCCGGGTCAGCCTAGACAACGGCTCTGCAATCCTAGAAAAATCCTGAACAAATCTCCTGTAGTAACCTGCCAGTCCCAGGAAACTCCTGACCTCTGCTACTGAACTCTGAGCACTCCATGCCTCAACTGCCATGATCTTTCTCGGATCCACCGAGATCCCTTCTCCAGTCACCACATGACCAAGGAATTCAACCTTGTCAAGGAAGAACTCGCACTTCGAAAGCTTTCCATAATGCTTCTCCTTTCTGAGAGTCTCCAGCACTATCCTCAGATGCTCCTCATGCTCCTTTGGGGTCTTCGAATACACCAAGATGTCATCTATAAACACCACTACAAACCTTTTCAGTTGCTGATGGAACACCTTGTTCATCAGATTCATGAACACCATTGGGGCATTAGTCAACCCAAACGGCATCACCATGAACTCATACTGTCCATACCTGGTCCGAAAAGCTGTCTTCGGAATATCCTCCCGCCTGACCTTCACCTGGTGGTAGCTTGTCCTCAGATCAATCCTGGAAAACACCCTCGCTCCGCTCAACTGGTCAAAGAGATCATCAATACGCGGCAGCGGATACTTGTTCTTGATTGTGAGGTTGTTCAGAGCCCTGTAGTCGATACACATCCATATCGACCATCCTTCTTCGGCACAAAAAGTACCGGAACACCCCACGAAGAAGAACTAGATATGATAAATCCCTTGTCCTGAAGCTCATCCACCTGCTTCTTCAACTCTATCAGCTCACTGTTGCTGACTCTATAGACGTGCTGGGATATCGGCTCCGTGGCTGGCACCAAGTCTATAGAGAACTCCACATCTATGTCCGGAGGTAACCCTGGAAACTCCTCCGGAAAGACATCCATGAACTCCGCTATCAGTGAATGTGGCAACCTCGGCTCTACCACCAGGGCTCCGCAGAAGACTCCCTCGCTCTGCTCCGCTGCTCCTCTGGCAAACTCAAACTCTAGCTCTCCCGGCGGACTAAACAACACTCTGACTCCACGACAATCTATACTAGCATAGTGCATACTCAACCAATCCATCCAGAGTACAATGTCGTAGCTCGAAAGTGGCATTACGAGTAGGCACACACTCAACTCCCGGCCTCCCAAGGTAACTCTCCGGTCTCTGCAGACATCACTGACTAGGATGATGCCACCCCCGGTCGTGATATTGCAGAGTCTAGCTAAAGGTTCAATAACAAGATGGTATCTAACAGCAAAAGATACAGACACAAAGCTATGGAAAGCACCGGAATCAAATAAAGCAAGTGCTGGAATGGAATCAAGAAGAACACAGATCAAAAGAAGTCAATACGGTGATTGAGCACAGTCTCTCTCAGCCTATATCCTATATCCTATTGCAGGTAGACCTAGAAACTGGACCTGCAAACTACGACCTGCATATTAGACCATGCATGGGCCGCCACCAAAAATGTGTCATGACCCGCACCCGAAAAATTGGGCATGAGTCGTGGGTACGTCCAACCTACGCCGCAGAATCGGCGGTAGAACGCTGTAAAGGTCCATTCTAGGTCACAATATCTATCTCACAATAATCAATCAATATAACCTCCCAAAAGGAGGGCAACCACGCAATATATATATGCCTCAATCACAATAACTAGGGGAAGAGTAAAAGCACGATAAGATAGCACAAAGAAACAAGAACCAAAGAGCAAGAACAATATCCAAATATACAGTCCAAGTCTAAAGTCTACAACATCTCACAACAAAATAATAAATACAGTACAGTCATCCAGAATAGCAACTGGGAACAACCCAAGAAAACCCACCTAGCTAACTAGGGTGCTAACGTCGTCTCCTCGACAGCCTCCTCCTCAGTCTCCGGGTCACAACACTCATCGACGCCCGGCCCGTAGAACGTCGGGCAAAAATCCTCATGATCCTCTGGAAAAAATGTGACCAGTCAGGACTGGAGCGAAGTACATAACTCTGAAAGCAACTCCAAATACATGGTAAGGTGTATATGACTAGCAATAGAAAAGTATACAAGATGTACAGAAAAATAAATACATGGTGGAGCAGATAAAGTAGCTGCAATATAAAACTGGAGAACAATACAAGTAGTAGAGAAGTAACTGCATGTGAAAAAATAGGAATACTAACTAAGTGCCTGGAGCACAAGTTCGTTATGTGATCGGCTTAGGTTGCATATGAATAATCTATGATAACTCCGTTATGCGTGAGTTGCATAACCGACATACACATGAATACTGTTTGGCTTTGATCACATAACCAACTCCTACTCCCCTTCCCACTAATACTCTTGGATCCAACCACGACACGCTACGTACATGATAAATAACTCGCGCACATGAAGGCGAGAGCACACGAAGCACATGATAGCACATGAGAATCAATACCCGAAGCACATGATGAAATACACGTGATAGAGTACCCGCTGAACACGGTAAGGGGGATATCATCTCATGACGGGATCCACTAGTACCAGCTCATGAAATAATGTGTCAGAATCAAGTATTACAGTTCTAGAACAGGTGATATAAACGCTATCATGAAATAGAAACGATCAAAGGTAGGTACTCGCCTGACGTCCTGAGCAACTGATGAGGATCGAGATCCGGACAGGCGTCGCAAGAACCTATTGTGAAAAGCAAGGTTAAATGGGGTTTTATAGAGTTAAACTGATATAAAATAACTAAACATAAGGTTCTAGGGTTATTCTAGGTCGAACGGGTCAAACCGGTAAAATTTGGGTCAAAAAGTCAACCTGGGGTCCAAAAAGTCAACTCTGGGTTAAAACTAGGTCAAATGTTGACTTTTACGGTCAACGGGGACAATTATGGTCAACACTAGGTCAAACTAGGGTGCCCCTAAAATTCTAGGTCAAAACTAGCTCATTAAGCTAGTAAACCTTCAAACTCGCCTCCTCGAGATACCGAGATACCCTCGATATCTGATACCTCGACCTAAGCTACGCACCCCGCCTATACCCGCTAAAACCTATGCTAGCACGCGTAAATATATACACATATACATATAAAAGCAATTCTAAACCTATTCTTAGGCAATTGCTCAAAAACCTTACCCGATACTCAATACCTTGGGTATCTCAAGGTATTGAGATACCTTGATATCTCAAGGTATTGAGATATCCCTAATCCTCTCTAACTAGCCATCTAGCTAACTAACTATGCATATATACACCTAGGTATATATATCTAGGCTAGAATATATATATACAAACACATGAGCATTTATCTACTACATATATATCACACACATACACACATATACCCATATACATATATATATATATATATATATATATATATATATACTCATGTATCTATCTATATATATAAATATATATATATATATATATATAGCTCTCTCACCCCCTCTCACTACCTGCTACTGCTAGTGCCTCGCCATGCAGCGCTTACGCTTGCTGCTGCTGCCCGTTCTGCTGTTACTGTTGCTGTACTTGCTGCTTGAGCAGGCTTCTCCTACACGCTGCTTCCGCGGCCCGGCCGCGGCGCTGCTGCGCCTGCAGCCACTGCCGCTGCGCTGCTGCTGCTGTTGCCGCGGCGCTACTGCGCCTGCAGCCACTGCCGCTGTGCTGCTGCTGATGCATCAGGCTGCTGTTGCTGCTGCATCAGGCTGCTGCTGCTGCTGCGCTTTGCTGCGGCCGCGTACTGCGCTGGCCTTGCTGCCCCCCTCGCTGTGCCACTACTCACTGCTCAGCCCTCGACACACCACACATACACACACACACACACACACACACACACACACACACACACACACACATATATATATATATATATATATATATATATATATATATATATATATATATACACACAACCATATATCTATATATTCACACTTACACACTTATACACAAATATATATATAGGTACACACACTTACGCATACACACTCATACAAACACGCAAGCACACACACACACTTATTGTAAACCCCCTCACCCAAAATTAGGCCTACTTGACTTAGATAGTGAAATTAGGGCTAGTTGAAAACCAATTAGAATTTAGAACACAACATTTTTATTTAATTATGCACTATTGATATCACGTAGCGCACCTTACCGTTGCTTCGATAATTGGGGCACCTCGCTAGCCACTGCTTTCCTATAAACTTCACAACCTTGTCCTAGACATGACCATCCACCATTATGACCTTTGCGTAACTTATAATCATGCTTTCTTGTGCTACATTTTAGTCGCACAATAAACGCCGCGAACGTTATTATTTAATTCTAAATAAAATATGACTTTGTACCCTTGTGCGTTCCAATCGAAATTGGAGACACAATCTTGACCGTTTTATATAACCCAAATTTTATTAATATTCTACAATGTACCCTCTACGTTCCTGAAACTTGTGTCCCACCTAAGTTTAATCCCGTGTCTTTCTAATTAATTCCAGAACATCATGCGCATTCGATTTAATCAATTAAATCCAATTTTTGTCTTTGTGTAATTTTTCCAATTATTGGGGGCTTTTGTGCAAAAATGTATTGAGGTGTCCCCACCATTGGACAATACGTAAAGAAATCCAATTTTCCCTTCACGTAAAATTTTCCCATAATTTTTGGAATGTGCAAACGCGCAACATCGCCCATTTTATTTTAATCCAACCCTTGCATTTAAACAATGCAAAATTGTAGCCTCCGAACACCCCCATGGCAAGCCCAAGGCCCAACCCAAGAGGACGTTGACCAAGTCAAACTATTCCTAGGTCAAACCAAACCAAAAATTTACATATAAATATATCACATGTTCCTAATTTCCTAAAAAAAAAAACCTAAACCTAAATAACTACCCAGCCGACCCTAGTCACCTTCAACCTCCCCCTCCGGCCATCCACCGCGTCTCCCCGGTAGTCTTCGACACCTCGACCACAGCCCACCGAGCCCTCCACCCTGAACGCCGCCATCCTCCGCCTATGCAGTCCTCGACACCGAGTGGCCACCCTCTCCATCCTCCCTCGAACCCGCATGAGCGGTGCTCCGCCTGCACCTAGCCACCACCACCTCAGAACGCCACCACCACAACCCCTCGTCCGCCTACACTCGCCTAGCCGAAACCTCGCCGGAGTACGACCCCGAGTCCCTCCTCTTCCATCTTCACCTTCTACCTCTTCCTCCCGCTACCGGAGCCCGAGACTCCGCCGGCCCCCGATTCTGACGTCGCTGCACCCCAGCCTCGACGGAGCAGCCCGTCACCACCAGTGCCTGACCACGACGACCTCCCCCCAGCCTCCTCCGTCGACTGCTTACCATCTTCCCCACATCCCGACTCCACTACGAGCCCTCGGCAGCCACCACCCCCCTCCGCCGACTGAACAGCCGACCACTTTCTCACGTCCTCGACGAACACCGCAGCCCTCCACCTTGCCGGGCCCCCGTCCTCCTTTCTCCTTCTCCTCTCTATCGTCCCTGCTCCCTGACCTCTCCTCCCCCCATGGCCGGACCACCCCTCCCCCTGGCCGGACTCCGGTGGCACCCAATCATCAACATCATCACCCCCTCACCATTATCTTCACCATGGTCGTCACCAACGTCATCGTCATCGTCGTCATCAACACCAACCCTAATCATCCTCTTCCTCGTCATCACCATCATGTAATCATTATCATCACCATTCATTCAACACATTAACCCTAAACATCTCTTAATCACCACCATCATCGTAGCCATCGTCGTCATCATCACCTCCATCGTCATTGTCGTTATCATCGTCATCACCATCGCCATCGTCGCCGACATCGTCATCATCCCCATAATCATGATCATCAACATTATCATCTTCCCTATCATCGTCTCATCATGGTCATCATCATCATTTCATCATTGTCGTCATCATCATTAGCATCATCGATATCACCATCACCCACATCCTCCCCATCATCACCATCATCCAGCCACCACCTACAGCATCCTCCTCACCTAATCACCTAGTCAGTATCACCCGTAGCAACCTTAATCATCGTCATAACCCTCTGCATCATCAACATCTTAGACCCGTCACCCTTGCACGACAACCCACAACAGTCACCCCCGATTCCCATACCTGTGCACGCTGACCCCGAAGATCTGTTGGATTTATCTGCACGACTTCAGGAGCAGGATATTGGTGCTACGCAGCCCTCTTGCCAGGCAAGTATACCTTGCCTTGTTGTACTGTTTAAATTCTGTATTATTAGCTGCATGTTTATTATCTTTAACTGTGCGCGTCCGAGAGAGACTTGGGTGCAGTCAATGGAGGCGTTGACGTTAGGACTTGTGCCTAACCTAGTGTCTAGTAGACCCACCTAAAGTCGTGGAGTTATTGGTATGACTCCCCAGGCCTTGACATATTTCTTACACGTATTGTGAGTCTCATGTAGGGCACGGACTTGCGTATGCGGTTGGCCACCTGTACGTGTAAGTCGTGCGACGGTTAGGGTATAACTACTAATAGTGTGCATGTTAGAGACTTAGCAGTTATTAGTAGTTGGAGCATAGACTATTGTAGTATGAAAGTCCAATCCTTGTCCTTGTTTGGTTGTGAGGTTGGACTATTGTTCTAACAATAGACTATGAGCCAGAGTTACAACACCGATACTTGCACTCTGTCTCGGTGTAGTAGCTACTGCGTGTTGTGGATGCAACATGCATAGATCATTGGGCGGGGAAGACAATTAGTAGGCGTATGGGACAGACATTTGGTTGTCGAAGTTTCAGA
>JAYESA010000180.1:350000-374313 GCA_036927795.1 Iris macrosiphon
AATATTTATAATTAATACACAATTTACCAAATAATAAAAAATAATAATCCTATTTTCTAGAATTGGGTAGTGACACCCTCCCTTTCCCACCGGTCGACTGCACCACTCTCATGCCCCTCCTTCCCTCGTCGTTCCCCCAAACTCGACCCCCCTCTCTTCGCAACGTGCAGGCTACTACTAGATAGGGCGGGCCGGGAGGGGGGGAGGGGCGAGAGTGAAAGAGGGCGGGGGTAATTTTGTCTTTTTAAATTTTTAGGGTATTAAGTTGATACCTATCAAAGTTGAGAATATGAAGATGAAAAACTTGAATAATTGAGGGTATCAAGTTATAATTTAGTCTTTATTTTATGTTGTTTTAATATTATTTTATTAATTTCAAAATTACTCTTAAGGTCTGTTTGGCAATTGTGGGAGTAGCGGTTATGGGATATTTTTGGAGTAACGGTTATGAGGGGTCATATTTTGAGTGGTTTTAATTAGTGATTTTTAAACCAATTCATTCCATGCTTGGTAACGAGCGGTTCTGAAATTTTTTTACAAGAATAAATTAAATTAAATTAAATTAAAAAAATTCCTCAAAATCTATCGATTGTGGGTATTTATAAAGCCACCCAAAATTATATTATACCGATTTTGAAGGATTTTTGAGCCGACCAAAACCAGTACCTCATAAAAATTACCAAGCAGAGGTTTTCATAAAACGGTCGGTTCAAAAATATCTCAAAACCGGTGAAAACATCGTTACCAAGCAGACCCTTCTATTGAGGGTTAAGAGAGTTAAGTCTGAAAAGTTGTGAATGGAAACAAAAGTACTACTTGGTTTGATGGTGCATGTTTGGAAGGGAGAATCATAGATGGTTAAGGTTAAGTTAGAATTTGTTTAGCATTTTTTTGTCCCATTTTTTAACTCCCAAATCGAAGGTTTAATGAGGAAAATGTGAAGTTTTGTTTAAAAAAATATAAATATTCCTAATTTGTCCTATTCACTTGGTTTGATGGTGCATGTTTGGAAGGGAGAATCATATATGGTTAAGGTTAAGTGAGAGTTTGTTTAACATGTTCGGAAGGGAGAATCATAAATGTGAAGTTTTGTTTAACGAGGAAAATATTATTATTTTCTTTTCCATTTTTTCTTGTTTTCATAAACTATTGCTCCGTAGTTTCCTGATTTTGTCTAGCTGTTTCTTGTCTCTCATCGTTTTCTTATACATTATAGTTATTTTTTTTATATACAGGTATTAGATTTGTAGCTGTTATTTTTTATAAAGATATGAGCCATTGGCTCATATACCGTTTACCTATATATATTTTATTATATATTTTTTTCCTTTTAAAATTTTGGATCATAAACAGTGTGTATATATATATATATATATATATATATATATATATATATATATAAGTTAGGAAGGGAATGGAGAAAGAAATGGTGATTAGATTTATATATAAGAAAATTAGTTTATATTAGAATTTGGACAAGTGACGGAATTTTTAAGTTTATACATAGGCATAATAAACTTTTCGTATGCAATAAGTACTTAAGCAATCTAATAAGTGAAAATATTTCACTTTTGAATTTGGAGCCACTTATAAGTGAAAATCACTCCACTTATAAGTACGGAAAGCGAATGCAATTATTGTGACCAAATTCACTTATAAATGAGATCCTACACATAATGGGTGAAATTCACTTATAAATGAGATCCTACACATAATGGGTGAAATTCACTTATAAATGAGATCCTACACATAATGGATGAAATTCATTTATAACTTATAAAAACCTGGGCTAATTAGAGTTTAGACCATGTATTTTATACCAGCTTAGAATTTAAGCCTTGACTTGTCCAATTGGAAAGTTTGGAGCATAATTTTTTATTTTTTGTTAGATATTTTCCATTATACCCTCCTTAGTCTATATGGAAAGATTCCATTCTTAAGTATGAGAGGAAGGGTATAAGAGCAAAATGTAACAAAAATTAAAAATTCAGGACCTAAAATTTTCAATTGGACAAGTCAAGACTAAAACTCTATGTTGGTATAAAATCTACAATAATGCTAAGTTTACTACCAAATGCTCACAACCTTTCTCCATGATGCCTACTTCACAATTTCAATGTAGGATTTTAGGGTTTTTGGGTTGGATTAGTGAAAGTAAAAATTAAAAAAGAAAGAAGAACATGACTAGTGTGTAGGAGGGAGGCAGGTGTGGTGTGCTTAATAGGTCATGTGGGTATATGAGTCTTTTAACATTAATCTATTTTTTAATTTAAGTTATATAGAATGTGCTTAGTAGGTCATGGGACGTGGATAGCCGGTCCCCAAAAAAATACACCCAACTTAACCCCACTACTTCCCCCGCTTTACCGTTGTATATTTGTTCGTGCAGTGTGCCAAGGAGAAACCACTCGAGACAGTTCTTCCTCCCCAGCCCAAGCTAGGGGAGGATGAGGATGTGACCGAGGAGATTGTGTCGACTTCTTTGAAAAGAGCCCTCGCTCGCTTTTCCGCTCTCCAAGCCCACGATGGCCATTGGCCTGGCGACTTCGGTGGTGCCATGACATTTATGCCTGGAATGGTAATTTACTGCTCTTCTTCTTCTTTTTTCTCCTCAAGAATTATCAATTTTCTTTTGCATCTATCCATGTTTATTCTTGTCTTTGAGTTCACATTGTTGGCAAGGATTGCATGTTTTTTAACCACAAAAGATTCAGTTTACAAACCTCTTTTATATACCCTATTATTGTATTTAAACACCCTGAACTATGCTAAATTCCTCAATAATCAAAATAAAATATGGGTTATGAAAAGTTAATTAAAAAAGTTTTGTGACCTCCACTCCGGAGGTTCATACATCTCAAATCAGATGTGTGTGTGTAAAAAAATAAAAATTATATATATATATATGGAAAAAAGGTAATTCCATTAAAACTGGTATGAAGTTACATACATCTCAAATCAGATATCCCCCCCCCCCCCCATAATCCGCCTTACATCATAGTGTATATTACGTAGAATACCAATAGTAACCGTACAGAGTCCTTCAAAAATACAGTTCCTCTCCTTGCAGATGTGCCATACCGCCGTCGTCAATCTAGTACATGCTTCTCAAAACCATGCCGCCCCCCTACTCCTCGACGCCCTGATCTCTTAAATCACACTATAAAAGCCCTGCTGATCTCCACTCCGTAGGTTCATAGTCTCCTCCTGTCTCCTCCAAATAATTCTGGATACTGAGCATCCGAAGAGCAAGTGCGGCGTAGACTTGCCTGCCTGCCTACATAACACACAAGTTTGGTCTCCATCTCGTATGTCGAAACGAGCCATTCTATCTAATGTCAGCAATCTGCTAGCACCAATTTATATAAGCAAAGTTGCATCTTCCTTGTCACCCCCTTCATCCACACAATATCCGCACTGGGCATTGCCTCATGGTGAAGTTGTATTTGATTATAAGCAATAGAACACACAAAATCACCTTGAGGGGAATTATCCCATACTCATGCGTCCCGATGAAGAGTACCACCGATCCTGGCCACCCGAATTATGTTTCCAAATAACAATATTCTAAACGGCGGTAGGCTGATGTGCGGCGGAAATGATCCGCCTACCGCCTAGGACACCTAGGCGCTGCCTATGCGCCGCCTAGGCGTTTGATACATTTTGGGTATTTTTTTTTTACTATTTTACCACTTTTTTATTTATTTAATATGCATATTTTAAGGGTTTTTATGCAAAGCTAAGTTGTAGAACAAAGATTTATGAAGTTTAAGTCATGTAAAAGTGACTCATAGGTCCATAATGTTTGCAAAACTATTTTACCAAAACATATGGTCAGGTATTGCTTCGTTTAGGCATTCACCTACACTGCCGCCTAACTCATTCTATTACAGAATTTGAATTAGAGTACACCGCGTACCACATACTCACCTTCGCCTATGCCGCCAAACCTCCGCTGGTCTACTCAATCACCAAGGTGCCAACGGCAAAAGCGGTGCAGAGAGTGACCGCCTACCGCCTAGGCGGCCGAGACGGACACCATTTAGAACACTGCCAAATAGCCTAGCGTGTGGATGCCCCTCCAGGCCGCCCTACCCCTCCACACACACACACACACACACACACACACACACACACATATATATATATATATATATATGGGATCGGGTAACACATACAATTTGACATGAAAAAATACGCAATCTCAGCCGTACATCAATAGAAATTAATGGTTCTGATTTTTATGATGTGGCCACTAACTATAATTATGAATGATAGTTTTATTTTCCAACAATCACACCACATTAATTGCACATCCCACTAATTAATACAACCCACTATTTAATAGAGACCCATATTCTATATAGATCTGAACCATTAATTTCTATTGATGCGCGATTTTTTTAGATGTCAAATTGCATGTGTCACCCGATCCCTTCCCATATATATATATATACAAGGACTATGATTGTGTCGTAAAACTCCTCCATATTGGTCAAATTGTAGCCCATCACAATTTCAAATCCTGGATCTGCCCTTAAGTCTATGCTCAAGTAGGGTTTGTTACCCTCCCTAGCTACTTGCCTACTTTAACTTATAATCTCCATTTCTCTCTCTTCCCCATTGCCTTTGAGCAATGATCAATTGATCAAAACTTGTTTCTATGGATTATGCTTTTAGAAAGTTCCTATCATACTATCCTGATTTTGATCCTTGAATTCATTGGCCCATGGATCATGAAAGCAACAAATTGCAAATTTTACATTTTGTTCTTGATTTTATAATTGTGTTAAATGTTTTATATTTCGTCATATGCACAGATTATCGCATTATATGTTACTGGAGTATTGGATATTGTTCTATCAGAAGAACATAAACGGGAGATTTGTCGTTATGAATATAATCATCAGGTTCATATAATTTCCCCACGTGATTTCTTGATTTGTTCAAATTAGAAGCTATCTAATATTTGATGTCCACATGATTTGTATATTACAGAATGAAGATGGGGGTTGGCCCTTGCATATCGAGGGTCATAGCACCATGTTTGGTACAGTAATGCAATATGTCATTTTGAGGTTGCTTGGTGAAGGAGTTGATGGAGGAGATGGTGCAATGGAGAAAGGTCGAAAGTGGATCATAGATCATGGTGGTGCACTTTCTACGCCATTATGGGGAAAAGTTTGGCTCGCGGTGATGTACCATAACCTACTTTTCTTTTTCCTTTTCTTTTTCTGAATAAAATGGAATATAATAGAATTAGGGCTATGAACGGGTATAAGCTGTTCGGGTTCAGGTCAAATTCCTGTCCTTGGTTTATATAATGTAGTTATGTATACCTTGTTTAATACATACACTTGCTTCTTTTGAGACTAAAAGGTGGGAAAAAGTCCCCTACAGGTTTAGATTTAAGATACTTCACTATCATTCCCTTGAAATTATTTAATATTTTTTATTCTTCAACAATATTTTAGATGGTTTTCGCTTGTGATACATAATTATGATGTATTGTTGAGTCTTGCTTATCATAAACTTCATAAAACATTTGAACTTTTCAGTAAGCATGTTTGGTCAACTTTTATTTGTTATATGTAAATTGGCTTTGGTTTCTTATCGGGTTTCATGTTTGGTTTGAGGCCATATCCAAACTCTATGTACCCATTAAGGATTTTGGGTTTACTTATGGAACCCTATAGTTCTAAAGTAATCCGATTGTGTTATAGGGTTGTAGGTTGCCACAAATACAATATAAGGCATACAACTACTTTGAAAGAAGCTCTAACTTTGATGTTCGCAGGTACTTGGTGTTTACGAGTGGAGTGGTATGAATGCACTGCCCCCAGAGCTGTGGCTACTCCCCTATTCTCTTCCATTTCATCCAGGTTTGTGATTTGTGTATATGTGTTGGACAACAATAACTTATGATACTAGTTATACTCATCATATGATCAGTTCGCACAGATTGTACCGATCTTCCTGGTTCCACCAATATCCCTCTTTGTGTACCTACGATAGAAACATGTTTTGGAGTAAAGCTTATGAAAACTTTCGTATCACATGATTCACATCTAAGTCATCATCTCATGATAATACAATACCATTGCTATAACTCTTGGGACTTTATCACGTTAAAAAAACAATTTTACAAATAAACTAAACATGATAAATATTTTCCATTAAATAATAACCAAAATGTAAGATACATCAAGTGATATTTTAACAACTGGAACATCTTTTCAAATTCATTAGTAGGGCATATAATTTTCACCCTTTACCCTTGTTTGCAAAGGTAGGGCAAAATCATATCTCGCACCCCCTATTTGTAATTAGTCAATGGTTTAAAATATTAAGTTGTGCAAACAAAATTTAGGGTAGTAAGTTGCTAATAAATTTTTTAGTTGCAAACGATAGTTCAGGATATATATATTTAGTTGCAAATTAGACTTTTGTAAAATCTTCTCTCAAATATTATATTTCTAAAATATCATGTACTTTGAGGTTTGAGAGCTCTACTTGTAATTCAAAACAATAGTAAAATCAATAAAATTATTTTCTCCATATCGTCTGTATAATCTATATATCACTATATATCATATAATAACAGTACAAGATCATTCACCTACAATGCTTCACATGTCAGCATTATATCCTACTCCATTTTAAATCTTTGAAAAGTACATTCTTTAGAATATCATTTCTTAAAATAATTTTTAAGCATATAACATCAAGTAAGTACAATCAATACATAAGGATAAATAATATAACATTATGTACATCGTTCTAAATCTATTAATTATAGTATAGATACTTATGACCTAGATTCGCTCCTCTCTCACATGCCATATACTAATTTTGTTCTTACTCTTTTTCATTTCCTTAAATTCACATCCATCATGGAGGTCTTATATATATATATATATATATATATATATATATATATATATATATATATATACATGCTAATCCATTCATAACTTGCAAAACATATGCCCAAAGACCTAGTACTTCACAATAAGCATTTGGATATGATCATTCAAGTGAATTTACTTTTATATCACGAGTTTTCAAGTTTGGAATTTTGAGTTTTCACTGATGCCTTACAGGTCGATTTTTAGCTCTTGCACGACAGATTTTTTTAGCTATGTCATATCTCTATGGGAGAAGGTTTGTGGGACCAATCACAAAAACAATATTGTCGTTGAGAAGGGAGTTATATGCTCTTCCATATGATCAAATATATTGGGATATGGCTCGGAATCATTGTGCAAAGGTTGGTGAAATTAGTCTCATTGACATGTATTTTACATGAAGTTACTGCCAAAAGCTTTCTCTCTATCTGTCATGCATACACACATACACTGTTGTTAAAAGGCACCAAAAAGGCGAAAGGCAATGTTGCACCGCCTAATCCAAAGACAATCGAGGCCTCTTCTCTAGGCAACGCCTAGACGAGAAATGCGCCAAAGACGAATTAGGTGAATGAGTAGAGGCTCAAATAGTCTTTTTTATACACTATAAGTTACTAACAAAATAGACATAAATCAAAAAAGAAAGAAGAAAGAGGAGAATATTCATGAAAAAATCTATCAATCAATGAGGACAAAGATTTTATTTTTGATGATGATAATGTTCATGATGATCTCTTAGGCTTACATGATGAAGATGAATGATAGATAAATGAGTAGGAGGAAGAAGGATTCATTAAGTCATTAGGAATGTGGAACATTGACTCGTTGATTATGGTGTGTTTGGTTTTCCACTTGAACAATTTGTCTTCTATCATAATGACTTATATGTCATGATATTGTTTTTACATTTAATGGTGTGTTTCGTAGACTATTTTGTAATCTTGTTGAGTTTTATGTTTTCTATTGATAATTTGGTATTATCTTTTACTCGTTTTCTCTACTTTATTGTCTAAAAACTCAAACATGAGTTTTTAGGAATATAAGGCAGATTTGGATAACCTAACATCAGTTAAAAAAGTGGCAAAAGGTGATATAAAAAGAATATTTGAGAAGTTCTTCAGGTGACGCTCTTCTTCTCCAGGTGAGACGGTGCTCCCAGGCGATGAGGCGAGGTAGGTTGCCTAGGAGCGCTTAGATCTTTTTAAAACACTGCACATCCGTACAACGATACATACATATACATACTATTTATAAGTAAACTCTTTCTAAATACCCCAACATATGTAGGGTCTTGACCAAACCCTTTATTCTATTAATAGCCCATAGAAAGTTACTACAAACCCCACACATGCCTTAGACGAGGAAAAGTTCTCACATCAAAACTATACAATAACATAAAAAATGTTCCACAACTGTTGACAAAATTTTGAAAATACGTTAACCTTGAGAGCTTCTGACATAAAAATAACTATGCAATTACTTAAATGTGTCCTACACTACAACATCGATATTGATGACTACTCCAAATGCTCCTTGAACGATCTTTCACCTCTCAGATAAGAATTGCTCGCCATTTTCAGTAAGTAGATTAGTACATATATTACCGACTAGTTATATTTTGTTGTAATACGTGCACTTGGAAAAGAGCATATCTTCCCCCACAAGACATTTTTTGGTATTTATATTAATGGTTTTTTCCTTTCCCAACGATTTCTTGCTGTTAGAAAATTGTAACGGTAATAATCCGTTGGGATTTGAAAAAAAATCATGTGTTAGGAAAATCTTGATTCTGTGTAATGTTGTGGATTTTGATTGTTTATCATGAAGATTAAAACCTTTTCCACCAAGTTCGATCTGATCAATTGTTGCATGAAGTTCAAGAACCAAATTGCTCATCTGAAACCAAAAGCCAATTCGTCATATATAAGGATATAAGAAGCCAAGTTATAAAGTTGTCTAAAGAAACAACTATGTAAAAGTTTACAACACCTTGCATTCCTCTGTGACGACCACCTCATACTGTTAGACTTAGATTGTTTTACATGTTTTATAATCACAAACTTTGTCCAAGGGTAGAGTAATGATAAGACTGGCAATCAACAATAAAGTCACGTGTATACATTTTAAATGGAATTTGGTGATTGTATATATATGTACATTGTATTCTTTTACCATATTTTTTTAGTGTTTTTTTTTGTTTCTATGAGAAATTCACATAAATTTCCATGACAGTTTAGCATGTAAAGTGGTTCCCATAATTTATTATTTTAATTTACTTTATAAGATGGAAGTTTTATTGCTCTCTATTGTATGCAGGAGGATTTGTACAACCCCCATCCACTGATACAAGATATTGTTTGGGCTTCTCTCAATAAGATTGTTGAACCTATGCTAATGCACTGGCCTGGTAAAAAGTTAAGAGAGAAAGCTCTAAACCATGTCATGCAACTTATTCATAATGATGACGAAAATACTCAATATATCAGCAGTAGTGGTATAAGCAAGGTACATATGATTGCCTCCATGCACATGGTTTTATATGGATACAAAGGATGTGACTTGCCTAACATTTGATATGAATGTGCAGCCACTATATATGATTTGTTGTTGGGCTGAAGATCCAAAATCAGAAGCATTTAAATTCCACCTCCCAAGAGTCTACGACTATATATGGCTCGCTGAAGATGGCATGAAATTGAAGGTTCATAACATCTATTAAATTTCTAGTCATGTTTACGCACAACAAACATGTTCATATCCATATGAACTAACCAAACTTTGAAATTTAACTTAGTTATGGCCTTTAATATACTAGTGCCATAAGTTGTAGGTTCGATATTCTGCATTCTAGTCTGAAATTACAAGATATTATAATTTTTTGTATATTTAAACATGTTTATTTTCCCAGTCTTAAATAATTGTTTAGATCATTAGATATAGAAAACTTAATATTTTATTGGCTTACTTTTTAATTGCAGACAACTGATGGATGCCAAAATTGGGAACTGGCATTAGCTGTCCAAGCAATTATCTCAACTGGCCTTTCAGAAGAGTTTTCTCCCACACTTAAGAGTGCTCATAAATTCATTAAAGACTCGCAGGTTATTTGAGTTGTAAATCAACACATTCTGAATTTTCTCTAACAATTTAATTGATATCTATTCACTTGTTCAACATTTTCATCTACTTAAGATGGCAAAAGACAGGCCTGCCGATCTTTGTTATCGCCATATAACAAAAGGTGCATGGACTTTCTCAACTTCTGACAATTCATATACCGTTTCGGATTGCACAGCTGAAACACTTAAGGTAGGCATGCACCTCATAATTCAAGATTATCACCATTGTCAAAGCCTTTGTTATTAGTCAGGAATCCAAATTGATGGGTAAAATAAAGTTACAAACAACATTTAGTACTTGTCATTGAGTTAATTAAATCTGGATGATGAAAGATATGATTTGATTTACTACATGGAATGAATTCAACGTAAGTTGGAGATTACATTAACAGCTCATTGTATAGCATAACAAGATCAATTAGTTTGTATTAACTCTGGTTTTGTACAGGCTGCCCTCTTATTATCAAGGATTTCTTCAGAAACTGTCGGTGATCCACTAGCTGTGGAACAATTGTATACTGCTGTAGGTGTCATACTATCCCTAATGGTAAGTTGGAGATTGTTCAAACTTATTTAACGTTTCACCTACTAGTCGAATAAATCATTTTCTAGTTGATGGAATTGTCAAATAGTAACACAAAAAACCGTTTTGAAATCAAAACAGAAAATGATGATAAAAGTGTCATATCAATGGAAGGCATGTAAGTAAACAGTGTCCTCGTATGCAGCGGATAACAAAATTTTATTCCGATATGCCAGCTAGTATACCAGCACATTAACCCTTCATGCGTCTACCCAGGTGGTGTTTACCAATCCTATCACTGGATTGACCTTGGTGATATAGATTGAATACATTAACCGATCGAGTCATCAAACTATTTGATGGATGATCAATTGGCACGAAACTATTTTTTTCTATTCAATGAGGCAACCTGCAGAATGTAGCATATACTAGATCTACAAAAGAGGTGATTAGATATACCTATACAATCAGCGAGTTGCACAAGCGCACGTCCTCCAACGACGATCCATACTGATAATCCGGAACAAGTAGATCAAAAAACGCCTTCTTGGAATGCCTCAAACCGCACTGAACGAACTCTTTAGAACTCCCTCGAACATGCTGGACTTGATGACAACTCGTCTTTAGCCCCACAAAGATCTCCACGAAGTCTCCAAACTGTATGCGAAGAAATGATTGCAATACGACAGTAGCCCTCGCGGTCCTGAACCAAGTCAGATCAACCGCGGGGAGGAAGATAATGGAATTTATATCTAGTAGCTTACAGGAAATTTGAAAGGGTTTTAAATAGGATTTATAGCTGCTTTTATGCCCCTCTATTTATAGTAGAGGGTTGGTTTACTTAGGCTTTTAGTTAGGATCCCTATTTGAATTGATTCTTATCATAATCAAATTCATATTTATTCATTTAAATATAAATCTAAATGAATCTCCTAGAATTTAATTAAAATTTATTCCAAAATAATTAGGAAAATTGGGCTCGAAACCACATGTGGGCATTGCATGCTAGTGCACCCAATTAGTTTTATCTGTTCATCTGTAATTTCAGAGGTTAACTGTTTTCGTTCTACTTATGTATCTTTGGTTCCATTGCAGAACAAGGATGGTAGTTTTGGAGTTTATGAATTAATAAGATCATATTCATGGTTGAAGGTTGGTACTCTTGTTGCATATATCTTTTCTACAAGTTCCTTAGCATTCTTTTCTAATCTGTTTTATCTGTTCATATTATTTCTATTTCAGTACATGATTTTTTTCTATGGGATTTAACTGCCTCAAAAAGTACAATTAACAACAGGAGAAATCTACATTGAATTACTTGATGAATACATCAAAATAGACTTAGTGAGTTCTCTACTAATTACATGATAGTAGGGAGATTTTTATTCTTTGACTACAATTTTATTTGACATTCAAATTTGTACAAAAAAAAGTTAAATTGAGTTTTATTAATTTTATCTAGGTGATCTTAATCAAGTTAATTCAGTAAAGAAGAGGTTGGACATCAATTTGTTTTTATGCGAAAAGTTACAGAAATTTGATAATCTATTCTGGTGGTCTTGATAGTTTGTTTAACAATTTGTTAAACTGCTCCTTATAACCTACTTTTACTTAAAGGCCTAGAGCATCCATTCAGACTCATAGGAGGGTTGAATAGGGTTGAGCCAATAAAATTCATTCTAATGTAAGTCAATATGCTAATTGGAAGATATGGCAATTCTAATGTACATAAATGACAAAAGAAAAATCGAATGAAAGTTCTGTCGATCTTAGCTCAATTCTTGGTCAATGTTGGAAGTATAGATCTTCTTATGAGTATCAGTATCATCAATTCGGAGGGTTTCAGCCTGGTTTAGAATTGGTCAACTTTGGTAGTTTCCTCAGTTTCATTATAGTTTTCCATATAGGTATTGGACGAAATTGCGAACCATGGTTCTGTTCTGCTTCCCTAGTTAGGTTGAGTTTTTCGTAGTCCTACATAGTTAACAGGGGCATATTTGGCCAACATGCACTTGGATGACCCTCTCATGGGCTCTACTGTTGGAACTGAAAAATGTCTATCTTGCATCATCTTCCAAGCTTTCTCCATTAGAATAAGCTCAATATGGAGCATGTAGGGATTGGAACAACGAACCTCACCAGTCAGACGTCGTGCAGCGAAAACTGAGAAGTCTTGAGACTAATGTGATCCCACAAAAGATAAATGAACCAACAAAACACCCACTACGAGACAGACAAATCCCAATGTGTTTTAGTGTTCTTTTAAAATCGGCCTAGGCGGCCGTTGGCCGTGCCGTAAACTCCATGTTCGGCGGTCCTAGGTGCTTGTTCGGGTCTGTTCGGCTCCTAGGCGGACCTGTGCGGCTGTTCGTTTTTTGAATTTATTTGAATTTTTATTTGAATTTTTTTTTATGCTTAGTTGTATTGTGGGTATGCTGTTTGGGTTTTAAGATTGGATTTGGATTTTAGAACATTAATATTTCAAATATAATTTTTTTTATTAATTGTATTATGGATTTAGAAGTTAGAACATGTTTGGATTTCAAATTTGTATTATGGATTTCAAATTTTAAATTAAAACAACAAATATGTTCGGCAGCCTAGTCGTTAGGTGGCCTCCGCCGCACCGAATCCGTCTAGCAAATTTTAGAAAACTGATGTATTCACACTAATAAAGATTACAATTATGTTGAATCCTTTGCCCCACGATTCAACCCTCACAAAACTCAAGAAGAAGAGAAGATTACAATAATGAGATCGCTCACCGCATCGTGAGTCTCCCTAAAGGGAGGAGACGATTCTTCCCGAATAGATCTTCCTTCTTTAAATATCTTGAAGTGCGAGCCTATGAGCGAATAGGAATTTCTCGTAGATTTTGGTGGACGTTTCCTTGAATCTCCTCAATGTATCATAGAAGAATAGCCCCCTTAGCCTCTTTATATAAGACTAAGAGCCCTAATTTAGGATTAGGAAATTCCTAAATTAGTCCTAGCCCAAATCTTGATCGTCCAAACGAATCCAATGGCCTAAAACGCACTAATGAATTACCAAATTTGTGCCAATCCCAACCACTAGCATACCGTTGGTATACCGGCTATATGTCGATGGTATGCTTTGTGAGCATACAATTTACTCCAAAAGCTGCTAAATGTTTTTGCAACTTGAAGCATAAAGCCAGTATGCCAATACTACTATTCTGTCTATGATACGAGCTTTCAGCCACCAATACCCCTGCTGCTCCTTCCGTCAACACTCCAAGGCGCTCCATATTGTCCTAACCTTCTCGAATCAAGGGTAGATTACCAACAGAGCGTAAGAAAACTTCATAAACGAATTAACATAACCTTTAATGGTTGAATGTCGGATTAACGTCAACCCTCTCAGATGGTGCCAATTTCTCAGCCAAGATAACTATGGGCATGAGAAGTCATTCTATAAAGGTAGAGCCGGTTGACAGGTAAGGTAGGTAGACCTACCTTTTGGCTATTCAATTTAAGCTAATGCAACCAATGACCACCCTCCAACAAGGTTCAAACTATCGGTATCGGACCATTCCTATGAGTATCGGGATCAGCGGTATCGGTAGTATCGGCGGTTTCGGATCGGAGTATCGAATTTTTTGGTATCGGAAAGCAAATAACTATTAGTAAATGATTAACATTTTAGAAAATATATTTTATACATTTATGCATAATTTTAAGTATTTCCAGTGTTGTTTCTTAGTATTTTTTAAATTGAATGAAATAGTAGTCACCCTTATCGATTGATTTACATGCGATAGATAAGTTTTCTTCTTTAATATACTTTTACAACCTTCCTATGCTTTTACACCCTTACTAATTGGTCTTTTTCATTCAATTTTATTTGTCGAACTGACCGGAAAATAGACCTCTAATGTCGGTATCGGTTAGTATCGAGTATCGGTCAGTATCGGATCAGGACATGCAAAACTGTATCGGCCGTATCGGATCGGTATCGGCCGATACTGCAAACTATGCCTCCAAGTTTTCGTAGGCTACAAAGTGAAGTTTTCCCTAGGCAGTAAAGAGTATACAAAATGGTAAAAGGATGCATTTTGCTTCAAAAGTTAGAAGTCACTCTTTTTTAATCAAATTTGTAATTTCCTATAAGCAAACAAATTCTTTTGTGAATGATCGATTAATTTATATTATGATTGAAGATTTTGTCCTTTAGTTTTTGTTGTTGTTGTTGTCATAAGTGAAAATCTTTTCTGTTTTCAGCTTCTTAATCCTTGCGAGACACTTGGTGACATTATCACTGAACACGCGTAAGCTTTTATTGAGTTCATTCTTCAGTTCATGTTTGGTCATTCTAGTTAGTATTGTTGCGGTAAGGTATTCCCACAATTTATGCTTTGTTCCAGATATGTTGAATGTACTTCATCAGCAGTTCAGGCACTTGCAGCATTTAGAAGACTATACCCTGGATACCGAAGTAAAGAGATAAATAACTGTATCAGGAAAGCAGTTCGTGCCATTGAGAATATGCAGGAACCTGATGGTTCATGGTATGTAGTTCTTTCCAATGTTTTGGCTAGACCTTTATAATTACTTGGTTTGTGGCCATTACAGTCCATTTTCATTGAAAGTCATGAACTTATAGTTGTTATGGCTGTAAATCTGGCTCCTAATAAATCATTGGAAACAGGTATGGCCTTTGGGGTGTTTGTTTCACCTATGGCACATGGTTTGGAATAAGGGCATTGGTTACTAGTGGGAAGAGCTATCGGGACAGTGCTCGTATCCGAAAAGCATGTGATTTTCTTTTGTCTAAACAGTTAGCTTCAGGTGGTTGGGGAGAAAGCTATCTATCAAGTCAAAACAAGGTAAATTGTCTCACAAGACAGTCAATATCTTTCCGATTAGTATAAAATTATTCGGTGATGTTTAGTTAAATAAAACCTATGTTCACTCATTTGATTTTCTCATCCATAAAAACAATCTGACATTTTTTGACACTTCTTCGTATGGACAGAAATTGTAACTTCGGACTTATTTCAATCTTAGAAGCCATAAACTCCTAGGAGGTCAACGAATCTTAGTAAGAACATCGATTCGGCGGTTCTTATTTAGGAGCTCGTTGGAAGCTCGTTTCTCCTACGATGAGAGCTTGTTTTCTGGGCAACATGAGCGTTTCCCATAATATGACCATAATTTTAAAAGGACATAAATATTGGGAAGAAAGAAAAAAAAATTTAATACACTTTTATCAAAGTACCAAGAAACTAAATATTACTTACCTTGACATTATAAAAAATCAACATGCGAATGATCTCTCTCTATAACTTTGTGTTAAAATTTATAAATTCTAATAAATATTAAGATATTTATAAGTTATAATAACAATGATTAATAATCATAAAAAAATTATTATCGCATACTCCCATCACCCTCCCAACTTTGGACTCTTCTAAGTAGTCGTGTTCTCCCGCCCCTGCTTCCGTCCCTGCTCCCGCTTCTAGCTTCTAAGATTTCAATACTATAACCGTCTTCTTATAGAGGATACATGTCGTTCCTTATGACAATATAAGCATTTGGTTTTATGTATATTTGACCTTTTCTCTAATATTTGACAGGTATAATAATGCACCCATACGACTAAGCAATTAAGCATGTGAATCTTTTTCTTTGCACAGTGTAAATTGATAGAGATGACTACACAATAAAGTCCAGCAAACACAACCACACTCTTTTCTAATACATCTCGTTAATAGAAAATAGCAAATTCATACAAATACAAGCTTTAAGTTGAAGTGTCGTAGATTCTTGCTATGTCTTGAATTTTGGCTCAAATCTTAAAAGAGTTCAACTGATAACAAAAGATTTAAGGAGTATGTATCATATCAGAATCCTAATCAACTAGGGTAATCTTATCAAGAATAGATGAGCATACTGTAGGAGCATTGGCACATGATTTTCTATCTGGGTAGAGTGTTTCTCAAGATTCGTCTCTTAATCATCCCACTGCATGAATATCTTCGACCATCCCCCCTTTATAATTGAAGGTATAACACGTCTAGGAGGAAACAAACCTCTGACAGGTCTCCCAATCTTTTGGCTTCAATGTCCTGATCACTACCTATCTTTTGGCATCCCGAAGGCCTACAAATCCGGCCCGAATGTCCACAAATCCAACATGAAGATACGCTCCGTCCCGCATGGCCTTCACCGGACTTGCTCCACTGGAGCACCAATTTAATTCTGCACCACTTGGAAATGGGAATTAAATTGCTTCCCCCAAGTCCTGAACCCACAACCACTTGGGGGGATTCCTCCTACCTTAACCACTTGAGAGCTAGAGGTACTTTGCTTGCATACTCTCTCTCTCTCTCTCTCTCTCTCTATATATATATATATATATATATATATATATATATATATATATATATTAATACTAAATTTTATTGAAAACTTCAAACGGGGTTACAGGATACATCTGACCAGAAGGCCAATCATGTTACACTTGAAACGAGACTAGCCGATAACCTGACTCCTATGGACTAAGACCTGAAAGTGGAAGGAGTTTTAGAGCGGGAAGAGGATGACCTCAGGTTCATTATCATGTTACGCTTGTACTTGTTGACAACCACGCCCTACGCCGTTGTGTCCACTATGCTAATCATCACGCAGTCAACCCTTCCCGTTTCTCCCCTTATCTCTAGAACCTGAGTCAGTGGAACCAAACTTACAGGTATAGGACCAAAACCCTCGAGATCTATGCCCATAATCCTATCCTGCTGAACCTTGGATCTCCCACTAAGGCTAGGCCTTCCTGAACGTCCATACTGGTATCCTACCAAGTGGTAACCATTCCACCTCGGTGCGATCCACCTCATCCATCAAGCTAGAACGGGCATCAAATCCTAGCACGTCCTGTCGCGTCCCTAAGGGGAGGGAAGGATTTGGCTCTCCTCGACATCCGCACTGCTAAAGGGGCCAAGCGAGAAACCTTGGGTAGGCAGGTTAGGAGGAGCAGGGAGAGGGTTCGGGGGACTCTGAGGGGCAGAGTAGGAAGGGGCGAGGTTGGGGGAAGGGGAACCAGGGTGGGGGACCAGGGAAGATCATGGGTTGGGTATCGGGGATCGGGGGGATGTGGGGGGGGGGATATGGGATCGAGGGAGCGGTGGGTGGATCAGGGGAGGGGCCCTGGGGAGCGGTAAGGGAGCCAAGGAGGGGACCGGGGAAGCGGGCTGAGGGCTTGGAGGGAGCGAGATGGCTAGGCAGACAGAAACAAGACGAGGGGTCCTCAGTCATAGGGAGGGGGTCCCTAGAAGGGAGGGGGCAGGCATGAACACAAGAGAAGGGAACCAGAGAGCCGCTATCAGAGAGCTGAGAGACGAGTACAGGGGATACCAACCTCTAAAACTGAGGATGACGCATCAATCCTGTCATCCTCCTCGGACTGCTTATCTTTTCCTCTTTGCATACTGTGCGCAACCTGCTCCAGATTTTAGTCGACCTCGTGTCCCCGGTGGTAGCATCCACTGCAGAAAACATGTCAGATTTTTTGTGAAATATCTTGCCAAATGCTTTTACCATCCGGCAAATTGATTCTAATCTTAGGCGGGAGGGGAAGACTAATATCGATATCCACGAGCTCCCGTGCCGCCTCCGCCACAGTCCGTCCGCTTAACCCAGGCCCGACCCATCAACTAAGGTTGCCAACGAAAGGGGCAACAGAAGAACGGACAAGGAGGCCGCCAAAAAAGCCAGGATAAGGGTGGAGGAGGGAGGGGGGGCATGAGGGCCCTCCGCCTCCATCGTCGGCTGGATGGCCGAGGACCAAGACCAGGACCAGCGGGGAAGGGGGGTCACCTAAACTAGGGTCGGCTGCTCAAAAGATCCATATCTCTCTCTCTCTCTCTTTATATATATATATATATATATATAAAGCTGGATCTTACGAAAGTATATGATATGGTCAATCAGAACTTCCTGTGTCATATCATGATCTGTATGAGTTTTGACAAATGGTGGGTGGACATGGTGAGAATATGTGTCTGCTCTCCCTCGTTCTCGATTATGGTTAGAGGTCAGCCGGAGGTTTTTATTTTTTGCAGCGGCAAAGACCTGAGACAAGGAGATCCTCTATCTCCTTATGTCTTTACGATAGTAATGGAGTTCCTCATTTTCTTGGTTGATAATGCGGTTATAGACATGTTGATTACCCCATTATTTCGAAAGATGGTACCATTAGTTTCTCATCTTATTTATGTTGATGACCTGCTGATGCTCGTAGAGCCATCAAACAGATCTCTTGAATCGCTCAAAGGGATCTTTGATACCTTGGAGAGTTGGTCGGGTTTGCACTTGAGCAGAAACAAGAGCCAGATGTACACGAATTGTACTTGTGGGAATAAGGAGGGTTGGTGGCCAAGATGGGCATTGCGGAATGAATGTTTCTTGTTAAATATTTGGAACTTTTCCTCTCGATTAACTATACTGCTAATGCGGACTGCGAGGATCTTCTCAACTACACGCAATACGCAATCGAGACTGGAGGGATGACAAGCATATATTGTCCTTTGGGTGTAGGATTGAACCTATCAAAACTGTCATTTCGGCGACTGTTTTGTACTGGCTATAGGCCATTATGCTTTCCAATGGTATGATCAAGAAGATCGAAAGTATGTGTGCGGACTTTCTGTGGAGAGGATGTGTACATGCTATTAGTTGGAAGGAATTGTGCCTGCCTAAAATGGCTATGCAGTTAATAACGGTTTTTTCATGATAACGGTCCAGTAGAGTTATAGATATATCACCGATATATCGATTTTATAACGGTAAATATCGGTTTGCATTTTTAACACAATTTTTATATATGAACAATACACTTAATAGTTTTCTATTATAAAATATGCATATACATATCGTCGAGAAATCCAAGAGATCCAAGATAAAGGAGATCACTTGAGGAACTACATCTCTGAATAAGTTTTATGTATGAAGATTTTGATGGCACAAGATGTAATCTCCATTCTCCATTGATGTGAATGTCATATTATTCAATATCGGTTTTTCTGTAGCAAAACCAGAATGTCATATAATTCAATATCGGTTTTTCTGTAGCAAAACTAAAACCGTGAGAAATCGATTTTTTTGTAAACCGATATTTCGAAAAATATCGGCCATATCGGCCGATAATATCGGTTCCGATATTTTACCGATATTTCTGCAAAAAAATATCGGTCCAGGACCGATACCATTATATATCGGTTATATAACCGATATATAACCGTTTTTGACTACTTAGCGAGGGAGGAGTTGGGCAGAGATCCTTGTCCCTCCTCAGAGAAACGACATACCTCAAACTTTTCTGGAGATTCATCAATGAAAAGTCTCTTTGGTTGACTGGGTTAATGGAAAGTACTTTCCAAAAAGGGGACTTCTGGTCGACTAGTAGCAACAACTTCTTGGTCACGGTTAAAGTGTTGTTGGCGACGAGACTCAAGGCTAAGGAAAAGATGATTAGGGTGATATGTTCTGGGGCTTAAACCAACATTTGGCATGATCCTTATATCAAGCACTCTAGGTTGATCAAGAGGAAGGGCTGTCATATTTATGAACTGATGGGTCCTACCGACATGGTGAGTAGCCTTATCCAGGAAGGTGAGTGGAGGCTGCATGGTCGTTTGATTGAGGCTGCTCATGCGGAAGACATTAGTGCAGTGGAGATTGACAAGCAGAGGATGGAGGACTACTGGGTTTAGGAAGATACTGAGAGAGACACCTTAAAGTTCAGCACGACTCTGAACCAGATTAGGACCTATCATGAGGAGGTAGATTGGACGGATGTGGTGTGGACCAAAGAGGCGGCAGTCAAGATTTTTTTGTACCTATACAAAATGATCAGGAACATACTTCTTACTCAGGACATGCTTACCATGTTTGGCATCCCCTGTGAGGATTCAAAGTGCTCCTTATGCAGAAAAGAGGATGAGTCTAGGAATTATCAGTTTTTCGTTTGTAACTTTGCTTGGGATAGTTGGAGCACCAAGAAGTCCAAATTTGGCCTTTTCACAGCGTATTGTAGTGTCTTTTCTTCTGTTTTGAATGATGTTAAAGCTCAAAAGGACAACAGAGTGAACGAATACCACCGTCTTAGAATTATTTTTGGGACGGCAGTCTGACACATATGGAGTGAACGTAATCGGCATATCTTTGAGGGTCTTTCCCTCAGTATTTTTTGCTATTAAAAAAATATAGATGCTCACATAGATATCATATATCCTAGATGACCTATTTTGTAATCTGGGCTGGATCATAGTTGTAATCATCGTGTTTATCTATAATATTTACCTTCGAAACAAAATATATTCTCTCTCTCCCTCAAGGCGGATCGAGATAAGCAGGGGAGGTGGAACTGACTAAAGAAAATGAGGAGTGGCTTCAACTTATGCAGAAGCTATTGAAACTTCTCCAAGGTAATTCTTGGTGGTATTCGGGTCAACACTTGGAGTACCAAGAGGCAGCAAAATAGGCTAATATAAGTTGATTTGTTGTATTGAGTGGAGAGAAGTGAAGCTTGAGTTGTAGGGTGTTAGACATTTGAGTCACAACACCCCTTTTTGAAAGTTAATATAATTACTCTGTTTTCATCTCCTAACTCAAGTGGCATGGTTATAAGGCATTCTCCCCAAAAGTTGCGGGTTCAAGCCAAGGGAAAAGGAATTTAATTTACAATAGGGAATTAAATTGGTGATATGTGGTGCAGACCTTGGGACGGACATGAGTAGCAGGCCAACGTGCTGATCAGGCCTGCTGAACAGGTGCAGGCCTTCGGTCCGAGTTTGGGCCTTTCAGGACGAGATTATATCCCTTCATGTTGGATTGTACGGTAGGGTCATCTCCGCCACAGATGATCCTAACCGGATTAAATGTGTAAGCTGGACTTAATATTAATAAATTTATCTCGTTTATATATATATATATATATATATATATATATATTTGAAACAGGTAATTGTGTTACAAACTCTTGGCCCGAAGGCCTACAAACTCGGCCCAAAGATCACACTCCTAGCCCGAAGGCCCACACCTGCATCACACTTGCATCTCACCGCACTTCCACCGCATCACACCTGCACTCGGACTGCATTCCGGCTACCCTCACATTAATTTTTCCACAAGAAATTAAATGTGCTTCTCCCGTTGCTCGAACTTGCAACCTCTTGGGGGATATGGCTCACTCTAACCACTTGAGCTAGAGGTCCTTAGCTATATATATGTGTGGGTTGTTGGGGGGGGGGGTCATGTATGGTCGTGGAACAACATAGCACAGTGGAAGCATTTCGTGTGATTAGCTAGACAGTGCCATGTGCAATAACAAGTAGATGGAGTTTTTACCCTCAATTCATGCTGCAATTCATACTGGGGTTAGCAGTTGGGACTATATATATATTTGTGTGTGTGTTGGGGGTTGGTGGGTTGGTCTTGTATGGTTGTGGAACAACAGGGCACAGTGGAAGCATTTCGTATGATCAGATAGACCGTGTCATATGCAATAACAAGTGATGGAGTTTTTACCCTCAATTCATGCTGGGGTTAGCGGTTGTGACTAGTATCACACCCATATTCTTGTTCTGTTAACTAAAGGCGTTATCCGTAGGCTCGGCCTTTCCGGTACTACAACTCTTAACCTGGGATAGTTGGTCACTCGGATTTGATAATGCGGAGTCCCCAAACCCAATCATGGACAATAAACAATTATGTTTCCTTATGCGCCTCAAGGTAGTTAAGAGAGAACTTAAAAGAGTGGAACAAAAACCGACCCAAGCCTCAGCTATGCGTGACGGAAAAGGACCTGCGTGATCTCCACGATCAACTGCAAATTCATCCTGATGATGATGAGTTTGTTACTCTTGAGGTCAGGCTTCAGGAGGATGTACGAAAACTGAAGTTCCAAGAGGATATTCATCTGTTCCAGCGAGGCAAATGCTCTTGGCTCAAGGACGGGGATCGTATCTCCAAATTCTTCCACGCCACCTCTCAAACGAGAAAACATAGGAATATACTTGGTACTTCATTACTGCACACACTCAACTCACTCTTTTACCACCAAACTCGACGTCCTCCACGACATCCTCTAACTTGCTTGACAACTTCTAACTTGACGGCGTCCTACCCCTGCTCCATACCCTGCTAGCCTTGTCATCATTTCCAGCCTTGGCAGGATCACTACAAATGCTGTTGTGAACTGGCATATCTACGAGCTAGGCAGCCTATGACCCACAAAATCCACATGAGCTTGTTATGGGAACTTATGTTTCCACCTCCTTTAACACACACATTGTCACTGTAAGGCGGAGGTAGTGAGTCCCTCAGAGATGCGTCTGTTTCGCACTTTCCATACATGCCACACTGTCGCTGTAAGGCGGAGCCGTGCCTCCTTAAACCATAACTTCCCTCTGCTTCTCCTGGCTCGGATCCCCATAATGATGCCTCCAATGTCAGTAGCATCTCCACATCCTCCCAATGCCTTGCAATCCTGCTCATGCCAAAGACCACTCTGGAGGTTGGGGTAGTACTGGCAGACCAGGGAGCACACTTGATCCCGATTTCATCCTCTCATGAGGCTTTTATTATTTGACTTTCGCCCAGTTTCCTGCCAAAAGATTGCCTGCGTTAGGCATCTTATTCGATTGAATGATTGGTGTTGGTTCCTTTGCAACCTCCAGTCCAGTCCTAGATATCATCTTGTTAGGCATCTCATTCAGTTGTATCATAGCTTGAGAACTTGTTGTTCTCTATCCTTCTCTTCACATGTTTCTCACAGGTCCTCGACCAACTCTTCTCATATACTTTCACCCGTTATGTCAGGACTGTCCTCAACTCGATGCCCAAAACACTTGCACGATAAGCACACAAGAGGCATCTATTTGAACTGGACCAGCTTTTCCATCAGGCGTCCGTCCGACAGTTGCACCATGACAGACTTCGGAGAGTCTGCATGGCCTGGATCTCGACGAAGACCCTTGCGAAGGCAAGGCATTACTGCCTAGTCGTGGCAAGATCCATCCTCATGGGGACATCGACTACACTGGCAATTTTGTAGATGGGCTCGACATTCTACAATTGCAGTGGAAGTCCAAGGAACTGTACCCAAGTGGGCACGGCTGCAGGCAAGTCCCGATCCGACGACATGGATGGTTCTCAATGCTTGGTAAGCACCAACCTCTTGTCAAACATCCATGGCCCTCCGGACATGACTCAATCCATATCAGTGGATGAAGAAAATCGGCAGAAGACCATGTTCTCCATGGAGAAGACGTCCATCTGCCCCTCCAGTCGTCATGTTCTCTAGGCAAACGCCGTCCTACTAGAGTAGGCCGATGGGGGCCGACAACAAGGACCAGTGTAGTGCTCGCCTAGAGAGAGACCATCAAGGCTATATATGCCGTTGAAATAGCCACCACCTTGGCACCATTGACCTCTATTGGTGCAACATACCGAAGTCCCATCTCCTCCACTACCGGTGCCAGTTGACATACAGATGCCCTGGTTCTCGATTTGGAAGAGGCAACTTACATATGTGCTTTTATAGACTCATTGGAGTTACTCTGCTCTGCTGGACTTCTGCTTGCCTTGAAAAACTGTACCAATGTTCCGAGGGTCTGCCTGCCCCTCCCCCTTCCCTCCTGGTCGTGTGCTTTTCCAAACCACAGTATGTTATGTCCCCTCCGTCGCAAACCTAGGAACCTGCACCCTTTCTCTTTTGGAAAGCAACATGGTTGAACCCCCCCC
>JAYESA010000181.1:0-372278 GCA_036927795.1 Iris macrosiphon
GAATAACTTGAGATTTGTGCCTTGGGCTATATGTTGGAAGAATGGTTATGAATATTTGGTTGAATAAGTCTACGATCTCTTGGTGGGGCAAGAATGCTCGATCCTCTCGTCATACCTACTTGGTATCTGCATGTCACGGACAACCTGTGTTGCACGGGGTTTGGTCTCCTCGAACGGGAAGGCTCCGGGGCACCGGGACCGTTCGGCCATGGAGGAGACAAGGGTAACGCATCTTGGGCGCGGTGTCGGTAGTTCGATACGAACTAGAGGGGGATAACTACCCATTGCTGGATCAGGTAGGACTGCCTATTGATTTGTCCGATTAATATCCTTTATGGCTTGGCCAGTGACTTCATATAGATAAGAGTTGGTTTGCTTTACTTTGGTTGGTTTGTTCTTCGTGTAGGCACGACCACCTTGCCTCGGCAAGAGTGTGCATTTTGAGATTGGATTGTAAGGTTTGGATTAAGGATGGATATTAAGGCTTGGTTGATGGTTCAATGGTTTCTCGTGTTGCTTGGGCTTTGAGTAGGATGGTTTGCATGCTAGAATCCTTCGAGTTGGTTATTTATTGCTTGTCAATTGGATTGAGTTGAATGCTTGCATGCTTAACTGCTTTACAACTTTCCTTAACATGTCATCCCTATGCCATGAAATGAATCTAGGATTCAACTAGAAAGATCACCATTTAACTGTTTGCATTCACTATTTTACTTAGTGTCGGCTTAGACGAGTGGGTTACCCCACTCACCAGTACGGCTGTGTACTGACCCATGTTGTGGACATTATTTCAGGTACGCAGGTGTAGTGGCGTTGCTTGGATATATGTGACATGATGTATGAACTGTAAGTACCTTTGTGGGCTAGAGAAAGAAAAAGACTATTGTATCGCCTTTGAGGCAATCGTCTTTGTGGCATTTTATTTGGACCCTATCGAGAGCTTTGCTGCGTATACTCTGATGTGTGCTTGGTACACAATACTTGACTTTCGTTGCAACTTGGTCATTTCAATGATAACTTTGGTATTGACAACATCGTCTTGTACGAGCGCAACTCTAGGCTCATACGGCATTACGTCCCGATGAGAACGATTGTCCTGGGAGAGAGCTGCAACATGATGATTCACGTTCAGCGGAGACTATTGAGCTTGCGGAAGATTGGGGCGTGGCATATTGGTATCAGAACGCCTGGTTTATTTTCTCAGACTTGGTCCTTCGCTTCATCACAAACTCTAAATAGCTTTCGCGTTTCGTTTAGCTCTTGGCTCTACTCGGTGCCGCATTGGATGTTTCATACAATAAGTCTATATATTGTTGTTTGTGGCTGCATGTTGTTCTTGGTTGCGTTGCTTTTGCTAGTTTTTGTTAGATCGCATAGCATCGTTAGGCGTTGTTGTATTCGTGCAGCAAGTTGGGTGGCGTTGTTGCATTTGTGCAGCAAGTTGAGAGGTGTGTCGTTGTGTTGGCTTGGCTTGTCATTCGGGGAGTTTCTGATTGCATCAGTGGATCAGTTGGTTGGCAGAAAAGACGGCATATTGTGAGTGGAAATATTGGATTAAGAATGGATCATTGCACGAGTTGCTCGTGTAGCGAAATATGTGGATGGTTCAGGCATTGGATGAATTTCGTGTCAGACTTAAGTTGGGAATGGCAGGATCACACATAAGGGATGGTTCGAACGAATTTTGGATTAGTGCAAAGGAATCATAATGCGAGTAGCGACTTGATTCGGAGTAGTATATGGGATACCACATAGTGAGCAAGGCATTGAAATATTTTGGATAGACATTAATGAAAATTGCCTCAACGGACTCGGGTAGTAGGAATATAAGTTGGTTGGTGCACATCGGCCGAGTTAGGAAATAGAACATGGAGCAAGCGAGTATTGAGTTGTGATTCAACAGAATCACAGACGCTGGTTGGCGCAGAGTAAGCACGAGGGCAACTATATTTGCAAGGGGTATATAGTGCAATAGAATTTGACTCGGGTATTCTTCGATACATTAGACTTGAGAACTCAAGAACGGAATCGTGCAAATGGAAGTATCGTTGGGCTTGAGTGATGGACGAGAACAGAACAAGATTGGAAAAGAGTGTTTGGAATTTGAAGGATTGAGGCAGACCAAGAATTGGAAACAAGTTGAGATCGATCGGATAGAAAGCTGAATACCAGAGTTCGCTTGCACGATTTAGGAATTTAGTGGAACATTCAATTGGATGCAAAGAGAGATTTGAGCATAAGGAACGAACAGTTGGGATACGCTTGAGCGAAGCGATGGATTAATTGAATGATAGCGAGCACGGACTACGATTTTGGGCAACACATTGGAGCTGTTGGTTGAGCAATGAAATACGATCTAGTTTGGAGGGCAATTTGATAGATTCGTACGGACTTGAAGGATTTTTGAAATTGGCACTCGGGAAGTTTGACTCAGGTTTGGCGAAAGTAAAAATTTAGCAAAATGGTGCAACAAGGGTAGACAGATTCTTCGGAAGACATAAACGAGCATAAGGCAAGTCTAGTTGATGTTTAGTCAGATTGAAAGTTAACTTGCAGTATCGAGGCGGATTGAGACAACAAGTATAGGCAATATGGATTTGAGATTTATGTTGGAACTGATGCACGAGTCATTGAGAATTGTGGACTAATCGAAACATAGAGAAATCAAGACAGGCTAAGGAATGGAACGGGAGCAAGGATTGTGGTGGATGGACATTTGAAGATAGCTAAATAAAAGAGCAACATTGGAGCAAAACACTGTGCTGCTCGAGAAAGTTGGACGTGCATTGTGGAACGCGACAAACGGATAAGAATTGGAGCAAATCTTTAGTTTCAAAAATCATTGCAAGTGGTAGTGCGATAAGTTAAACATGACCGTCGAAAATTTTGATAGATTCAGGACAGAACGACGGATTAATGGAAGACGGTTTCAACGAGCGCAGTTCTCGAATTGTGGCTTGGATAGATAGCAAGAATCTAGGTGGTTAAGCGACCTTTGGTTGACATATTCTTAAAAGGTAGTGCATGAAGTGCTCGGATTCGGAAGTTCGCTCGGATGGAATGGTTGGATTATGGCTTGGATTTGCAGATGAGATATATCATGGTTCATAGTAACTGTCCATCGTGATGACTTACAAGTATCGAGCGTAGTTTCGGGACAGCTGACCCTAACGACTTGACCGCCAAATCAGAGGTAAATATTATAGACCCATAGAATGACCCTTGCGGCGGCATATTTGGGAATGCGTCGAGGGCAGATGCGAGTAGTATGTGTTGGAGATTGGCCTATTAACTGAGTGTTGGATTTGAGAGACCCTTGGGATAGCCTTCAACTGAAGATGCAGCCAGAAGATCGAAGCGATAGTGGGAATGGCCTAAGTTAACTGATGAGATTCGGAGTCGCAGATTTTGAAGATAGCATCGCCTCTGACTCGTCGTGCCCCAGAAGGGAATGGCATTCATATGAATTGACGACTGTGAAACTAGCTTGTGAAGTTAAAGCAGCGGCTCGTTTAGATCAAATTATTACAATACTGGAAGGGACAGATGTGCCTCAGATTTACAAGATGCATCAAAACTTAGTCTGGGATGCGTGCTCGTATAGAAGGCGAAGGTGATATCCTGTGCTTCGAGGCAGTGGAAGCAGCACGAAGAACTATTCCATGCGTAACCTAGGAATTATGGCGAGTGTGTCCACGTTGAAATCATGGCGACACTATCCCTTTGGCGTGGCAGCAAAATCTTCGTGGATCACATAAACCTTAATATAGATGTTCACCCAGTGAGGTATTGAGATTGAGGAAAATGTGTTGGCCTGAGATGATCTAAAAGAAAAGTTTGATATTTGGGTAAGTCACCTAGCTGGGGTAGTATCAGTTGAGATAATCGTTCGGTGCAAGAGATGATATTTGGAGATATAGCTAGTGCGGATTCAGAAATAGTTGGATGGATTGAGTTGGAACGCGAACTGATTGAGTCGATGGAAAATTATCATATTTGAGAATAGTGCTCTAGCGAATATGTTGGAATAAAAATCAGGATTGGTTCAATTGGGAGTAAAGCAAATGGATGTCTCGGACATAAAGATAACCTTGTAACTTGTCCAAATTTATTATCGCTAAGCTCGGCTGAAGTGCACGTATTTTAGGGATGCCTTAAATATGTGTACGATCCAAAACTAAGCGATATGAGAAATTCGTATTGAGATGCAAGAAGGATGTGGGAATATAGAATTTGTGCGAGCATTCAGCACAAGCAAGATACTGAGTCAGGATTAAGAGAATATGAGTTGCATGGAGCAAATTATGAATTGGATTGTGACATGCTAGTAAAGGATGGATACTAGTATAGTTCGGGGACGAACCTGATTCTAAGTGGTATATTATGTAACGCCCCGCAACCGCACGGTGCGTTACGCTGAGTCGGATTAAATAAAATAATAGTTGGTTACATTTGATATATTGGATTTTGGGAAGAAGTATTGATTGAGTTGGTTTCATGTGCAGATGGCTAGCGGAGTTCGATGGGAATCAGGTGTTCATTCAGAGCAGTACTGAGATAGCTGGATTGGAGCGATAATATCGTCTTCCTTAGTCCGATCGGTCGGATGATTTGGAGAGCACGGCCTGCTCGCACGGTCATACCAGTTGAATAGATCGTGCTTTGCATCGGACCACGGGTTCAAGGGATCGGCCGTATTGGCATGACAGGATGCTTAACGAAATCAAACATTATGAGTGGGCTCTGTCCCTTCTCCTCTACTCCTTCATGCCTAATAATATGGAACAAACGTAAAGGCTTGAACACTTGGACTGGAACTTGGAAATTACTACACTGAGGCGTGCATAGAGTGTACGTTGTTTGCTTGGATATGATTGTGGCTTGAATTGATTTGCGCGTATGGATAGTTGGAGCTAGAGTTGGATTACATTTGGGGCAGTTGGAGAAATGATTAGAATTATGCTTGGACAATTGGAATTATACATCTTGGTTGGAATACCGAATAATTCGGGCGAGCGAGCGTGCATCCGTGCACGAGTATCACTTGGGCGCTTTGTCTTGCAAAGCGAGCAGTTGTGGTTCGAAATCAAACAACTGCATCGGTGAGGGCATTGTGCCACTATTGCGGCATTGTGCCACGGGATTATTCTGAGCGAGGGGTGTTGCACCAATTGGAAACACTGTGTCGAGAAGCGGCATAGTGCCTATGGAATAACTTGAGATTTATGCCTTGGTGTCACGACCCGCACCCGGATTCTGGGACATGAGTACGTGGGTACGTCCAGCCTACGCCGCAGCATCGATGGTAGAACGCTGTCTAGGTCATGATACTATCTAAACAATCTCACACGAGCATCCAACTCCATAAGGAGACACAGATAATCACAATATAATATGAACAACATACTCAATCACATAACTACAGCACGATAAGATATCGAAGAATAAAATAAAATACAACACAAGCCTAAAATAGAAATAATCTAACTCAACAATAAATCCAAGTCTCAACAAAGTATGCCGAAGACAAATCCGGTACCAATAGACTGCTAAAAGAAACTAACTAGATAACTAGTGATCCCGGCTAAACTCCCGGAATCACAACTGAACTACCAAGTCCAAGTCTGCAGCTACTCTCCATGTGGTCCATAAAATGTCGGACACCAGTCCTCTAAGGCACAGTCTGGAAAAATATTTCTAGTCAGGAAGGAGCAAAGTACATCTCAAATAATAGTTCCATTTAATTGATAAGGACTATAAAATAATAAATAGATGATGCTAAATACTGAGAGAAGGCAATAAGTAAATGTAATGACAATATAAAGAGACAGGCAATATAAGCAATATGGTACAGTCAGTACATATATAAAATAAAGAGAAAGAGCTACAATATCATATACAGGTGATGTAGTATATAAAAATAAAATAAAGAACTGTAACTATTCTAAGTGTATGAAATATCAGTCTATCATGTAATCGGCTTGGGACAAGATTAGGCTTGTTACATATGATTAGCTATGATTCATGTAAGGTCAGGCTAACCATTTGGTTAGCTATGATGCAAGTAATGGTCAGGCTAATCATATATAACAGCTATGAGGCATGTAATGGTCAGGCCGCACCCGACGTGAGGTATGGGGTAAGCTATGATATATGTAGAGTTGGGTATGATCACATAATCTACTAATATCCCCCCGTCCTCAACTAGTACAGTGAATCCAATCACGACACGTCACGATACACGAGCAATATCCAATATATCATGTACAAGGTCTAAATATCAATGTCGTGTACAATTTTAATAGGATAATCAATGTAACATCTTGTAAAACCGCTATTTCTAAAAACCGTATTTATTATTTTTTATTAATTAATAATTTAATTATGGTAACTATGTGCTAAATAGGAGAAATAGATTTTTAATAATTTTTATTTTAGGTGTTCGGGCACTTAGAGGACTTATGGGACCATCAGGAATTTTTCGGAATTTATTCCATGTAGGATACCCCTTAAGCAGTTGCTAGCCTAATGGTGTGCATTATTCTAATCCATGAAATTTCTTATGAATATATTAATAATTTTTATTTTAGGTGTTCGGGCACTTAGAGGACTTATGGGACCATCAGGAATTTTTCGGAATTTATTCCATGTAAGATACCCCTTAAGCAGTTGCTAGCCTAATGGTGTGCATTATTCTAATCCATGAAATTTCTTATGAATATATATAATATATATGTATACACAAATATATATATATGTATATATATATTAAGAAGGGAAAAGAAAAGAAAGTAAAAGAAATAATTAAATAAGAACTTATTAATAATAATAATAATAATAATAATAATAATAATAATAATAATAGCAATGTTTATTTTCATTCCTTAGCAATTTGCTAAGGAGTACACTCAGCGGCTTGCTCCCAGACCATTCTTCACCCGCCCCTTTAATATTGCTATTTCCCTTAGTAATATTGCTATATTACATCCCTTAACTAATAATACTTGCTTCTTAGGACTCCTTAGCAACTTTGCTATCTTCCAACAGCAACTTAACACTTGCTGTGACCGCCCACCCTTCAACAATGCTCCCAGACCACCCGCCCCTTCAGCCTTTTGTGATTACATATGTTCCCAGACCCGACCCCTTCACCCCTTTGGCCGAACCACTCACCCTCTCTCTTCCTATTATATATATATATATATATATATATATATTTATCTCTCAAAAACCCTAACCTAAATCTCCAGACCTCCTCTTCCCATCTAGAGCCGTCACCGCAGCCAGAGAAGCCCCGCCAAGCCATCCAAACCATCCCGACGACTCCGACCTCGCGCACTGCGGATTCCCATACGAGGCACCTTCGCTCCAGAATTATTTTCCGTCGACTAGCACAACCAAACACCGTTCCGTCTTCACCGGTATGCTCACCCCTTAACCCTCTTCCATATTTGTACTATAGCCAACCTCGGAAAACGTGTACCTCTAGGCAAAAAATAGCGTCTAAAGTGGGCGCGAGCAGACCCAATTCTGGAATCGCAGAAAACTGCGGTGACCATCTATATTGCCGAGTTCGTATCTTCTACCACAGAGATCCGAATTTGATAATTCTTTTTGATACCTGTAGAACACTTGACGTAGTTTATTTTCTGTTAAATAACCCTATGCTATTAGTTGCTGTGGACATAATTAAATTCGTTACAAAACTGCACGAACCCACTTTTTCCAGATTTCCAAAAGTTGGAAAACGGAGCGCGCCCCGCCAAACGGGACCGCCCCGCCGTGTACTAAGTATACCGAGCGGTGCACGCAGCGTAACCGGACATATAAAAATTTGTGGCGACTAATTCGGACGCGTGTGCGCTCCGAAATCAGGCCGTATCCGCGGACACACCCCATATCGCAACTTTTGTGGAACTCGCGTGTATTTTGTGCACGCTTGTCAGATTGTGACGAAACTTGCGCCACTGGACTCGTGGTAATGTGCTGGTCCTGTGACCCAATTTTCACGCAATTCTGAGATGGTTGACCAGATCGCCAATTGGCGGGCCCCACAGTTGACTTTTTGGACAAAATTTTGTTCGGCTCATCGGAATCCACATTTGGACATACCGTTGGGTTCGTATTGACATCTAGAGTTGTTTGACCTATAGTTTGTCATATTTAGATACTGTTATCCTTGGCACGCTTTTCGGTGCAAAGTGGGCCACAGGTGGACCCCACTTTTAACCGAAATTACCGCTTTGCCCCTGTGTCCAAATTGGACGAAAGGGAAGTGCTTTTTAGCTATTTTGCTTATTTCGGAAATGTTGGTGATGTTTATTTCAGCATCCGGAGACATTGTTCGGCGGCCATAGCTTTTGATCCTGTGCGTTTGACTTCTGGACAGTACACCTTGCAGCTTTCTTACCAGGCAAGATACCTTGCCAAATTGTTACAGTATTTTACATGCTTAGTATATTTCTGTATAATTATTTCATTCTGTTTATTTATTGCATGTGTAGTTCCTTTCAGTCATTACTATATATTAGATATGTTGACACACACATGACACTTAGTATCATAGAGGACAATCATTAGGCGTATGGGCTTTTAACCACTCTGGTAACACCGTAGTCACTAGCACGCACTATGGTGGGTCGTGTCCGATGGTCGCTACCCCCGCGGTATGTCGATTGATGGAGTCCGAGGGTCGCTACCCCCACGGTATGTCGGCTGATGATGTCCACTAACAAGCGTGAGGTTGTGAGGATTAGATCGAGTAGCCTACCCTTGCCCATACGTCAAAAAGTTGTCCTCATTTGCATTCATATAGATTGTCTTGTATAGCGTACTTATTTATTTTCAAATTATATGCATGTTTACTGTATTCAAGTTGGCTCGTATTTTCTGTATCTTGTTACGTCCCTCTGAGGACCTGGTCCTCTGTCAGGTGTATCTGCTCTTGAGTATTTGCAGGAGTACGGGCCTGGACCTGACGCATTATTTTCTGTCGAGGAGGTCTTACCTTCTGAGCATCGTTGATTATCTGGCGATGGATTCTTTTAGCTGATGCACTTCTGTCTTCACATTATTTTATATTGGAGACTTTATACTCCTCTCTCATTTTAGTTTTGGTTATAGTCTTTGGTAGTGGATTTATCTCCACCCGACTATTATTTTCTGGATATTTCAGACTCCTTATTCTAGCTTAGTATTTCTTTTCTATGACTTGCTGTGTGGATGAGATTAGCATATCTGTGACTTGTGACATTATATATACCACATGTGAGTTTATATTCATATTACAGCGTACGTATGGGTTATGGTTTCCATATATTGGAGTTGCCATATCCATGCGGCTGGCATGCTTACGTGTTCCTAGTCCTACGTATTTGGGACTGGGGCGTGACATGTTTTTATGGTGGCCCATGCAGGTCGAGTTAGCCGTTTCGGTTACGTAACTGTACCGAGCGGGCCTGCACCTAGAATTAGAATTTTAGATCTCATCCACACTTGACTATAACTTACCTTCCTTCCAACATGTCCTATTTAAGTTCTTGCATCCTGCTTGATTCATGTACTCTTCTTAATCCTTCGTCCATCTCTTACAGAGAGATGAATTTGAATGACGGGCATGCCGCCACCGGGGACAACACGTCTCCAGGGGACGACGACCAACCACTAGGAGTGACCTCAACGACACCTCTTCTTCCCGGACCGGATGGACTGACTAACAATCAAATTCCATCAACTCCTTCCACGATACCTAATGGGACATTTCCAGCTCCACTAGCACCGTAGGATGGCCAGACACAGCTGTTCCAATTCTTCCAGATGATAATACAGGAACAGAGGTAGCAGGCAGCCGAGCAGAGGCAGCAGGCAGCAGGCAGCCGAGTAGAGGCAAGAATTTCTGGCAGTGCTTGAAAGAATGGCTGCACTAGCCCCTGCACCAACCCAGGCACTAGTTTTAGTACCACAAGCTCGGGTTGGTTCAGTCAAGGACTTTGTGCAGATGGGCCCTAAGCCATATAAGGGTAATGAGAGTCCAGAGGAGACCATGAACTGGATTGCCAATACCAAGAAGTTGTTAGAGGCATCACAATTACCTTCTGACCTATGGATGATAGGCGTAAGGACTCAGTTAGAAGGCAACGCGCATCACTGGTGGGAATCAATGGAGCGCCAGTTGGGTACGCGTCAGACTTGGGAACAATTCTTGGAATGCTTTGAGAGAAAGTACTTCCCGGATACAGTAAGGGACGCATTGTACGATCAGTTCCTCCATCTAGAGCAATGGGACAAGACGGTTGATGAGTATGACGCAGAATTTAGCCGTCTCAGTAAGTATGGCACAGTCCTAATACCTAATGACTTAGAGAAGGCTAAGAGGTTTCACCGTGGGCTGACTCGGGAGCTCCAGCACTACACTAGCTTACAGTCCCGGATCTCTTATGCCGAGTTATTGACAGAGGCCAGGATCCAGGAGGCCATCAGTAAAGGCAACAAAATTCAACAGAGAATTTATCAGGGACCAGTAAGGACACAGCAAGGAGGACCCATTAGACACCCTATGACACGCCAACAATCAGATAGTGCTGCACCATATCCAACCAAGGAGCTCCGTACTTGTCACTATTGTGGTAAGATAGGTCATATTCTAAGAGACTGTCATCGTCGATTGGGGTTGTGCATGATATGTGGATCAAGTCACCATCAAGCCCAAGAATGTCCTAAACAGAACCAGAGACCTATGGCATTAGAATCAGGAACACCGCATACACCCTCAAGTATAAAAGACCAAAGGGACCCACCACTGCTTCTACAGTCTACACAAATGGAGGAGACTAGACCCCAGTTGAACAACCAAGGACAAGGTCAAGCACTCATTATGACAAGTATGGGAGAGCAGACACAGGAAGCCATAGATACAGGTATGACCTTTTAGTTATAAATTGTCTTTGCATACTCATAACCCCATTGTGACACAAGATCTTAGATGCACAAATAGATATAGAATTATATATATGGTAGTCTAGTAGTTATGAGGATATATTTCTATTCTATCCAGATGGCATACACGCGATGCTAATGGATGACGGGAGTAGCAGTAGTAGTATTCTTTCCCTATCCTTATCTCGCCCTCTTGGGTGACTCATTTTTCTCTTTTTATATTCATTCCTTATCTCGTGCATAACACTCCCTATCATAGTCGTATCTTTCGTGCCATTATGAATTGTTTGATATCTATCTCACCCCTATTTTGTTAGTAAAACATAAATGTGTTAGTAATGCTTGATAACTAAGGATGAGTTCTTAATATATATATGCACTATAGCAATATCTGTATTCTTTATTAGTTTAACCCTTAAGTAGCACCATGTAGCCTAGTAGAAATTGTTAGATCACTTGAGCTAGATCATAGCCCTAATAGTTAGTCAAGACCTTAAGTGTTTCCCTAAAACTTAGACTATGCCTAGGAAAGAGTTGAAGGCACTTGTTACGAACTGATGACTATGACAAATCATCGGCGAGGTAGCGACAGTTGCCGCCAAACGATTTTGGTAGAAGTAGTCGAATTACTTACAGCCATACTGGCCAGGTGGCGTGGCAATATTAGACTATGATACTTGACGGTTATGGAAAAAGTCATAGTTATGAGATTCTAGACAGGTATCCCAAGATTCTCGACCCAATAAATGTATTTACCTTACAAACCTAGACAATAGCTTCAAAGAATGTGACTACTAGTAGGATCTTGTAAGTTGGGTAGTGTAGACGAGTTAGAGGATGATAAAATAGTGGTTGGACAATAGATGAGGAAGTGTTAGAATGGCAGACCATGAGTTTTAGGAGTCCTACTAGATACCAATGTAGTGTAATAGTTATAGATATCATTATGAATATGGGTTAGTGTCAATTTCGAGGACGAAATTTTTGTAAGTTGGGTAGAGTGTAAAACCCCTATTTCTAAAAACCGTATTTATTATTTTTTATTAATTAATAATTTAATTATGGTAACTATGTGCTAAATAGGAGAAATAGATTTTTAATAATTTTTATTTTAGGTGTTCGGGCACTTAGAGGACTTATGGGACCATCAAGAATTTTTCTGAATTTATTCCATGTAGGATACCCCTTAAGCAGTTGCTAGCCTAATGGTGTGCATTATTCTAATCCATGAAATTTCTTATGAATATATATAATATATATGTATACACAAATATATATATATATATATGTATATATATATTAAGAAAGGAAAAGAAAAGAAAAGAAAGTAAAAGAAAGAATTAAATAAGAACTTATTAATAATAATAATAATAATAATAACAATGTTTATTTTCATTCCTTAGCAAATTGCTAAGGAGTACACTCAGCGGCTTGCTCCCAGACCATTCTTCACCCGCCCCTTTAATATTGCTATTTCCCTTAGTAATATTGCTATATTACATCCCTTAACTAATAATACTTGCTTCTTAGGACTCCTTAGCAACTTTGCTATCCTCCAACAGCAACTTAACACTTGCTGTGACCGCCCACCCTTCAACAATGCTCCCAGACCACCCGTCCCTTCAGCCTTTTGTGATTACATATGTTCCCAGACCCGACCCTTTCACCCCTTTGGCCGAACCACTCACCCTCTCTCTTCCTATTAAATATATATATATATATATTTATCTCTCAAAAACCCTAACCTAAATCTTCAGACCTCCTCTTCCCATCTAGAGCCGTCACCGCAGCCAGAGAAGCCCCGCCAAGCCATCCAAACCATCCCGACGACTCCGACCTCGTGCACTGCGGATTTCCACACGAGGCACCTTCGCTCCAGAATTGTTTTCCGTGTACTCGCTCAACCAAACACCATTCCGTCTTCACCAGTATGCTCACCCCTTAACCCTCATCCATATTTGTATTATAGCCAACCTCAAAAAATGTGTACCCCTAGGCCAAAAACAGCGGCGCGAGCAGACCCAATTCTGGAATCGCAGAAAACTGCGGTGACCACCTATATTACCGAGTTCGTATCTCCCACCACAGAGATCTGAATTCGATGATTCTTTTTGATACCTGTAGAACACTTGACCTAGTTTATTTTCTATTAAATAACCCTATGCTATTAGTTGCTGTGGATATAGTTAAATTCGTCACAAAACTGCACGAACCCACTTTTTCCAGATTTCCAAAAGTTGGAAAACGGAGCGCGCCCCGCCAAACGGGACCGCCCCGCCGTATACCAAGTGTACCGAGCGGTGCACGCAGCGTAACCGGACACGTAAAAATTTGTGGAGACTGATTCGGACGCGTGTGCGCTCCGGAATCAGGCCGTATCCGCGGACACACCCCGTGTCACAACTTTTGTGGAACTCGTGCGTATTTTGTGCACACTTGTCAGATTGCGACGAAACTTGCGTCACTGGACTCGTGGTAACGTGCTGGTCCTGTGACCCAATTTTCACGTAATTCTGAGATGGTTGACCAGATCGCCAATTGGCGGGCCCCACAGTTGACATTTTGGACAAAATTTTGTTCGACTCATCGGAATTCACATTTGAACATACCGTTGGGTTCGTATTGACATCTAGAGTTATTTGACCTATAGTTTGTCCCATTTAGAGACTGTTACCCTTGGCACGCTTTTCGGTGCAAAGTGGGCCACATGTGGACCCCACTTTTAACCAAATTACCGTTTTGCCCTTGTGTCCAAATTGGACGAAAGGGAAGTGCTTTTTAGCTATTTTGCTTATTTTGGAAATATTGGTGATGTTTATTTCAGCATCCGGATACATTTTTCTGCGGCCATAGCTTTTGATCCTGTGCGTTTGACTTCTGGACAGTACACCTTGCAGCTTTCTTACCAGGCAAGATACCTTGCCAAATTATTACAGTATTTTACATGCTTAGTATATTTCTGTATAATTATTCCATTCTGTTTATTTATTGCATGTGTAGTTCCTTTCAGTCATTACTATATATTAGATATGTTGACACACACTTGACACTTAGTATCATAGAGGACAATCATTAGACGTATGGGCTCTTTTAACCACTCTGGTAATACCGTAGTCACTAGCACGCACTATGGTGGGTTGTGTCCGATGGTCGCTACCCCCGCGGTATGTCGATTGATTGAGTCCGAGGGTCGCTACCCCCGCGGTATGTCGGCTAATGATGTCCAGTGACGAGCGTGAGGTTGTGAGGATTAGATCGAGTAGCCTACCCTTGCCCATACGTCGAAAAGTTGTCCTCATTTGCATTCATATAGATTATCTTGTACAGCGTACTTATTTATTTTCAAATTATATGCATGTTTACTGTATTCAAGTTGGCTCGTATTTTCTGTATCTTGTTACGTCCCTCTGAGGACCTGGTCCTCTGCCAGGTGTATCTGCTCTTGAGTATTTGCAGGAGTACGGGCCTGGACCTGACACATTATTTTCTGTCGAGGAGGTCTTACCTTCTGAGCATCGTTGATTATCTGGCGATGGATTCTTTTAGCTGATGCACTTCTGTCTTCACATTATTTTATATTGGAGACTTTATACTCCTCTCTCATTTTAGTTTTGGTTATAGTCTTTGGTAGTGGATTTGTCTCCACCCGACTATTATTTTCTGGATATTTCAGATTCCTTATTATAGCTTAGTATTTCTTTTCTATGACTTGCTGTGTGGATGAGATTAGTATATCTGTGACTTGTGACATTATATATACCACATGTGAGTTTATATTCATATTACAGCGTACGTATGGGTTATGGTTTCCATATATTGGAGTTGCCATATCCATGCGGCTGGCATGCTTACGTGTTCCTAGTCCTACGTATTTGGGACTGGGGCGTAACACATCTCATGACTGCAGATCCAATCTATATACTAGTCCGTGTAGCACAGTGTCAAGAATCAGATGTAACATTTTTAGATACTGGAATTATAGATATTATCAAATAATTAGAAATTATCAGAGAATGTATCCGCCTTGGGTCCTTAGCTGGTAATACCAATGTCCTGTTCCAGAATATCGTCTGGATGATCCAACAGTCCTATAGACATATCATGAAATATAATATTTGTATCAGACGTTACACTAACACACAAAAGACGATGAACTCAGGGCTATGCTAGATATTACACTGGTCAACTAGGGTCAAGTGCACGTCTAATTGCACAGGTGTCGTGTCTGTAATTGCTGTGAATTCAGACAGTCGGTGATACGGGTCTTCCCAGTACGTCGGTGTACATATGGCAGTCTTCTAACAATTTACAAGGTTACAGGTCAATGTAAATACGGGGTATCCGTAATTACACTCGGGTAGCCAAATACATTCATCAATTAGCATATATCATTAATTAAATATATATACATACCAAATAATTACATACAAAAAAATGTATAAGTGTATATACACTAAATAGAATTTTATACTATATATATATATATATATATTTATATATATGCACCACGTATTTATATATATATAACAACCATTATTTATATGTATACAAAAGAATATATATACTGAATATATATATATATATATATATATATATATATATATATATATATATATATATATATATATATATATATATATATACCAATTTAATACATATACTATATACTTGTATATATATATATATATATATATATATATATATATATATATATATATATATATATATATATATATCAATACATACATACTAGCATATACATATGCTACATATATATATGTATATATATATATACCAAAATACATACTAACATATTTTATGAATACGTATATACTAATATATATATTGAATACATATATACTCATAGAGAAATACACTATATATATGTATATGTATATACATACGAATCATACACATACCAATACATATACTACATACATACATGCATACAAAATATACCAAAATACATACACACGTACGTGTACGCGAGGGGGAGAAAACCGTACATGTGTGCGTGCACGACGACGGCGAAGACGACGATGATGAAGACGACGCTAACGAGGATGACGAAGACGACGACGAAGGCGAGGATGCTGGTAGAAGGAGCTGGTGAAGGGTGGCCGAAGACTGGTGGTGGTACTGATGGTGAACGGGCTGCTGGAGGTGACGAGCTCGGAAAGAGGGGTGTTGGCCGGTGGGGAAGAAGTTGGGGTGGAGTCGATAGGGAGATGGCCGGACCGGTCGGGGGAGGTCTTGGCCGAAGCAGGGAGGCATGGAGAGGTGGTGTAAGGTGGTGGCCGGAGTTAATGGCCGGAGGAGGGAAGAGCAGTGGAGGAGGGAAAGCTCGGTAGGAGATTGGCAATGGCAGATGGGGGTGGCTGCCTGCGTCCGGAGCTTGTGGCAGCGCCGGAGAGGCTCGAGTGAGGCTGGAGGAGTCGAGGGGCGTGCTCGGCCAGTGGTGCAGCAGCTCATGGGGGACAACTCGTCGGAGCTCGTGGGGTGGAAGAAGCTCATGGCTCATCATGGGTGATGCAGGCTCGGTTGGCCGGCTCGTGGCAGAGCAGCTCGGCTCCGGAGGGGGAAACTCAGGCTCATGGTAGTCAACGAGTGGGGTGGAGATTGCACAGCAAGCTGCCGGAGGAGGGTGGTGGTGACGCACGTGGAGGTGATGGCGGTGTCGGCTGCTGAAGGAGACCGAAGTATACAGCGGGGAAGAAGCTGGCCGGAGGGGGAGCTCTCGGGGCTGTGATGGGTGGAGGCGCGGGTGTAGTCGGGGAAGGAGGTGGTGGAGTCGAGGCTTGGAGGTGCAGGAGGAGGAGCAGGATGGTGGTGAGAGCAGTCGTCGGGTGCTCATGGCCGGAGCTTGGCCGGAGGAGGGTGGCCGGGCTGGGTTTGATGGTGGTGAAGTTGGTTTTCCTTTCTCCCTTTGATTTAAAAGAAGGAGGAGAAGAAGAAGAAGAAGAAGGGAAGAAGAAGAGAAAGAAGGCTACGGTTGAGTGAGAAGGGAGGAGAGAGAGAGGTGGGGGCTTTCCTAGGTTTGGGGATTAGGGCATGCTTGGGAAGAGTGCATTGAGGAGACATTAAATAGAGATGGTGAGGGGGATTGTGTGGTGATGATGAGCCCCATTTTGAATGGGTGGCTCAGATTCAACATGAGGAAATTACTCATACAAGGAGAGGGGTTGGTTGACTAGTCAAGAATTAGGGCTTCTCCATTTGGTTTGAACCAATGGGGTGTTGACACCTAATGCAACATTTGCAAATAAGCCCCCTTAAATTTGGGTTTTTGCACAAACACATGAAATAATAAAAAATTGGTGGGAGAAATTGGTGTTTGGTATTTTGTAGGGTGAGGGGGTGTTGTGTGTTTTGTATGGGCTTAATGAATAGGGTATTTGGATTAAATTGGGTTAAAATAGGATTAGTCAAATTGGTATCCCCAATTTAATTAAAGAATAATGCAAGTGATGTTCTAAAATTAATTAGGAGTACATGGGATCAAAATTAGGTTGGGATACAAATATTATTAGTGAAGAAGACTCAGAACAGAATATTAACCTAATTTGGGTTGCACGAAAATGGGTCGAGCTTGTCTCCAATTTCGATTGGAACGCACAACGATACAAAGTTGGATTTTATTTAGAAATTAAATAAATGTCTGCGATGAATATTGTGCGGCTAAAATAAAGCACAAGAGAGCATAATTATGAGGTACAAAAAGGTTAGAATGGAAGGCGGGCACGTCTAAGGCAAGGTTGTGAAATTTGTTGGAATATAAAAGATAGGGTAGCGCTCCAAATATCGAAGCAACGGTAAGGCGCAACAATTAAATAAAACTACAGTAATTAAGTACAACCTCAAATAATTAAATTCCAAATAATACAAATATATTCTTAACCCTATAATTCGGTCAGGTGTTTCATCTAGTGGGCTTCTAGGTCAAGTCTAATAGCTCAAACATTAAGAACACTGTACATAATATATATGTAAATACACATCTCATACAATTATTTAAATTAAATACACACAATATTATACAAAAGTCAAAAATACCCATATTTTTAGAATATGGTAGTGATACTTGGGCTATATGTTGGAAGAATGGTTATGGATATTTGGTTGGATTTTGGTTGAATGAGTCTAGGATCGCTTGGTGGGGCGAGAATGCTCGATCCTCTCGTCATACCTACTTGGTATCTGCATGTCACGGACAACCTGTGTTGCACGGGGTTTGGTCTCCTCGAACGGGAAGGCTCCGGGGCACCGGGACCGTTCGGCCATGGAGGAGACAAGGGTAACGCGTCTTGGACGCGGTACCGGTAGTTCGATACGAACCAGAGGGGGATAGCTGCCCATTGCTGGATCGGATAGGACTGCCTATTGATTTGTCCGATTAATGTCCTTTATGGCTTGGCTAGTGACTTCATATAGATAAGAGTTGGTTTGTTTTACTTTGGTTGGTTTGTGCTTCGTGTAGGCGTGACCACCTTGCCTCGACAAGAGTGTGCATTTTGAGATTGGATTGTAAGGTTTTGATTAAGGATGGATATTGAGGCTTGGTTGATGGTTCGATGATTTCTCGTGTTGCTTGGGCTTTGAGTAGGATGGTTTGCATGCTAGAATACTTCGAGTTAGTTATTTATTGCTTGTCGATTGGATTGAGTTGAATGCTTGCATACTTAAACTGCTTTACAACTTTCCTTAATATGTCATCCCTATGCCATGAAATGAATCTAGGATTCAATTTGAAAGATCACCATTTAACTGTTTGCTTAGACGAGTGGGTTACCCCGCTCACCAGTACGGCTGTGTACTGACCCACGTTGTGGGCATTATTTCAGGTACGCAGGTGTAGTGGCGCTGCTTGGATATACGTGACATGATATATAAACTGTAAGTACCTTTATGGGCTAGAGAAAGAGCAAGTGTATTGCATCGCCTTTGTGGTATTTTATTTGGACCCTATCGAGAGCTTTGCTGTGCATACTCTGATGTGTGCTTGGTACACAATACTTGACTTTCGTTACAACTTGGTCGTTTCGATGATAACTTTGGTGTTGACAACATCGCCTTGTACGAGCGCAACTCCAGGCTCGTACGACATCACATCCCGATGAGAACGATTATCCTGCGGAAGAGCTACAACATGGTGATTCACGTTCAGCGGGGACTATTGAGCTTGCGGGAGATTGGGGCATGATATTTACTGTACTCTAGTACTTATACATGATAGTTGTTCATCTTTATAGGTGATACATATTTCCCTGCCACCAATTATTGGGGAAATTTATTGATTATTAACCTATGTTGTTATCCAATGGATTCTTATGAGCCAATAAGCACTATGATTGTGTTGTGTTAAGTAGCATAGTTTATAGTGATTATACTCGTGACTTTATAATTATAATGATGAATATACTAAGGAACTATTGATAGATTAATTGACTGCCTAATTGTCCATATTCTTGACATGACTACCTGTATTCGTTTTATTATGATTACCATCTTACCCTTTAAGGTACTGGCCCTATTATCGTACCAAGTTACTCCTATTCAATTTTGTACTATGGTGCTACTATGTATTATCCCGATACATCAAGGTTCTATATCTTATTCCTGTTATATTATGGTTTATTATTTTCTTCTTGCACAGGTACCATTATAGTTGGTAAGTGATCGTAGTGTGGCCTAGAAGAAGGATCAACGTACTTATACTATGGTACGACATATAGGACAAATGATCATGTATACATGGCAGGAGATTTTATATAAACAATATGGTTAATTAACTTAAAAATCATAGATTCATTGGGAGGGGAAGGATCCAAGATCCTATATTTCTTGCCTGATACCAGATACTATGGTATATCATCCATCTAAGTGGAGTACAGTATAATGTCCCGCACCCGCACGGTGTATTACGCTGAGTCGGATTGAAATGAGACAAAGGTTTTGTTGTATTTCAATGAGTTAAATTTGGGAGCAAGTATTGACTTGAGTTGGTTTTATGTGCAGATCGTGTACGGAGTTTAATGGGATCAAAGAAGCACCTTGTAATGGGCTGAGGCATATACGTCATAAAATGGAATCAGTGTGTTCGTTCAGAGCAATACAAAGATAGTAGGATTGGAGCCATAATACCATCTTCCTTAGTCCGATCGGATTGGATAATTTACAGAGTACAACCTGCTTGTACTGTCATACCAATTGAGTAGATCGTGCTTCGCATCGGACCACAGATTCAAGGAATCGGCCGTATCGACAAAATATAGTGCTAGAAAGAGCATCGAGCGGATTCAGACTTGGTGAGTGGGCTATGTCCCTTCTCTTCTATTCCTTCGTGCCTAATAAAATAGATAAAAACTTGCATATAGGATACTTAGTCTGGAACATGGAAAATACTGCACTGTGGCATACATAGAGTGTGCGTCATTTGAATGAATAAAAGTTATGGATTTGAGTTGAACTATATGGTTAGAATATTGGAATACGGTCTCAGAGGCGGGGAGTGTGTGTTGCGCACAAGTAACAAGTTAAGATGCTTCGTCAAGCGAAGCGTGCAGTTGTGGTTCAAAATTGGGCAACTACCGATAGGGCATGGTGCTATTGGAATACGAGACTTATCGATGGGCATGGTGCCACGAAATACATAATGATATGGTATTGTACCTTTGTGTGATGCGGCCTTGGGCCTTGTGTTGGGACCTTGGGTCATCAAGCGGAACATTGAAAGAGATAGATAATTTAAGAACAAATATGGTAAATCAGATGAGATGGGACAAGTATCGTTTGGTGGGACAAGAAGGCATGTTCCTCGTCGTACCTATATTATTAGAGTATTATATAGTCATGGACAACCTGTGCGCACAAGGTTTAGTTTTCTCGAACGGGATAGTTACTAGGACACCGAGACCGTTCAACCTAGGAGAAAACATCGATAACTTACTTTGGAAGCATGGATATTACGAACCCACTATTGGGGCATGCTACCTCAGACAGACCGGGCAACTCACAATACTTGCAGTTCGAGACCACCAGGCGGACTTGCAACTCAGCGCTAGATTGGGTCGAAATACCGTGGAATAGTCTATTATGGCTTGGCCAGTGACCTTTATATAGATAGAATCGGTTTGATCATGTGTGTTTGTGTAGGCGACGGGCGCCACCTTTCCTCAGGCAAGAGTGTGTGCATTATTGATAGCGAGACTTGGACGGTGACGTAATTTGATAGGTTTCGTGATTTATCCTTGCGATTCGAGTAGCCTATTACAGGCTTAGTATCTTGTGCGAATAGAAGATTGCATGCTAGTGTGTTTATATAATTTCAATGCTTACATGCATAAACTACTTTACTCTTTTGTATAATATGCCATGAATGACTTGGAATCGATCTAAGTAAATAACTAGCAAGACCACCATTTAATAATTGCTGCTTTCACATGATTACTTAGTGTTGGATTAGGCAAGTGGGTTACCCCGCTCACCAACACAGTTGTGTACTGACCTACATTTGTGAGCATATCTTTTAGGTTCGTAAGTGTAGTGGCTCAGCTTGGATATATGGGACATGATGTATGGAACGATAAGTACCTTTATGGGCAAGAGGGAGAGCAAGAGTGTTGTAAGCCTTCGTGGCATCTTTATTTGGACCCTTTGAAAGATTTGCTGCGTATACTCTGATGTTATCTTATTTGTAACAATACTTATCTTTCATTGCAACTTGATCATTTCGATGATAACCATGATGTTTGATGTCATTGCCTTGTGCGAGCGTAACTCCAGGCTCGTACAACATCAGGTCCCGATACGAACGATTGTCCTGCCGGAGCATTGGCGTGGTGATCTCATGTCCAGCAGAGACGATTGAACTTGTGAAAGATTGGGACATGACATACAATATCTAATATTATTAGTTTTATCGATCAAGTATCTACCATATTGGAGTATTGGGACAGTTACTGAGATTGTACCGACCCAGTGATCGCCTAAGAGGGGTACCCCATGGACTGTTATTGATTATTCATAGTTATATAGTTTGTCCAATCCTGCTTTAGCATCGCACGATTTGAGGATCCTTATATTACTTTTTGGGATAATCCAAATATTAATCTAGCAAGCCGAATGAATTGTGTGGCCGATAGACTAACATGATAATATCATAAATTCATCATAAATTTGCAAGGATATATGCACCCTTGGTGTGTGTGATGTATAAGGATGGATAGTTTGAGTGGTTAGAGGATTACCAAACTTTATTTGAGGAGCTGAAGAGGAGGTTGATTTCATCATCTATTCCGACCTTGCAGATATGACCAAGTTGGTTCATCGTATACTATGAAGTATCAGGTAGAGGAGTAGGGTATGTCTTCATGCATCAAGGTAGATTTATAGCTTATGCATCTCAATAGCTTCAAGACCATGCGAGGAGTTATTTGACACATGATTTAGAGTTGGCTGCAATAGTAAAGACACTAGTTGTATAGTGATCGGTTGGATATTTATACTTATCACAAGAGTTTAAGATATGTGATAACACAAAAGAACTTGAACATGTGGCAACGAAGATAGTTGTGATTACTAATTAGTAGTAGTTAATGCATTGAGCCAGAGAGTTATATAACCTAATCAAGTTTGATAAAAAAAAAGCCAATGAAGGCACTCTATGCATAGCAAAGGTTTTCTTATTTTCAATAAAAAGACTTGTGGTTGAAGAATCCATAAATTTTTCTTTGTTGAATTTAGCTCCTTAATTTTTAGAACTTTTGATAATGTAGATAACTTGTCTATTGGCTTGGAAATTCTACCCTTGGAGATAATGATGCTCAAGCCCCCACCATATAGAAGAGATCACTCCACCGAAAACCTCTTCTAACATCGACACTCATCCAAACGGCTTACCAAAGGAATGGAGGATTGTCACTCATCACCTAAAAGATTAAATTATAGGTGAACTTTTAATAGGCGTAAGCACTCACTCTTCTATTAGAGATCAATGTACAAATATTACTTTTATTTCTGAAATTGAGCCTAAAAATATTAAAGACACTTTTAATGATGAAATTTGGATGCTTGCAATGCAAGAAGAATTAAATCAATTTAAGAGAAATGAAATCAAGTTTAGGAATTAGTCCCTAGGACTAAAAACTATTCTATTAATGGGACAAAATGAGTTTTTGCAACAAACTTAGTAAAGATGGTATAATGACATGAAAGAAAGCATGACTAGTTGCCCAAGATTTTAACTAAGAAGAAGGCATAGATTATGAGATGACATATGCTCCAATTTCACATTTAGAACCTATTCGTATGCTTTGTGCCTTTGCATGTTTTAAAGATTTCAAACTTTATCAAATGGATATAAATAGTGCCTTTTTAAAATGGTTTTTATCAAGAAGAAAGTCTATGTTGAACAACCTTCAATTTTGAGGATTTTTAAATTTTAAATTATGTTTTCAAACTTCATAAGGATCTTTACAACCTCAAACAAGCTCTCCATGCTTGGTATGAGCGTCTTTGTTCTTTCTCGATTTCTCACGGTTTCTTGAAAGGAAACGTTGACACCACTATTTTCATAAAAAATCACAGGGACACTTTTTTATTAGTAAAAAAGTTACGTTGATGAATCATTTTTTATTGTACTAAAAAAGTTTGCTACTTTCATGCGTCAAGAATTCAAAATGAATATGATGGAAGATTTTTTTCTTAGACTTCAAATAAAATAAAACAAAACTCCCTCGAAACTTTCATTAATCAAGCCAAATACACCAAGGAATTCCTCAAACACTTTGATATAGGCAACTCCAAACCTATTGAGACTTCTATGGCTACGACAATGAAACTTGATCGATGAAAATGGTAAATCGGTTGACATTCGTAAGTATCGAGGTATAATTGGTAGCTTGCTTTATTTAACCACTAGTCGTCCTGATATTATGTCTAGTATTTTCATGTGTGTACGTTTTGAAGCAAATCCCAAGGAATCTCATATGTATGCCATTAAGCGTATCCTTCGATATCTTCAAGGTACTTTGAACGTTAGGCTTTGGTATCCTAAAACTCCATCATTTGAACATTTGTGTTACTCGAATGAGGATTTTGCCGGATGTAAAGCTGATCGAAAAAGTACTAGCGGTCCATGTCAATTCCTTAGAAAATCTTTGGTTTCATGGTTTAGTGAAAAAACAAAACTCAGTTGCAATTTTAACCACCGAAGCCAAATATATTGCGGTCGATTGTTGTTCCCAATTCTTTGGATGACACAAATACTAGTAGATTATGATATTTCTTCTCATAATGTCATTATTAAATATGATAACAATAGAACTATTAATTTTACAAAGAATCATATTTGCCATTTATGCACAAAGCACGTAGAAATTCAACACCACTTTTTATGAGATCATAATAAAAATGATATTCATTTAGAATTTGCTGACACAGAATACCAACTCGTCAATATTTTTCACCAAACCTCTTGTTGAGGATCGTTTCAATTTCAATCATCTAGAAATTAGCATTCTAGAACCCTCTCTTCCAACCTAAGCATAATATGTTGGCCCATTCTTATATTTTCCTCTCATTTATGATACATTTTATTGTTATCGATGTATCGATGGCATATCGATGGTATATCATGGTACACCGTTGGTATACCATTTTGAGTCATGCCTATCTTTATCGGGTTGCTTTTATCGGACTTTATCCTTCTCCATCCATTACGGATCCGACCCTTCTTCTTAAAACCTCTCTTTCCTTTCCTGCCGTCACATACCAAAACCTTTCTCCTTTTCCCCTCTCTCCAATTCCCACTCCTCAAAGCCCTCTCTTTTCATCTTCAAGCTGTGCATCCCCTTTCCTCTAAGAGTCACAACCCGTCAGCTTCACTCTCTGGTAACTTCTCTCTCTCACTCTATTTATTCACTATTCTCCTCTTTATTTTATCACTCCTTCATTCTCTCTCAACCATGGCTCCCAAGACAATTGGAAAAGGACCAAAATCACCTAAGAGGCATTCTCTTCTAACCTTGGAAATGTTGAACAAGAGTGTTTTAACCCTCCTTCCATGCTAGAGGACTCTCACTGTCTCAATCACAAGATTGGTTTTCTTTATTTCGTCATCGTTACATCTTTGCTAGAAATATTCTCTCTTTTCTATGGTCATCGTTCCCTTTTTTCTCATTTTGGATAGGACAAACTTGTTGAAAGGAATATTCCTGTCTACCCTAACGCCATTCAGGCTTTTTATTGCAACCTTATTTTGGTACCTTATAAATCTCACTTCTCTACCATAGTTGGAGGGAATTTTTTTTGAAGTAAAACCCAAAGCCTTAGATAATTCTTAAAGTTCCTTCCATTGGTGAAAGGTTTGTGGATAACTCATGTCTTGATCTTTCCGGGGATATTTCTCAAAAAAAAAATTGTGATGCCATTTATCTCCCTAACCACCCACTAAAATATCTTCCAACCATTTAAAGCCTTTTTGCTATGATATTTACTGCCTTATTTCTACCACTATTATTCCTAAATCCTACAATTATGATGTCGTTACTTCTTATACTCTTTTATGCATGTTTTACATGTATACCGAAGTACCCTTTTCTCTTTTGGAGACCATCATCACTGCTATGCCTGAAACCATAAACAATACTAGTTAGTCCCTGAATTATGGAATGTTTACCACCATCATTCTTGAAGCCAATGAGATTGATCTTTCTACTTGCCCCTCCGAGCCTCCACAAAAACTTCTTATTGCCACTTGTCAACGTCCCCTTGACCATCTAGTCTATCCCTCATTCGACCTTCCACTATCCCCAACTACTGCTCCACCCTTCTCTTCTACTGCGCCCTCGGCTCCTTCTTCAGTCACCCCTTAAACCTATTCTTCCATAATTCATATTGAACTATACTACTTTCATGCCCAAAATGGCTATCGTTCGGGATAACTTACACCTATATATTTTTGGCCTCTACTACCTTACTTCTCGTGGTTAGGCAGATTAACAATATTATATATATACATCAGGTGATTTCTACTGGCTCCCACTTTGTTGATCCTTATATTTGTGATCCTCTTATCCTGCCACGACCCGCACCCGGTGTAGGGGCACAAGTACGTAGGTACGTCCAGCCTATGCCGCAGCATCAACGGTAGAACGATGTCAATGTCAACAATACTATCTACACATCTCTCACATAATATATAATGTACCTGTCATGCTATCTCAACTCCAAATGGAAGACAATATGATAATGATAAACAATACTCAATCATAATATAAAACTAGAGGAAGATACGGCACGATATGGAATAGAAGGAATAAAATACAGAGTCACAATACATTACAAGTCCAAGTCCAATAGCCTAATCTCAAGTCCAATAGCCTAATCTCAACACAATAGTCTCAAATATAATACATGTCAAAATATCTAAAATAAGACAAATATAATATCATAAAATAAACTAACTAAGTCTCCTCGACTGTTAGTACTATCTCAATAGGCTCTACGGGTGCTATCTCAACTGGCTCGCCATCCTGTGGCTCATAGTGCGTATGACACCAGTCCTCTAATGAATCATATAAAAAAAAATATCCAGTCAGGATTGGAGCGAAGTATAACCCAATAGCAGTTCCAATAGTTGACAGAAGCTATAAAATAATAATAGCAATAAAAATAAATGAGGATGTCATGTCAGGTCCATCTGCGGCCAAAGTTGCTTCGGCTGTTTGGGACGCATGGATGTCGCCTTATTGGGCCGTAGGGTGATTCTGCGGCCCAATATTTTCTGAGCTTTACTTTAGGGCGCATGGTCGTTGGACGCATAGATTCATATTTTCTATGCTTCTACAGTGACAAAGGGGAAATAAATTGTATCATTAAGGGGGAGTTATTAAACTATGGGGGAGCTATCTTCGCACTAGTTCAAAAATTTTCAATTATTGAAATGCGGAAGATTGTTGGCCTATTCTTTATTTAGATTTTGATCATTAACAAAAGTTGTATGTTTATGCTATTAGACTAACGCTTATCGCAGAAAGGATTAGATCGATAACATCACACAACACATAAATCAGAATTCGAATATCGTATTCACGATACAAGATACAAAGAAGATGGATTACCTTTCTCTTACATTCTGTTAAGTCTGTTGAGTTGTTGGCAATAGAAAGTCTAGACTAGTTATTTCTAAAGTCTGGAACTGGGTCTTTAGACCGGTATACTGGTGATATACTAGTAAAAATCCAGCTCTAAACAGAACCTTAAGTATAAGAAATATTTGGCCAATCGGTATGTCAGTGGTATACCGACGGTAGACAAAAAATTATTGTTTCGAAACAAAACATTTTGACTTGATTCAAATTGATCTCACCGGTATAATAGTAGTATCCCGCTTGCGGCATACCAACGATACACTGGTGAAATCCTATTTCCAAATATAACCTTTCCAACCTACAAAAATCTATTAGATTGGTATGCCGATGGTACCGCAATGGTATACCATATGGTTACTTTTGGTGATTTAATTTTATAAAGGACTATGATCTCAATCTTCATTATCATCCAAGGAAGGCTAAAGTAGTAGCTAATGCATTGAGCCAGAGAGTAGGAGTCTTTCTTTTGACAGACCACAGACAGATCATAGAGGACCTTCATTTAGATGGGCATAGAGATAATTTTACTATAGGACACATGCACCAAGGCCACTTTGTAGATCCAGTCCACATTGGTAGAGCGTATTAGAGTAGCAAAGTCCGGTCAGAAGAAGCTTTAAATGCTTCAGGTAGAGGGTGAGTCAGGTTGTCAACCATAGTTAAGAATTCATGATGATGGGACACTCCAATTTGGGAGTCATCTTTGTGTACTTATTGGAGGTATTAGACGGGATATCATGACCGAGGCTCACAGAAAGTGTTTTGTCTCTCAGCAAGTCAAGGCCGAACGCCAAAGAATAGTTGGGCCACTTTAGCTACTCCTGATTTCATAGTAAAAATAGGAGCATGTTACCTAAGATTTTGTAACCTATTGTTGTGCAATAGTTGAAAATTACTTATGTACCAACTGGTCAACCACCTTTATGTGTTTCACAAAGAAAAAAATAAACGGTTGAGATAAGCTATACCAAACCCACCAATATTCTAGGTTCTTGTGATTTGTTGCATGCCCATACAAATTATGTGAAGTATATACTCGTGAAGAGTAATTAATTCAAAACATTTAGAACTAGTGAGATGCAACTTTAATACGGTGTGTGATGTGGCTTGATAAGCACAGCCTAACTAACCCTTTCTTCCCCCATTTAATTAGCACGCACCAGATTCCTTTTGCATGCAATTAAAGCACTAATTAATCATTCATTGATTAAGCTCTACTTACTGGTTTGGCCAACTGTCACAATAAGTTAAAAAGAAGTCCACACCAAAGTCATATTAGGCAAATAGAGAGAGAGAGATCTCTCTCTAAGAGCATCTCCAACATATGTCGTATTTTATGTTATGATTTCTATATGGCATGAGACACAAAATAATATTTTTTTTATGTGACAAAATTATATCCACACAAAACAATGAAATAGAAAAGTGTTCTCCAATACAAAAGTATTAGAAATTTTTTTTTTAAAATATAAAACTGTGAGTATAGCAACCATTTTCGGAGATGCTCTAAGAACAATGTGTTTTGTTTTTGTTGTTGGTAGTTGACGTGGGCAGCCTAAGAAAGCTGTTTGGTGTGGCGTTTGGGTGAAGCATAACTAACTAGCATGGAAATGTTTCGGAATCAAGCAACGTGCCATAACCAACTTTGCATTGCTTATTTCATAAGAAAAAAAAAGAAGAAGAAGGAAATAATCCACTTTGGATGGGAGAGTTGGATGATTTTACATCGTACCTGTCTGACCAATAAAATAGAGTCTGCCATAATAAGGAATGGCTTAACGTCCAACATAGTGGAATGTCGATTTATAGATGAATTTGGAGGGCGGTATAATTTTTTTTAACCACCTAGGTAAATTTGGATTGCAGCTAGCTACGTTTGATCTCATTTGGTAGGAATGTAAGGAGCGAATCAAATTATTTCTATTTTGGATGAACGTTTCGTTCAACGATAATTTATTTCGGAACCCAAGTTTGATTTAGGTTTCAAATTTTGGATGAAAATTATGGCGTATTTATACTTTCATAAATTGTCCAAAATTTGAATTAGGTTTTCAAATTATTCTTAGTAATTTGTTGTTACAGAACATGTTGTTGGATTATTTTTCGAAAAAATAAAATAATAATAATCATAATAATAATTATACTTTTGGTTACTGAATGTTTATTCGACCAAAGTTTTAGTCACTCAAAGATATTTTTCAAAATTTAGTCACTTAATGTTTGTCCGGCCAAAGTTTTAATCACTAAAAGATATTTTTTCAAAAATTTTAGAGCATCATAATTTTTTTTGAAATATTCTTGAGAATTTTTTGATAATTGTGGAAATTTTTTTGTAATTTTTCTATCATTTTTTGATTTTGATTTTATAGATTTATATTTTTTTTATTTCAAATATCAAAACGACGTTGTTTCTAGGAATGAAAATTTTGGGAAAAAAACTAAAAAATAGTCCACGTGAATGTGCGATGTCATATTTACATTGCACATAACGTGCCATGTTGCAAAATCCGTTAATAGAATAAACAATATTTTAACAAAGTGACCAATTTTTTGGATGGTACAACATTAAGTCACTAAATTTTTGAAAAAAATATCTATTAGTGACTAAAACTTTGGTCAGTACGACATTAAGTGACTAAAATTTTGAACAATATCTTTGAGTGACTAAAACTTTGGTCGGACAAATATTTAGTGATAAAAAATATAATTTTTTTCTAATAATAATAATAATAATAATAATAATAATAATAATAAGCCATGGTAAAGTAATCTCAAACCAAAACCAGGTCGACAAAATCCAAAATTTGAAAGGTAAATTCATATTTGGAGTTGCTTTGATGGTTAGGGAGATTTAGAGAGTTCAAGCCGAGCTTTAAGACGAGCATGAGCCTTCAGCACCCACCCCCCCTTCCCCCAATAAAGATAATAGATTATCTTCTATTGGCTGGGGAAGGGGGGGTGGGTGCTGAAGGCTCAATGCTGTCTTAAAGCTCGGCTTGAACTTCTAAATACTCCCTTAACCATCAACAGCAACTCAAATATGAATTCCTACATTTAAAATTTGGATTTTGTGGACAGGTTTTGGTTTGAGATTAACTTTACCATGGCATTTTTATTATTATTATCTATACATTAAGTCGATCCTAACTTTATTAGACAAAAATTAAAAAAGCTTTAAAACAAATCTAAAATAAGCTCTAGCAAACTCAACTTTCTATAACATTTGCCAGCTTCCGCTCTTTTAAATTAGAAAGATTTAATGTGTTGGAAGTATAATAACTTAGCTAATTAACACCCCTAGGTTTGTCAAAAGTTGCTTCTGATGAGCAATTCCAACAAAAATATTATACTTTTGTCACGTCCTAGAACTGTAATACGGAAAATGGAGATATGATTCAGCCAACTACGCACTACGATATACTTCAGTATTTCGCATCACAGTCACAACTATTACAAGACAAGGGACTATATATACTACAAATATCTCCTGCGGTCTCACAAAATATATTATATCTTATCAACCAAACAAGAAGCAATAAAATAGAATATATAAGATAAAGCAGTAAGTCATTTATAGCGCTTTATCAAAATAATTATGAATCTAGATATACAAAATAGAAATCTAACATAGTATACATGGATCACATCATTATCTATAGTTTAATATATACAATCATGATGTCCAAAGACTGGGGAACAGGCTCCCAGTATACACGGGCTAAACAGATGTCCGATTGCTAAATGATCCAAAAGAATCAAAATGATAATAGAGTGGTGGAGAAGAAACACAATCAATTCCCGGGACAGTCATCCTCCTGGTATATACCACAATGGAGAAGTGGCGATAGATCCTCGGGCTCAGCAACTAATATGACCAAACAAACTAGACAGGTCAACCATTACGAGCAAGCATCACAAGAAAGCCCGGGTGAATTATAAAGTAGAAAAATCCATCAATAATGGAGTACATAGGTATCTGTGTTATAGCCTTTATCCGTAGTCTATTGTCGGAGCAGTAATCCACCCCTATACTAAACAAGGATAAGGGATGAACTACTACGTCGAGAGGACGTACGTCCCTAAGATTACTGTTAGAAAATATAGTATACATCAAATGATTTAATAGAGCATCCAAGCAAGTCCTATGGCTTACTATGTTATATTTAGGTTATCCTAGTTAATATATAATAAGGATACGTTAATCGTCCGTTGCCTAAGCAAGGCTGGCCAGACCATAAGTCTCTCTCTCTCTCTCTCTCTCTCTCTTTCTCTCTCTCTCCCTCCCTCTCTCTCTTTATATATATATATATATATATATATATATATATATATTCTCTTTATATATATTCTCTTTATATATATATATATATATATATATATATATATATATATATATATATATAATAGTCCATGCTGTCCCTCTCAAGCGGCCACCAGGTCAGTAATAGTACAAATAATAGTCTCAATGCTCCTATAGGGCAGACATTGGGTCGGTATAATGTGTCCCACATAGTGGATGATATACCACAGTAATTAGTGGCTGACTAGGAAGAATGCATGAAATCAGAATCATTTTCCCTACCAATTATCTATGTATTTAAGCTAGTCAATTAACCGTACTTTTATTCTCGAAATCCGTGCCGTGGACATACAACCATCAGTCCTGGAAGCCGTACAAAAGTACGAGAATGCTGTTTGTGAATCGGTATTGGTTCTTGAGGGTTCCAACCAAGATTCATCACGAGCATTGATGTTACAAACCAAAAACAACCATATACCTAATACATGCTCTGACGATGACCTATTATACGGGTATCTACATATGAAATTATATTATATATATAGAGAGAGAGAATATAACATGAATAGTACCTTAGAGCAACTGGTAACAATGGAACTTCGGTATAATAATACGATCATTACCTCAAAAGGTATCCTAGTAATGAATAATATAGATACAATATAGCTAAGTTAAGGACAAGGATAATAATGTAATCAATCAATCATGGATTCAATATTAATAATTCCCTTTCATGGGGGTTTGGGGGGGGGGGGGGGGGGGGGGAAGGCCCCTAAAAGCTAATAAACTTTCGTATTACAAGGCTAAGGGACAATAGAAAGTCACTATGGAATGTTTTTAGGATGTCTAAATATCCATATAGCGAAATGACATACAAAACCAGGAGTTATCCTAAACAAATAGCATGTTAGTTGTTGAGTATTAGTTATGAGTTATGTGTTAAGTTATTTAGTCCCACATCGGGTAAAGAATAAGGAGGAGACTAGTCATCTCATATATATATATGTAATCCCTCTCTATTAATAAATTATCCAATTATTTTATTCTATATGGTATCAGAGCCATACCATTATCCATTTTCCAAAGGTTAAAAAAAGGGAAAGAGAATCTCAATAAGAAGCGTTCTCTTGCACGAGTGGCAACCCTCCTCTCTTGGCCACCGTAAGGGATTAGCCAAAATTTTCCCTGCCCGAGCGGCACCCCCCCCCCCGCCCGAGTGGTAGCCCCATTGCCCGAGCGGCACCACCCTCTTTTGCTTGAGCGGAACCCCCACCAGCCCGAGCGACATTCCCCTAAAGTTGGGATCTTCAAAGGGTATATAATGATTTATTTGAATCTCTGAATCTTGACGAGGGCATCAAGAGTTAACATAGAGCAGATCTGGTTTTACGTGGATCTCTCTTCCTAACCCAGTATACAGATCATGATCTAACAGAAAGTAACATGGGTTGCTTCTCTGTCCTGGCTTGTATGATTATCACTCCCCATTCCCGATATACATATTCAGAACATATTATTCCTTGCTTGCATGTTTATTAGGTTGCATGGAGACTAGACCTATTCTTTGGTTAATATGGTTCATGGTTTATTTGTTTGGTTAGTTTGGTCATGAGTTGAACTCATGGTCTAAACCTCAAGCCCTAGCTATATAAGCTAACTTTTTTCTCTCTCTTTTCCCATCCTCTCATTTCTTTTCCTTTTTTCAATTCTTCTCATTCTTTCATTTAAACAAGTACACCTTGTATGATATGAAAAAACCCTTAGATTTTAATTTTTGCACTTTTTTGTATTTTATTAGTCTAAAATGTTTACATTATGATTCTAAACACTTTTAATACTTGGAGATTTCGGTTTTGGTGGATGGATATGAGTAGATCTACATTTTTAGTTAGAACTTTTTAATGGATTTTATGAGTTTTCTTGGTTTTGATCTATGAAAACTTGTTATTTCTGAAAACTTATTATTCTATGATGAGGAACATTTGATTTCGAGTGATTTAGAACTTTAATTTGTCAGATTTGTGCTTCGTATGAGATTTCTTTGGAAGAAATAAACTTTGGATTTTCGGAGATTTTCCATAGCCGAGACCTACTGTTTGGAGAAGATGAAGTGTTCATGCGGCCAACACCCTATACGGTAGAGAGTGCCATGCGGCCTGAACTCCTTGCCGCATATACCTTCTAGCATGCGTCCATGTTCTTGAATGCATGACTGATTATTACATATGCGTTCTGGAGCTAAGTCCTTGAAAAAGTCTTAATGACAAAACTCCTTGTGTTTTATTCGCTGAGCGAATGAAAACTTCACTAAATTCGAGAAGCATCCATGCTTCCGAGTGTTCATGCGGCCAGTAGAGCATGCGCCTATCTTATTTTGGATGCATGGCTTTGCACCACCTTGGCACATCTTTTTATGACTTTTTTCTTATCACCCTGACGCACTTTATGGCTTGTCACATCCATCACTTCAGTCAGTTCTCTGACATGCATTTATTGTCCATCACTTCGACACTTGCCCCGAAGAGTAAACTTTTGCCCATAGCATATAGCCGATTTTACATGCGATGGACTTTTCATGCGACCGATGACCCTATGCATCCATGATCGTCATGCGACCCTATACACATATTTTATTGATTTGCTTGAGTTAGATATTTTATTGGATTTTGTGATTTTATATGCGAACTTCATGATTGTAAGTCTATGAGAACTAAGTGACCATGTGTTGGACCGGACTATGCGCCTGACCCGACTATGTGTAGAAATAAACCATGAAGTGACTATGAATATCTATGTGCCTAACATGACCTTTGTGTTATAATGTGCTAGATCTCATGTGAATGACCAATGCTTGGTAACTCAACTCGACTATCGATATCTGTGCTGATACACTTACTACGTGCTATGTGTTCCTACGTGCTAAGTTTTTCTACGTGATTATGTTACATATTTTACACCGAGGTTTACCTACGTGCTATGTGATGTATGATATAATATGATTCATCTAGCATGGACATCATACTTTGTCAATAACCAAAGCGTGGCTAGGATTTGTTTGACTGTTGCATCACGCTGGGGTAAATCCAAATTAGACTGCCAAGTGACAAAGTGGATTCGTATCTAGCGTGTCCATACTACGGTACGACATATAAGAGGAATGTACATGTGACCATGCTATGTACTTCCAGCTAACCGTAGGGTTAACTAGGCAAATAAAATATGTAGAGCATTGAGAGGGACAAAATCCCGAGATCGCGCTTAACTAGCCACCCTTAAATATTTATCTAGGGAGTGTAGGCTGACCCCCATGGATATTGTTTAAATCCTCATTAATGGATGGCAATATCCGACTATTATATTGTATTATGTGATTTATGCGATCTCTGTACGGTAGCCTTACGAGAGATCGGTACATAATACTATGTGCTATGCAGCAATTCATGGCTCGGCTAGCCCTGCTAGTACATGGCTCGACCTGAGGATTCCTATTATATGCATTAATTCTATTGGGATAACCTAAACTTCATCTAGAAAGCCAAAGTTTTGATTGGCCAATTAAATAAATTTTAATTGTAAGTGTATTTGTCATCTGTTAAATAGTCTAGGGACATGGACTATCATAGTGCAGCGGTTTAACCCTTGTCCATGTTTAGTTGTGAGGTTTGATTATCGTATTACGAAAGGATATAGAACAAAACTATGAGAAAAAATTATTTATGCTGCACTGATTTTGTTTCTTCATTCGTGCTTCCTTTGTGGTACTTGCTATTTGGGGTCTAACCCCACTGGTTTTGTATAGCCAGATTTAGAGCCAGCACCTAAGGATCCAGCTTATTTCCTCCTGAACAATGGCGTACACCAGACAGATGACCGCTGAGGGACACGAGTAGGTTTCTTCTTCCCTGATTGTCATTGTATATTTTACTCTTTTTGGCGTTTAGCCACTGTCATGACCCATACCAGCTTTTCGGATACGAGTACGTGGCCAGGCCCAGCCTACGCCGCAGCATCGGCGGTAGTACGTTGTCTATGATAACAATGGTCCATCAATCTAAATAGATAATATTTAATCATAAATTCAAATCTATTACTCATTCACAACATTTATATAGTTTTACAAGATTCTCAATTTATAATTAAATCATAACTTGGGAACAAACCCGCTAAACATCAAATCCAAAGAAGTTGCTAAACTATCTAAATTCTAATATTGGCCTCCAAAAACATCTCGATCTCCAACAAAATCCAATGAGCAAGATAACAAGTCACCTAAAAATATTTACCTAGTCAGAATGGAACGAGTACAACCTAATAGCAGTTCTACTTAATTGACAAGTACTATGAACAGTAAATAGTTATAAAATATATGATGAGCATATAATAATAAAATATGGTACATCATTGAGGAACAGTTAAATAAAGAAATAATAAAAGACAAGAAAAAATAGAGAAGCATGTAAAGACAGACATATATGTGAACTAGAAAATTTGTCATGCAAGTGTATAATCAGCAAGTATAGATTAATCCAGAATGACTGTATCTAACTAGTGTTTTGAAATACCAAGTTGACATATGAATGGTTAGGGGATAATATCCGACAAATCACACGTGTCGTGTGTGGCTGCTATTATTCCAGTAAGACCATAGGATAGAAAGTGAATGTCCACGCGTCTTCTAGGCATTCCTACCCCGGCTAGTACTCATGGATCCAAGTCCAGACACGAATAATCTTAATAGTCCAGAAGTTGTCAAGAGGCTAAAAAATATATTAGTCCAGTAATTCATTAGTCCAAAAAAAGTCAATAGGCCTGAAAATACGTATCTCACGAAAATAAATCCACACAATACCAATCCGTGTATCCATCGTGTCAGGAATAAGAAAAAACACTACTATAAACATGCAACATAGAAAATATCAAATAATAAAAACTATCAGAGAATGTACTCGCTTGTGGTCCTGTCACGCCCCAGTCCCAAAATACCGAGGGACTAGCCACGTGACAATAGCCAGCAGCACACTTCAATGGGCAAACCCGATTTAATGGACCCGTTAGAGCGTACTTAAGCTGTAAAACAAATATAATGGTCTACGATACATGTCACATTCTAATTCTAATCTCATCTACATGAGGTAAATCATTCGTCAAATGTCAGAATAATCAAACTCGGAAATATAATCCAATAACAAGTCTCAATAATATGTCTCGGGGAACAATCCAATAATAAGTTTAGTACATTAATCCAAGAGACAAGGAATAGAGTATCTAAAAACAGATATGACTGAGCATATAACAAAATACTCAAAAGAAATCCTCTGGCAACACCTAGTCCTCTGGTGCTGGTACTGCTCCAGTTCTGGTCCTGTTCCGTATACCTCGGGGTAGATCTCCTCTGCTAAACCTGGGGACATAATTCGGATCCAGGTCCTCAGGGGACATAGCAAGGTACAAGAATAACTCAAGCCAAATAAATACAGTATATAAAAATAAATATCCACAGGACAAACTATGTAACCAGCTATGTGAAATGCAATTTGAGAGCATTAATCATACTCAGGCTGAAACTACTACAAGCTCTGTGTCGGAGAAACCCATAGCAACATTTATTATCTCAAAGGGCTAGTACGTATGCAAAAGCTCTTGTCAGAGTCTAAGGCACCTCCAGAATATGTATATATATATATATATATATATATATATATATATATATATATATATATATATATATATATATATATATATATATATATAACATAATCAGACTTAAGTTTGGTAAAACTCTCCCCACCCAATGTAACCTCACGTCTCAAGTCCATAATGCGCAAGATCATGACCTCTAGCTAGTACAACGAGTCATAATAATATCTATGTATATGCAAGATCTATGTCATGAATCCTGTAAGCCTATACAGAATCACCATTAATAACTCAGGAAAGATTCTGTTACATGATTAGTGTCAAGGGTCCTATGGTATGATGTACTTGGTAAAGCAAGCACATAAAATATAGGATCATAATATCAACTCTCTAAGTGACGTTACACGACTCCACGTACGGCGTCGACACCCGAATATTATTCAGACGTTAAGCTTGATAAGGAATTCGTCAACCCTCGATGACAGACAGCCAATCCATTTAGGGCGAGCATGATCGTTAAGCAATGTCTCACGGTCCTAGGTTGAATATGTGCATCTCAAGAGTATATATATATATATATATATATATATATATATATATATATATATATATATATATATATATATATATATATAAAGAACTCAAGCAAATCATATAACAGGAACTACTGCAAATTGGCAAGGTACACTTATCTGGGTTTTGAATTCCTTCAATTACTCTGGTGTATGTGGAATCTCCAGGAATGCCTCCGGATACTGAAATAAACATTACCATCACTCTCAGAAGACATAAAATAGCTAGAATTGACTACCCATAAGTCCAATCTGGACACAGGGGTAGAAATGACAGTTTCTGGTCACACAGGTTCCACATGTGGCCCACTTCGCACCAAAAAATGTGCCAAAGACAAAGTTCTCCAAATTCACTAAACTTAGTGTCCATAAATCCAGAATGAAGATACGAACCTAACAGAATGTCCAGAACTGGATTTCGTTGAGCCGATCACAAAATCGTCTATCAAGTGGAACCGTGGGACCCAAGATACGAAATTTTCTCACCGTTCTCAGAATCGAACCAAACTTGGATCACAGGACCAACGTAATGCTACGAATCCATTGGCGCAAGTTTTGTTATGAAACGATAATCACACACGAATTTACAATAAGTTTTAGAACATGTCCGATACGAGGCAATTTTAACGGATACGTATTGATTCCGGTGTGCACGCACATCCAAATCAACCTCCGCAAAATTCCTCACGTCCGTGTTGACGATACGCATCTTTTGATATAATTCGCACACGATGATGTTATCTCGTTTAGCAGGACGCATCCCATTTTGGGAGAATTCGGGTTTTAAAAACCAAGTTTTTGGTCGATTTTACCCGTGAATAAAATATAACATACAACACCATTAAATAAACTAATTATAGGGTTTAGAACTCGGTTATATTATCTAATTTACTGCTCAAACAGAATTTAGAAATATTAAACATGTTGGGAGTAAATCGGCCATGAACTTGTGAGTTCAAGACAGTTTTTGAATTCCTAATTTGGGTTATTTTTTTGGTTTTTGTGTCACGGTTTACGACCGACACAGGACGCGATATCCTGAACTAAATACACAGGGTTCGAGAGGGTCACATGGTCTTCGCATATGATTTGATAGAACAAAATTTGGATCTATGTACAGAGAGATACGCTAGTGGGAAGATGGATACCTCGCTGATTTTTGTGACAGGGGACGGTGCAGCGGGGCACTACAACGACGACGATGGTTGCTGTGGCTGCTGCGGCTGGTGGTGGTTTGCGGGTGTCGTTGGCGGGGGTCGTCGGGGTGTTGGAGTTACAGCAGGGTCGTCGAGTCACAGCGGGGAGCTCGACCGGAGAAGTGAAGATGGAGGTGGCGGTGGAAGAGCTGCCGGGAGGTGGGGGTCGGATTTAAATAGAGGGGAGGACACGGCGGTTGTGGGGAGCGGGTCACCGGGGTTTTGGGGGGTCATGGGGGGTATCGAGACAGAGACGGGGACGTCGCTGGGAGTCGCGGGGGTCGTAGGCGGGGTCGTGCGGCGGAGTCGGGGGCGGAGGATCGTGGGGAAGAGTTACTGTATATTGTTAGCGGGTAGGGTCGGGTCGGGTACGGGTCAGGTCGGGTAGGACCCGATCCATTAGGATTAGCTCGGTTCAGTTGGGTTCAATTTGGGTTGGGTTGGGTTTGGTTTGGTTTGGTTCAAGTCTGGTTTAATTAAAACAATAGTTTTTAGCTATTTAAAAATAGTTTTTGAGCCCAATAAATTCCAGAAAAATTACACAATATTATATTATTAATTATACACTCAAAAATATTTTTTTGTAATATTTAATACTTAATTTAATACATAAAAATATTAATCCCTGAAGGACATTAATAATAATTAATTAAAAATCACAAAAAAAATCCCAAAAACTTCTATTTAAAAATTTTAAAAATCTGGGTGCTTACAATCTACCCACCTTAAAAGAATTGCGTCCTCGCAATTAAGAAAATAAAACATAATCAGTCAGAAGATATGACGTGGTTGCAAGACATGTTTGTTGAAGTACGACACAAGGAATAAGGAATCATGAATAAGGAAAGATCGAGAGGAAGGGTGAGGGTTAAGAAGAACACGTAGGGGAGGAATAAAAATATTTTCCTAGGCAAGGAGAGATAAGTAACTCAAGAGTAAAGGAGCATGGTTAGAGCAAAGATCAACTACAGCTTATAAAAACTTGGGTACCAGTTACTAATCTAGACTAACAAGTTCATGCTAAAATAATACTAGGCTTAGGCTAGGGTAATGATCTAACAGGCACGTGCTAAAGCATTACTAGGAATAGATAGCTATGATAAAACTTAAATTTTACTCGCATTCACTATTCTTCGAGTCTGTGCATCATCCATTGTCATCACAAAAGCCTGTCTACTTTCCTGTGGTGATGTTCTTTGCTATTGCTGGGCTTGCTGGAAGAGTGCTACCTGGGGTGCCAAGGGTGGCCTCGGCTGAAATCCTTCCGGTGCCGGTAAAGCTTGTCGGTTAACCATCGGTGTTTCTCCTCGATGCTCCGTGCAATTTCTGGCTAAATATTGTCAGGATCCGCAAATCAAGTACAATCCCAACTTGCGTCTGCACTCTCTCTCATAGTGACCTCGCTTGCCACAATATTGATATGTAGGCAGTATTTACGAAAATGCTTTAGGTGGCTGGTGCATGTGAGGTCTCTTTGCAGCTTCTCCCTGTGGTGCTCTGGCTGGAGCTGATGTGGCTGGTCGATGAATCATCAGTGCTCTCTCTTGATGCTCAGGGCAATCTCTTACCGAATGCTGACTGGATCCGCAAGTTAAACATAATACCCCTTTGCGTCTGCATTCCTTCTCAATATGGCCTACCTTGCCACAGTAGTGACAAGTAGGAAGGACTAGTGCTAGTGGTGTAAATGCTCTCTGTGGTGGATTCATTTATGGTCGCTTTGCAGCTCTTTCCTGCTGTACTCGGTCTAGTGCTAATGCATATGGCCGCTTTTGGCTGGACTCTCTCCTAGTGATACGCTCCATGGGTCGGGCTGCAGCAAGGACGTCCGTATAAGAAGTAGTTACAACGGAGCTGATTAATTTTCGTAGCTCAGAGCTAAGTCCGTCAAAGAACTTCTCAGCCTGGCTTTGCTGGGCCTCTTGATGAACCTGGTATTGGGCTTGCATCATTACGTAGAATATTTGCAACATCTATTGACCATCAATAGGCTGTCCTGGTAGAAAAATAGGCATCAATGGAGTAAACTGTGATGGTGGTGGAATATCGTCACGTCGGAACCTTGAGGCGTGCTGATCTGCTCGATTGCTTTATTGTGCTGATGGACCTCCACCCACTGGTATGACTCCATCATCGTAGGTGATAACTGCAACTTGTGGTATTCCTGTGGGAGTCTTGTCACATGCTTGTGAATCCATTATTCTGCATCCAAAATAAACTATAAGAGGCGCACAGAGGAATCAAGGCAGGATGCAAGTCAAAAATTTATTTTGAAGTCGATATAAAGGTCGAATGAATCAATCAAGTGGAATCAATCAAGTGGATGAGAACCTATAATTTATCCTATCTTAATCACAAGCTTGCTCAGTTCCTTGGTTGAAACCAAAGCAATATATAGTCGTAGACTATAGTCGTAGACCTGCATGGGCCACCACAAAGACCATGTCACACTCCAGTCCTAAAATACCGAGGGACTAGCCACATGACAATGGCCAGCAGCACACTCCAATGGACAAACCCAATTTAATGGACCCGTTAGAGCGTACTTAAGTTATAAAACAATTATAATGGTCTACGATATAGGTCACAGTCTAATTCTAATCTCATCCACATGAGGTAAATCATAAATCAAATGTCAGAATAATCAAGCTCAGAAATATAATCCAATAACAAGTCTCAATAACATGTCTCAGAGAACAACCCGATAATAAGTTTAGTACAATAATCCAAGAGACAGGAAATAGAGTATCTAAAAATAGATATGACTGAGTATATAACAAAATACTCAGAAGAAATCCTCTGGCAATACCTCGTCCTCTGGTGCTGGTAATGCTCCAATATCTGCTTTTGTCCCGTATACCTTGGGGTAGATCTCCTCTGCTATACCTGGGGACATAATCCGGATCCAGGTCCTCAGGGGACATAGCAAGGTACAAGAATAACTCAAGCCAAATAAATACAGTATATGATAATAAATATCAACAGGGCAAACTATGTAACCAGCTATGTAAAATATAATTTGAGAGCATTAATCATACCCAGGCTGAAACTACTACAGGCTCTGTATCGGAGAAACCCATAGCAACATTTATTATCTCGAAGGGCCAGTACGTATGCCAAAGCTCTTGTCAGAGTCAAAGGCACCTCCAAAATATCTATATATATAACATAATCAGCCTTTAGTATGGTAAAACTCTCCCCACCCAATGTAACCTTATGTCTTATGTCCATAACACGCAAGATTTTGACCTCTAGCTAGTACAATAAGTCATAATAATATCTATGTGTATGCAAGATCTATGTCACTAATCCTGTAAGCCTATACAGAATCACCATGAATAACTCAGGAAAGATTCTATTACATGATTAGTGTCAAGGGTCCTATGGTATGACGTACTTGATAAAGCAAGCACGTAAAATATAGGATCATAATATCAACTCTCTAAGTGACGTTACACGACTCCGCGTAGGACGTCGACACCCGAATATTATTCGGACGTTAAGCAACGTCTCACGGTCCTAGGTTGAATAGGTACATCTCAAGAGTATATATATATATATATATATATATATATATATATATAAAGAACTCAAGCAAATCATATAATAGGAACTACTGTAAATTGGCAAGGTATACTTGCCTGGGTTTTGAATTCCTTCAATTGCTCCGGTGTATGTGGAATCTCCAGGAATGCCTCCGGATGCTGAAATAAACATTACCATCACTCTCAAAAGACATGAAATAGCTAGGATTGACTACCCATAAGTCCAATTTGGATACAGGGACAAAAATGACAATTTTTGGTCAAGTGGGGTCCATATGTGGCCCACTTTGCACCGAAAAATATGCCATAGATAAATTCTCCAAATTCGTTAAACTTAGTGTTTACAAGTCCAGAATGATAATACGAACCTAACGAAATGTTAAGAACTGAATTTCGATGAGCCGATCACAAAATCGCCTGTCAAGTGGAGCCGTGGGGCCCACGATACGGGATTTCGTCAGCGTTCTCAGAATTGAACCAAACTTGGGTCACAGGACCAATATAACACTCTGAATCCAATGGCTCAAGTTTTATTGCAAAACGATAAGCATACATAAAGTAACAACGAGTTTTAGAACAAGCCCGATACGGGACAATTTCGACGGATACGCGTTGATTTTGGTGTGCACGCACATCCAAATCAACTTTCGTAAAATTCTAAACGTCTGTGTTGATGATACGCATCTTTCGATGTAATTCGCACACGACAAAATTGTCTCGTTTAGCAGGACGCATCCCATTTTAGGATAATTCAGGTTTTAAAAACCAAGTTTTTGGTCGATTTCACCCGCGAATAAAACACAACATACATCACTATTAAATAAACTAATTACAGGGTTTAAAACTCGGCTATATTATCTAATTTACTGCTCAAATATAATTTAGAAGTATTAAACAAGTTGGGAGTAAATCGGCCATGAACTTGTGAGTTCAGGATGGTTTCTGAATTCCTAATTTGGGTTATTTTTTCGTTTTTTGCGTCGCGGTTTGTTACCGACACAGGACGAGATACCCCGAACTAAATATACAGGGTTCGAGAGGGTCACGTAGTCTTCTAGGATTCGATAGAACAAAATTTTGATCTATGTACAGAGAGATACGCGAGTGGGAAGATGGGTACCTCACTAATTTTTGTGACTGGGGCGGCACAGCGGGGCACGGCGGCGGCGACGTTTGCTGTGGCAGCAGCAGCTGCTGGTGGTTGGCGGGGGTCGTCGGGGTGTCGGAGTTGCAGTGGGGTCATCGAGTCACAGCGGGGAGCTCGACCGGAGAAGTGAAGATGGTGATGGCAGTAGAGGAGCTGCCGGAAGGTGGGGGTCGGGTTTAAATAGAGGGGAGGGCATGGCGGTTGCGGGGAGAGGATCGCCGGGGTTTCGGGAGGTCGTGGGGGGTGTCGTGGCAGAGGCGGGGGCGTCCCCGGGAGTCGCGGGGGTCGTGCGGCGTAGTCGGGGGCAGGGGATCGTGGGGGAAGAGTTACTGTATATTGTTAGCGGGTCAGGTCGGGTACGGGTCGGGTCGGGTAGGACCCGATCCATTAGGGTGAGCTCGGTTCAGTTGGGTTCAGTTTGGGTTGGGTTGGGTTCAGTTTGGTTTGGTTCAAGTCTGGTTTAATTTAAATAATAGTTTTTAGCTATTTAAAAATAGTTTTTGAGCCCAATAAATTTTAGAAAAATTACACAACATCATATTATTAATTATACACCCAAAAATATAATTTTTACAATATTTTAATACATAAAAAATTAATCCCTGAAGGATATTAATAATAATTAATTAAAAATCACAAAAAATCCTAAAAACTCCTATTTAAAATTTTTAAAAATCTGGGTGCTTACAGGTCCGTAGCCGGTATGAGTCGGAATCCAAGTAAAAGTCCAAATAGCCTATAAATTACGAATTTACTATGTCAAAAGATAATTTATTTTAATTCTGGAATAATTACTATAAAATTCCATTTTAATTTTTATTCTAAATTTTTAGGTAAATTTCTAAATTTTGTCCAAAGAACCCGATTTATTAACTCGAGACTCATGACACGCAAATCAAGACGATCTTGTTGACCGAACAGTTAATCGATACAAACTTGACTTTCATGCATGATTTCTTGTAGATTTTAGCGTCACAAATATGCTAAAATTTATGGCTTATCCGGATTCGACTTCATTTGAAAACTATTGCACATACAAATTGTATTGTGTAAAGGTGTTTGATTGCTAACCTAGAAGTTATACAAAATTAACAGAACAAAAATAATTCGAATTAAATTCTGGTAAAAATATATTTTAAATGTTGTCGTGTCTGATTTTTGAAAATTTAAACGGTTCATGATTCTAATTCCTGGTTCTCCCAGAATGACAAAAATACCGAGACGCATCTATTTTTGGACATGTTGTGCTTTACGAATTTTCTAGAATTTAATATTCAGAATTTTGTGAAACAATTTAGATATTCAGAAAACTAACTTCAATATGGTTCCAACATAAGAAACTAGGATCCATTTAGTGTCCGGAGCTATGAGTAATGACTTCTGGAAGATCGAAGAACCTTAGATGACAATCCCCAACCCTTTCTCTCTCACTAAAATTATATATATATATATATATATATATATATATATATATATATATATATATGTGTGTGTGTGTGTGTGTGTGTGTGCGTGCGTGCGTGCTGGTATGCGGCTGAAAGAAAAGGGATAGGCTGGACACGTGTCAGAATCTAGTTGGATGTTTTGTTTATATTATTTGTTTTTGATTTGCTTTTATCAAAATATTATTTAAGTTATTTTAAATCTAAATAACTCAAAATAAATATTAAAATTAATCATAAAAATCTAAAAAAATAGCATAAAATATATTTTGAATCCAAAAACCCTACAAAAATACTTAGGTAGTTTTTCGTTCATAGGTTTCCTGCTATAATTACTAGAAGCTATAAAAATAAGTTTTACCTATTTAACTAAAAATAAATATTAAAACTATTCCAAAAATTCTGTAAAAATTTCAAAAAATATATAATAATATTATAAACCCTAAAAAATTATTTGTGTCCATTATATATTCTTTAGCTTCCACAATAATTTTTAGAATTCCTAGAAAATTAGCTATTAGTCTAAATAACTCCCAATAAATACTAAAAATATTCAAAAAATTTCAGAAATTTTTTAAAAATATATTTTATTATTAAGAACCTAAAATAAAAGTTTGGAACATTTTTAATTATGTTTGACATAAAAATAAATTCTTGAAAGCCCTAGAAAATTAGTGTTACTACTTTTAATTAAAAAAATTTTTGAAAAAATCTCAATAGTCCCAAATTAACCTAATAACAATATTTAAGCTAGAATTTAAGGATATGGAGGTTACAAGTCTACCTCAAAAAAAATTTTGTCCTCGAAATTTAAATCCCTAATATTTTTTTTTGACCATTAAAATTTAAATTCAACAAACCATATAATCATGAAGTAAATCCATGTTGTTATTTCACAAATTTTTAAAAATTCTAAAAAATTATATTCCTGAAAATCTTCAAATTTAAAATCAAATTTCATTTTTATCACATTCTTTTCCAAAATTTTAAGTTAATAACTAAATACTCAAAAAATTTAATATCCAATCCTCTAATTTAAATCGAATCAATTCACATTTATAAAATTTAAAATCTTATCCCAAAAATTTGAATTCAAACACTAATCTATTAATGATCTTACTCCTTGGTTCTTTTTCCACACAATACTCAAACAATATAATACTTACGAAATCATCAATTCCAACATTCAAAATATAAAATTTAAATATATATCTTGTAGTCAAATAAATATATTGATAATCTTCTAAAATTTTCAAAATTTAATGATAAATCCAATCATATCATAATCTTCATAAAAATATGTGATTTGACAGAATCGTCAATTCTGCCATATTAAATTCTCAACTATTTATTTAAATTAATGTTTATCCTCAAAATTTAAAATCTTTAATAATGTTTTTTCTTCCACCATCAAAATTCAAGCAATATAATCATGAAGGCAAACCACTATTGTTATTTAATAAAGTCCTTAAAATTAACTTCATCCTCGCAACTTAAAATTTTAAAGTAAATCTTCAAAATTTGTATTTATCTTCAAAATTTAAAATCCAATAGAATTTTTCTCTTAAATCATATTCACAAGTCATAATTCTTGTCACGCCCCAGTCCCAAAATATCGAGGGACTAGCCACGTGGCAATGGCCAACATCACGCACCGATGGACAAACCCAATTTAATGGATCCATCGGGACATACTTAAGCTGTATTACAATGATCAGGGTCTACTAATCTCATCCACAGAATGAATATAACAAAGTCAACATAAGAAAAAAAAAATATCAACATCAAGTCACAAGTAATTTAAATAGGGAAACAACCCGATGTTCAAGTCTGATACAATTGTTCATTTAAACAAGAATGTAAAGAACATCACAAACTGAGTATGGAAGAAACATATACTCAGGAAAATCTATGGCAATCACCTAGTCCTCGGTTCCTGGTTCTGCTTCACTGTATGCACCTGCTCCTGCTTCTGCTCCTACTAATACTCCTGTTCCTGTATACCTCGGGTAGATCTCGTCTGCTAATCCTGGGGACATAATCCGGATCCAGGTCCTCAGGGGACATAGCAAGGTACAGATAATACAAGCCAAAATAAATGCAGTGCAACAAATAAATGAAACAATAGGGTAATATATAACCAGCTAAGTGAAATGCAAGATGAGAGCAGCAATATAACTCAGGTAAAAACTACTACAAGCTCTGTGTCGGAGAGCCGCGGGGACTCCGGTCGTCAAGGGCGGCGGAGCTAGCGTGCTGCGACAGGCGGGGCGCTCGGGTCTGCGGTGGAGCAGCTTCGGGCGGAGGAGCCGGCGAGGAGATGGAGGAGGAGGCCAAGGGAGGTCGGAGGCGTCGCTAGAGGTGAGGGCGGCGTCGACTGAGAGGAGATGGCTAGGGCTGGGAGCTTGGCTGAGCTCGGCGACGAGGTCGGGCGGAGCGGGTCAGGCGGCAGAGCTGGAGAGATGGCCGAAAATGGTGGGTTTTATAGGGGCGAGGTGGCAGAGGGAGCGGCGGGCGGTTACGGAGGTGAGGCGGCGACATGTGCGGGGGATGCGAAGCGGAGGAGACTGTCGGCGGTTACGCGGCGGTCGGGAAGGCGGACGGACGGCGGTTACGCGGCTGGGAGAAGAGAAGGTTTCGGATCGGGCGGGGCTGAGACGGGTCGGGTCGGGTCAGGCGGATCCGGCCCGATCAACTAATCAGGAATGCGGGTTCGGGTAGAAACGGGTTTCGGGTCACAAGTTAGACCCGGATCCGACCCGCTAGGTTTGAGTTGGGTTGGGTTTAGTTTGGTTCAACCATTTGGTTTGGTTTATTTAAAATAAACTCGGTTTAATTAGGGTTCATTTCGGTTTAATTATAAAATAGTTTTTAGGGCTTTAAAAATGCTTCCGGGGTCCAATAAATTCCCGAAAAATTATCCTATGTCTAGTTTTTCATTTCCACTAGAAAATATCATTTACATAATATTTTAATATTATTTAATATCATTTAAAAATCATTTAATTATAAAATACCTTGGTTTTTAATTACAAAAAATCTCAGAAAATTACAGAAAATTATAAAAAATTCTAAATTAAAAATTCTTGAAAATCAGGGGGTTTACAATTCTTAAATACAATCTAACATTATTTTCTTAAAATTTAAATCTCTTTTATAACTGTCTTCAAAAATTTAATAATTAAATTCTTTAAATTTAGTCTCATTTATAAACTTAAAAATTAAATCGATTCTTGAAGTTTAAAAAATAAAAATTAATTCCATCCTTAAAATTTAGAATCTCATATTGTAGTCATTTCTCACAATAATTTGATTTGTCCCCATAGCCATAATTTGTTTTGTCCTCACAGCTATTACTTATATGAATTCTCGGTATTTAAATTAATGATCATCCTCAGAACATCGATTAATGATTCAATCCTAAAAATTTAAAAGTTAAATCCAAACTTCAAAGTAAATCCTACTAATATATATTTCATGAATAAATTTAAAAAATTCAAAGTTTCATCCTCAAAATTTGAATTCCAAATCTAGTCCATCAATCATATCTCTCAAAAAAATTTAAAATTTTGAATTCAAATTAAGTCCTTAAAAGTCGAATTCAACCAATTATAAAATCAATTTTTGTATTATTATTCTTTTGGTCTAACTTAACCCATAAACCAAATCTTAATAGTATATTGAACTCCTAACACTCAAATTCTCAATATTATCTTTGAATTACTCGAATTATATATCAAAACTTTCAAGATTATCCTCAATTTCAAAAACATTCAACATTATCCTCAATTTTTTTTGTCAATAATCAAATATGACAACTTCTATCCACCTTATAATTTTATCCTAAAAATAAAATCCTTAAATTTTAACTCTTTGAAAAATTAAATAAAATGTATCATACTTTCCTAATTTTTTTTTAAAAAATTCAATTAATAAAAGAAAAATTTAATCACTTCCAGAAATCTTTATAACTATGACTATATTTTTTGAATTGGATTGTAATCATAAAATTTTTTCAAATCCATAAAATATCAACTCCTCAAAATTCTGAAAACTTAAAATTTAATTTCAAATTTTCAAAATGTAAAGTTTAAATCCACATCTTGTATGCCAATAGCTCTAATGCTAATCCTTTTAAATTTCTCAAAATCATAAATTAAATAGCCAATACTCTAAAATTTTAAATCAAATCTTCAAAATTTAAATTCTTCAAACTTAAACTTAAATCCACTATAAAAATCTACAAAAATTTAAAATTCAATAAATCTCCAACTTCTTATCTTTATCATCATTTGCGTTAAAAACTATTTTTTCTAAAATAGGAATTTAACCTTATTTTAGCAAGAAAATTATAATCATCAAACTAGATAAAAATTTAAACCTCAGAGCACAAAATAATAATAATAATTCTTATCTTAAACAATTGATTAACCCCAAAGAAATAATTCTTCAATCGAGAATTCTACCCCCACCTTTGGTCACTCCTACTTATCAGAATACCATAATATATAATACTTAATTTTCTCAAATTCATCTACTAGAGTTTACCTCAAAATTTAATATTTATACCTACCTTAATCACGTAGCCTTTGTAACAACTTAACTACCCAAGTAATAAAATTGAAATAAGGCCTTCCTATTATATACCTAGTCCTAGTCATTCTCTTAAATTTAAATCAATTATAAGTTGTGAATGGTCACTTTCTTCAAAAATTTTATTACTAGTCGCAGGCTTGCAATAGTTCGACTAACTTAAGTACTACCATGAGTTCACACTATTTGTGAAACCGGACCTGCATGGGCCACCATAAAAACTTGTCATGACCCACACCCATTTTTCGGATATGAGTACGTGGCCAAGCATAGCCTATGTCGTAGCATCGATGATAGTACGCTGTCTATGATAACAATGGTCCATCAATCCAAATAGATAATATTTAATCATAAATTCAAATCTATTGCTCATTCACAACATTTACATAGTTTTACAAGATTCTTAATTTAAAATTAAATTATAACTCGGGAATAAACCCTCTAAACATCAAATCCAAAGAAGTTGCTAAACTATATAAATTCAAATATTGGCCTCCAAAAGTATCTTGATCTCCAACAAAATCTAATGAGTAAGATAGCAAGTCACCTAATAAAATTTACCTAGTCAGGATGGAACGAGTACAACCTAATAGCAGTTCCAGTTAATTGACAAGTCTATGAACAGTAAATAATTATAAAATACTTGATGAGCATATAATAATAGAATATGGTACATCATAGAGAAATAGTTAAATAAAGAAATAATTGTCACTATCACATTTCAGAATAGGAATATTTTTGTCTTTTTATTTATTTAATTTAATGTATTAATATTGCATGATATTTATTTATATTTAATAGCTGTAATTATATTTAATTAATGTACCTTACCATTGCTTCGATAATTGGAGCACTATACTTGCCATTGCCTTCCTATAAATTTTACACCCTTGTCCTAGTCGTGCCAGTCTTCTATTTTGATCCTTGTGTATTTCATAACTATACCTTGTTGTGCTTCACTTTAGTCGCACAACATTCATCGCAAACAATTATATTTAATTCTATATAAATCTAACTTTACATCGTTGTGCATTCTAATCAAAATTGGAGATGCAATCTCGATCCATTTTGTGCAACCTAAATTAGCATAATATTCTACTTTGAGTCTCACACATTCATGACACTTGTGTCCCACCTAATTTTAGCCCCATGTACTTCTAATTAATTTTAGAACACCAATTATATTAGTTTTAATTAAATTAATCCAAAAATTCTACCTTGTGTAATTTTCTAATTGTTGGGCACTTTTATGCAAAAGTGCATTGAGGTGTCCACCCCATTGGACCAACACATGAAGAAACCCTATTTTTCTTCATGTAAATTTTCTTCATAATTTTAGAGTGTGTAACACTCAACATCAACCCCTCATCACACCTCATCAAACCTTGGCCCTCCATTTTGAAACCATGAAATCTTAGCCCTCCAATTTATACATGAGAAGCTAAGCCTTTTTCCAAGGAGGAGTATTGACCGGCCCACTTTTCTGGGTCAACCTCAACACCAACCCTACTTTTACACACACACACACACACACACACACACACACACACACACACACACATATATATAACTTTCTTTTCTTTATTTTTCTTCAACCCTAAACTATTCCAGCTGACACCATCCCTCCCATCTCCTGTTCATCACCATCCCCTTCAACCGTCGGATCGCTGTACCTCGACTTAGCGACCCCGACCCCGCTGAACTCGCCAGAAGCCCACGCCGGAGCCGACCCCGACCACCTGAGCACGCCAGTACCCCGCTTCTCACCGCCTCCCATCAACCAACCCGACCGGAGCACTCGCCTGAACCGCTGAACCCACACCTCACGATCGCCTGAATCCGACGATACCGCGGCCACCATCTCGACGAACAACAGCAACTCGACGACTCGTCGACAACATACTCCTGAACTCGACCCTGCTTCCATTCGCCTGAACGTCCCCTTACCTCAACGTCGAATACCCCGTTCACGCGCGTGCAAGTTCGAGTTATTCTTTTTATGTTGTGTATGTATATACGTATGAATGACGTTAGGATATAGCATATTGCTCCATGGCAAGTTCGTTAGTTGTTGATTGTTAGTTGTTATGCAAATGACCCCAACTCATATGCGTATACGTACGAGTATGCATATATTATTCAAGTTGGTATATATATACGTAGATATATATATGAGATTAAATACTATACTAGTATGAACATAATCGTATATGTACTGGCGAGACCCGTGTTAGTGTTTGACTGCCTGATTGCACAACAATTACAGATGTGACACCCGTGCAGCTAGATGCACATTTGACCCTGTAGATGACAAGTGTCACCCCTAGCGTAGTCTCTGAGTTCATGGTATTTATGATTGCGTGTATGTTAGTGTATCGACTGATACAATATTATTATTAATTGATGTCTATAGGACTGTTGGATCATTCAGACAAGACCCTTAAAATAGGATATTTATATTTCCAGCAGAGGACCACAGGCGAGTACATTCTCTGAAAATTTTTATTATGTTGATTATCTCTATGATTCTTGTTGTATAGCGTACATGATTTTGACACTATGTATATACGAGTTGGCATCATCGAGACCTGTCACGAGGAGTCACGATTGGAATCCATCGTGCTAGCTGGAGATGGGGAGATATTAGTAGCTTATGTGATCATACCCAACTCTACATGCATCATAGCTCACCCACACCTCACGTCGGTGCAGCCTGACCATTACATGCCTCATAGCCTGTTACATGTGATTAGCCCGACTATTGCTCGCATTATAGCTATCCGGATGGTTAGTCTGACCTTACATGAATCATAGCTAATCATATATAACAAGCCTGATCAGTCCCAAGCCGATCACATGATATACTGATGTTTCACACAATTAGCTAGATAGTCTCTACATGTATCTCTAGTTTATTGATCTAGCATTTTTCCTATGCTCTAGTTATTGTTCTAGCATTCACTTATATACCAGTTCATTGTTCTAGCATGCACTTGTATTTTTGTTCATTGCTAGATATACCATTGATGATGACATTATTTTCGTGTTTTCTTATTCCAGTATTTCTATTTCCAGTATTTCGTTATTCCAGTATTATTTATTACCAGTATTTATATCCATCTTATATTTCTTTACACTGTATTATAGTTTTTGTCAATATATATGGAACTGATGTTAGTACTTGTACTTTGCTCCAATCCTGACTGGATATTTTTTTCAGAGGATCTTGAGGACTTCTGTCCTACACATTATGGACCAGGTATAGATGCAGACTACATACCAGAGATCCTAGGGGAGTCTATTCCATTAGAGGAGACACTACCTGCAACTGTTTAGACATCATTTATTTTATGCATTGAGACTTATTTTGAGGTTTATTTTAGTTATGTTGAGACTTATGTGGAGTTTAATTTGAGACTTGTGGAGACTTTTATGTTGGACAGCTAGACTGTGGTTTATCTCTATTTGAGATGTTGTGTTTGACTTATGTCATTCTTTCTTATCTTTTATCGTGCCATTTATATTCTTATAGCTATTATGATTGAGTATACATTATGAGATGTTGAGAGATATTTATTTTATTGTACTCCTTATGGAGTTGATATCATTGACAGGTTGTAAGTTATGTTAGTATTATTGAGACCTAGACAACGTTCTACCGTCGATGCTGCAGCATAGGCTGGACGTACCCACGACTCATGTCTAAATTTTGGGTGTGGGTCATGACGATAATGAAAGACAAGAAAGCAAAACAAAGAAGCATGCAAAGTCAGACAGATATGTGAACTAGAAAACTTGTCATGCAAGTATACAATCGACAAGTATAGATTAATCCATAATGACTGTATCTAACTAGTGTTTTAAAATACCAAGTAGACATGTGAACGACTAAGGAATAATATCCGACAAACAACATGTGTCATGTGTGGCTGCTATTATTCTAATAAGACCATAGGATAGAAAGAAAATATTTATGCGTCTTCTAGGTATTTTTTTATCTGACTAGTACTCATGGATCCAAGTCTAGACACGAATAATTTTAATAGTCCAGAAGAAGTCAACAGGCTAGAAAATACATTAGTCCAGTAATTTATTAGTCCAGAAAAAGTCAATAGACCTGAAAATACGTATCTCACGAAAATGGATCCATACAATACCAATCCGTGTATCCATCGTGTCAGAAATCAGAAAAATACTACTATAAACATGCATTATAGAAAATATTAAATAATAGAAACTATCAGAGAATGTACTCACTTGTGGTCCTTAGCTGGTATTAGTTGGAATCCAAGTCAAAGTCCAAATAACCTATGTATTACGAATTTACCATATCAAAAGATAATTTATTTTAATTTATTTAATTCTAGAATAATTACTATAAAATCCTATTTTAATTTTTATTCTGAATTTTTAAGTAAATTCCTAAATTTTGTCCAAAGAATCCAATTTTATCAACTCGAGACTCATGGAACGCAAATCGAGAGAATCTTGTTGATCGAACAGTCAATCGATATAAAATCGACTTTCATGCATGATTTTATATAGATTTTAGCATTCCAAATATGCTAGAATTTATGGCTCATCTGGATTCAAATTTGTTTGGAAACTATTGCACATACAAAATTGTATTGTGCAACGGTGGTTGATTGCTAACCTAGAAGTTATCTATAATTAACAAAACAGAAATAAATTGAATTAAATTTTGGAAAAATATATGTTAAACTTTGTAGTGTCAACTTTTCAAAACTTTAAACAGTTCATGATTTTGATTCATGGTTCTCCCGAAATCGCAAAAATACCGAGACGCATCTATTTTTGGATATGCTGTTCTCTACAAATTTTCCAAAATTTAATATTAAGAATTTTGTAAAATTATTTATATATTAAAACAACTAACCTCAATACGGTTCCAACACAAAAAACGAGAACATGTTTGGAGTCTATAGCTATGAGTAATAACTTCTAGAAGATTGAAGAACTCTAGATGACAATCTCCCAACCCCTTCTCTCACTCTAAAATTAATCGGCTGATTAAGGTTATTATAATATATATATATATATATATATATGCTGGTATGCGGCTGAAAGAAAAGGGATAGGCTGGACACGTGTCAGAATATGGTTGGGTGGTTTGTTTATATTATTTGTTTTTGATTTGTCTTTACAAAACATTATTTAAGTCATTTTAAATCTAAATAACTCATAATAAATATTAAAAATAGTCATAAAAATCTAAAAAAAATTACAAAAAATATATTTTGAACCCACAAATCCTAGAAAAATACTTAGGGTAGTTTTATATTCATAGGTTTCCTACTATATTTACTAGAATCTCTAAAAATTAATTTTACCTATTTAACTAAAAAAAATATTAAAACTATTCCAAAAATTCTGAAAAATCCAAAAATATATAATAATAATATTATAAACCCTAGAAAATTATTTGAGTCCATTCTATATTCTTTGGCTTGCACAATAAATTCTAGAAGTCCTAAAAAAATTAGTTATTAGGCTAAATAACTCCCAATAAATACTAAAATACTCAAAAAATTCCCAGAAAATTCTAGAAAATATATTTGATTATTTAAAATTTAAAATAAAAGTTTGTGATATTTTAAATTATGTTTAAGACTAAAATAAAATTTTGAAAGTCCTAAAAAATTAGTGTTACTAGTTTTAATTAACCAAAAATTATGGAAAAATCTCAATAGCCCCAAATTAACCTAATAATAACATTTAAGCTAGAATTTTAGGATATAGAGGTTACAACCATAGACACTGGTTAGACTTAAATCTGAATATTTAGTTTTCTTACATGATTGTAATTAATCAGACTGCAGTTGATCAGGGTCATGTATATTTGCTACTCCGCCAGCTTCTTATTTTGTACAGCTGGTTTCTAGAATATTTTGATAGCACATTTAAGATATCTTTCTGCCTTATCACATATGTTCTATGTTTACTGTCCTTACTTGACCGATTGAGACAATAGATGTTCTATGTGGCCCTAAGTGACTTGCTTATAGTATGTACCCCCTTATCTAGTTACAACCGTGATCGCCATACGATATTCTATAACTTGTATGGGATAGCTGGCCATGTCGGTCTCCGTATTTCGGTACTGGGTATGACAAAGTTTTAGTGGTGGTCTATACGTGTCTGTATTTTTAGACTATGGGGGTGTTATGGTCATAGGAGTCTCTGTCACGACCCGCACCCGGAAGTTCGGGCACGAGTACGTGGGTACGTCCAGCCTACGCCGCAGAGTCGGCGGTAGTACGCTGTCTAGGTCAATCCATCTAACTAATCTAACTCATTCACAATTTAACATAGGCAAGATAATAATGAGAATAGAAACTTAAATTTTGCAACTGAAATGAATGAGACAACAATTCAAATGTTTAGTACAGGAATTCCAAAATAAAATCGGGGACAAACCCGATTAAATAAGATAAGAACAGAAATAAAAGATAGCTACTAAAAGCTACTCAGCAGCAGGGGTCTCCTGGGTAGGGTCTGGCTCCTCATAGGTATCGTCTGTACCCTCATATGGACCATAATAGGTAGGGGCAAGGTCCTCATCATCGCCTAAATCAACAGATCCAGTCAGGAAAGGAGCAGAGTACACAGTGCACAACAAGGTTAAACTAAATAATTATGACAATTAGTTATTGAATATCATGTTAAGGAAATTGCATAGAGAATGTCAATATCTTAGAGTCACAACTATAAACAGGAATATGAGAAAACAGAAGTAAATGAGCAGAGTGAAACTATCACAGTCAGCAAGAAAGATAACATGACTAGAAACTAACTGTATGAAACTTGTGTTTGTTTTTAGAATACTTAGTTGGCATGCAGGGGTTTATAAGGCTAATCCGGCCATCATGAACGGCTATTAGTCACGAATAATCGAGATCCGGCTGAAGGACAGTCGTGTACCAACAGCTATTATTCACGGCAAGGGGAAGGGTAAACTACATGCCTTTCAGTATTCTCCCACCCGACATAAAAAACAAGACATGAATTCCAATATTCAAGACATGAAATATAGTATTCTAACACTATGTGAAATCAGCAAGAGTACTAGTGGAGCAGGGAATTTAATTATCACAATATAAAGATTAACTTGAAGTGCAGGTACTTGCCTGTTGTTTGGATCTGTTTAGTTTGGGTCTTGGGAGAAATTTCCACAGATGAGTCCAAAAGCTGAAACAGACATTACCATCATGCTCAGAAGATGTCAAATAGCTAGAAACGTCTGTCCTTGGGTCCAATTTAGAGACAAGGGCAAAAACGGCAGTTTCGGGTCAAAACGGGGTCCGCCGTTGGGCCCGCTTTGCACCGAAAAACGTATCCGGTCAAAAGTCTCCAAATTCACCAAACTTAGTGTCAACAGGTCAGGAACGCTGATACGAACCCAACGGAACTTCCAGATTTGGATTCCGATGAGCCGAACACAAAATCGCCCGTCGAGCGGGGCCTGTGGGGCCCACGACACGCGATTTCGTCAACGTTCTCAGAATCGAACCAAACTTGACCCACAGGACCAGCGTATCGCTACGAGTCCGATGGCGCAAGTTTTGTCTCGATCCGACGAGTGTACACGAAATTAGGGTAAATTGCCGAAAAGGCGGATACGGGGCGATGTCCGCGGATACGCGTTGATTCCGGTGTGCACGCACACCCGAATCAGCTTCCACGAAGACTCACACGTCCGTATCGACGTTGCGCACATATCTGTGAAGACCGCACGCGACCAAGTCGTCCCGTTTGGCGGGACGTACTCGGTTCTGGGGTGAAACAGGGTCTGGTTTTTCCTGTTTTTGGATCGCGGTGTGCGATCACCACAGGACGCGATGTCCCGAACAGTTTGTCCGGACACCGAGAGGGTCATACAGGCTTCACAACGCAATTTACAGAATCGAAAACGGAGATCAGGGTTGTAAGATACGAGTACCTGAAGGGGACCGAGAAATCGGGACTTTCTGTGTCCGAACCGTGTCCTGGACACGGTTCAGTGCTGTGTCCGGCCTAGGGCAGTGCTGTGTCCGCGTGTCCTGACACGGCGGCTGAACTCGAGGTGACGCGGCGGCCGGCTCTGGCGCCGAGGGCGGGGGTTCAGGGACGGCGGAGGCTCGGCGAGGGCTGGCGGTGTCCGCGGCTCCGGCGGAGGGGAGAAACAGTCGCGGGGAGAGAGAGGAGGAGGAGGAGGTTTCTGGAGCCGGCGCTGACGGTGGCCTGGACGGCGGGTGGAGGTCGGCGCAGGGGCGGCAGCTAGGGCGGTGGACGGCGGTCGGGGTCGCCGGAGTCGGGGTAGTTAGGGTTAGGGTTTGTGGGGGAGGAAGAGGGCCGAGGACGGGGGTTATATAGGGTCGAGGGCGAGCGATGGCCGGGCGTCGTGGGCGGGAGATCCGGAGGAGGAGGCGGACGTGGGGAGCGTGGACGTGGCTGCGGGTTTTCCGGCGGGCGGCGAGGGAGTCGGGGGACTGGGGACAGGGGTGACCGGGTTAAGCGGGTTCCGGGTCGGGCGCGGATCCGGTCAGGCCGACCCGCCCGACCCGTTAACGCGGGGCTGGGCTGGGCTAGCGGGCCGGGCCGCGGCCCAATGGGCCAGGGCGGCCCGCAGAAATAAAAAAAAAGAAAAGAAATAATAATAATAATAAATAAATAAATAAATAAATAATAATTAATTAATTAGAAAAATGTTTTTAGGCATTTAAAAATAGTTCTGGGGCCCAGAAAAATCCAGAAAAATTACCCTAAGTCCAGTTTTCTATTTTACACCCAAAAATGTTATTTTCATGATATTTTAATATTATTTATTGCTAATTAAAAATCATTTATTAATTGAAAAGCTTGATTTTAATTACAGAAAATTCCCAGAAAATTCCAGAAAAATTGGGAAAAATCCAAGATTTAATAATTTGAAAATTAGGGGGTTTACAACCTACCCAACTTACAAAAATTTCGTCCTCGAAATTTAAGAATAACAAGGCACGAAAAGAAAGGCCGAGAAATAAAATACACCTCAGGGTTCAAAAAGATAGGGATATCGCTCTCTAATCTCGTCTTCTCGCTCCCAGGTGGATTCGCCGGGAGAATGATGCTTCCAAGCTACGCGAACCAGGGAGATAACCTGGTTCCGTAGAACTTTCTCCGAGCGATCCAGGATCTCTACGGGTTGCTCTTGGTAAGTCAAACTTGGGCCTACTTCGAGCTCTGAGTGATCCAAAATGTGGCTGGGGTCTGACACATACTTTCTCAGCTGCGACACGTGGAAGACGTTATGGACTCCTTCCAGAGAGGGTGGCAATGCCAGACGGTATGCCACTTCTCCGATTTTCTCCTGTATGCCAAAAGGTCCAATGAATCTTGGGCTGAGTTTTCCACTTCTTCCGAACCTAATGGTGCCACGTGTCGGGGAAATCTTTAAGAATACTAGCTCTCCAACCTTTAACAAAGTCATAATCAAGTCTTAGTTCCATAGGCAAAATATTTAAATTGACTTGAATTTCATAAATTTAATTACCTCAAATTCCAAGGGCCTTCGGTGGCTATTTGCCCAATGTCGTTGCCTGTCTTGAGCCACTCGAAGTCTGTCCCTTATTTGCTTTACCTTCTCAGCTGAATCGATCACCATCTCTGGTCCCAGCAGGGCTCTTTCTCCAACGTCGTCCCATGATAGCGGGGTACGATATCTTCGTCCATACAGAGCTTCAAATGGAGTCATCTCGATGCTGGCTTGATAACTGTTATTATAAGAGAACTCCACCAGATGTAGGTAGTCCTCCCAGGATCCTCCAAAATCCAGAACACATGTACGGAGCATATCTTCAAGTGTCTGGATTGTACGTTCCGATTGTCCATCGGTTTGGGGATGATAAGCTGTGCTGAATTTGAGTTGCGTCCCCAAACTGGCTTGTAAGCTCTTCCAGAAGCGAGAGGTGAATCTTGAATCTCTGTCGGAGACAATACTTACTGGAACTCCATGCAGCCTAACAATATGTCTGATATATAACTCTGCCAGCTTCTCTGTAGATAGCCCTACTTTGAAAGGTAGAAAATGTGCAGACTTGGTCAGTCTATCTACTATCACCCAGATTGCATCCTTACCACTAGGTGTTCTTGGAAGACCGGAAACAAAATCCATTGTGATATGTTCCCACTTCCACTCCGGAATGGGTAGTGGTTGAAGCAATCCTCCAGGTCGTTGTCTTTCAGCCTTAACTTGCTGGCACACTAAACAACGAGATACGAACCTGGCTACTTCTCTTTTCATGCCATGCCACCAAACATGCGTCCTCAGGTCCTTGTACATCTTGTTGGCTCCTGGATGTATAGAGTACTGCGATCTGTGCGCCTCTTGCATAACTTCTTCTCTTATGTCTCCTTGAGGTACACATAATCTATCGCCATGCCTCAGTGATCCATCTTCATGAATTCTGAACTCTTCTACTAATCCAGCTTGCACTTGACCTCGAAGGCTTCGCAGGCCTTCGTCCTGAAATTGAGTCTCCTTGATCTTGTCCATTAAGGTAGACTGAATCTGCAAGTTCATCATTTGGCCTTCTTTTCCTGGGATAATTACTTCAATACCTAAACTTTCCAAGTCCTCCAACAGGTGTCTGTCCATAGTCAAGTACATCGCCATAGGATACCTGCTTAGAGCATCAGCAACTACATTTGCCTTCCCAGGGTGATATTGAAGAGTGATATCAAAGTCTTTCATTAGTTCCAGCCACCTTCTTTGCCTCATGTTTAGTTCTTTCTGAGTGAAGATATATTTTAGACTTTTATGGTCCGTAAATATTTCCACCCTTTCTCCATAAAGATAATGCTTCCAAAGTTTAAGAGCAAAAATAACAGCTGCCAATTCTAAATCATGGGTTGGATAATTCTTTTCATGGGGTCGAAGCTGTCTAGAGGCATAGGCTATTACCTTCTTGTTCTGCTCCAATACACAACCTAGACCTTTTCCAGAAGCATCACTATAAATAGCAAAACCTCCGGTTCCAGAAGGTAAGGTCAGAATAGGGGCAGAAGTCAGCCTTTTCTTCAATTCCTCAAAAGCATGCTGACATTCATCAGTCCAGGTGAACTCTTCATCCTTCCTTGTTAACTTTGTCATGGGTTCCGCAATTCTAGCAAAGTCCTTCACAAACTTCCGATAGTAGCCAGCTAGTCCCAGGAAACTTCTAATCTCAGCTACAGAGTCTGGAGTGGGCCAGGATTCTACTGCAGCTATCTTCTTAGGGTCTACTGCTATTCCATCTCCAGTCACAACATGTCCCAAGAATTCTACTTTGTCTAGGAAGAAAGCACATTTGGATAATTTTCCATAAAGTTTTTCCTTCCTCAAAGTCTCCAATGCTAACCTCAAATGTTCTTCATGTTCTTCGGGGGTCTTGGAGTAGATCAAAATATCGTCAATGAAGACTACTACAAATTTGTCTAGGTATGGCTGGAAAACTCTGTTCATTAGGTTCATAAAAACTGCTGGTGCATTCGTCAACCCGAACGGCATCACTAAGAATTCGTAATGTCCGTTCCGGGTATTGAAAGCAGTTTTAGGGATGTCTTCTTTTCTCACCCTTACTTGGTGGTAACCTGACCTCAAATCAATCTTGGAAAATACCCGAGCTCCACTCAGCTGATCAAATAAGTCATCTATCCTGGGCAGGGGATACTTATTCTTAATTGTTAAGGCATTTAAGGCCCTATAGTCAATACACATTCTGGATGTTCCGTCCTTCTTGGGCACAAATAGTACTGGGGCTCCCCAAGGTGAGACACTAGACCTAATGAAACCTTTGTCTTCTAGCTCTTTGATTTGTTCATTTAGTTCTATTATCTCATTCTTGTTGATTCTGTAGGGATTCTGAGATACTGGTGCTGCTCCTGGCACTAAGTCAATGGAGAATTCAACTTCTCGGTCTGGGGGTAAGCCTGGGAGATCCTCAGGGAAGACATCAAGGTATTCAGAGATGATAGGTGGCAATTCTTCTGTTACTAGGGCTCCACAAATTATGTTATTACCCATTTCTCTAGAACCTCTAGCAAATTCAAATTCTGGCTTGCCAGGGGGTCTGAAGATTACACTGCCTCTGTGACAGTCTATTGTGGCATGATGTTGACTTAACCAATCCATACCCAGTATAATGTCAAAACTGGGCACTGGCATTACAAGTAGTCTAGCATACAGTTCTCTTCCACATAATGTAATAGGACAATTATTACAGGCATCACTAACCGGGATGATTCCTCCACCGGTAATGATCTTATAACAATTCCTAAGGGGTTTAGTGATTAAGTTGTGCTTCATAAGGAATTCTACTGACATGAATGAATGTGAAGCTCCAGAGTCAAATAAAGTAATAGCTGGTATTGAATTTATAAGCACAGAACCTGTGATCACGTCAGCTGTGGCTTCCGCTTCTTCCAAAGTCATTGCATAAGCACGGCCTTGCTGCGGTGCACCCCTCTGTTGCTGCTGTTGGTGCTGAGCAAAGCGTTGTTGTTGAGTTGGAAGCGGGGGTCCCCTTTGTTGTGCTGCTGGGGGCCTGGCCTGGACTGGAGCCTTTGGTGCAGCTGGACGTCCTTGAGCAGCAGGACAGTCCCTCAATTGATGTGCTGGGGAACCACAATAGAGGCAAGCACCTAGCCTCTTTCTGCAGTCTTGCCAAGTGTGGCCTGGTTTTTGGCAATAGTTGCAAGGGGGAACTCGCTGGTTCTGTCCTTGAGCCTGGGGTGCTGGAGCTCGAGGGGGAGGACGCTGATTTTGCTGCGGGGCCCTCTGCTGTTGTTGTTGTTGAAAAGGGCGTTTGTTGGGTCCCGCATTTCCGGTATCTCTTTCTCGTTTCAGTTTGTGCCCCATATCTCTCTCGACGCCTTGTGCCACGCTCAGGATTTCCTCATAGGTGCGAGCTCGGCTGGTGGTGACAGCGAGACGAATATCCGGAGATAGCCCCTTCTTGAATCTTCGGGCTCTGTCCTCCGGGGTACGAACCATGTACTCCGCAAAGTGGCTTAACCTGCTAAATTCGGCAGTATATTCATCAACAGTCATGTTACCTTGTTCTAGTCTCTCGAATTGGCTTTCGAGAGCTTCCCGAGCCACTTCGGGATAAAATTTCTCCTTGAATAGCCTTTTGAAGTCCTCCCAGGTGATGTCGGGAGCAGATAGTTGGGGTTCATCTCTGAACCAGGTTCGAGCAATGTCGAACAGTTGCAGGCTTGCGGATTCCACTTTGAGATCATCGGGAACCCGGGCAGTCTTCAGGAGTCTCTCGACATTCTCTATCCACTCATCGGCATAGAGAATGCCCTCAGTTCCATAGAATTCCAGAGGCCTAAGGTTCTTGAAGTCTTTAGCACTCCCTGGCCTCTTGAGTGACGACTCCTGGGGTTTAAGAGCTTCTGAGAGGCTGGTCCGCAGAAGTGCCGTCTGTTCTTTCTGGGATTCCACTAATCCCTGGAACACTCCAAGCAGTTGTGCCCCATCTAGGGTAACTGCCGGGACAGATGGAGGCGGCGGGAGTGCAAGGGTCTCGGGCACATTCTGCTCAGCTGGTTCCGATGTGCCTCCTACTGTGTTCCTGGTCTGGACCATTCTGAAAGATTAAGGGATAGGAAGATCAGAATAGAATACTTGGAAATCAAGGGCGATAGAAAAAATTGAGCAGCAATGATATCAAGAATTGAAATAAGACGCTATACTGTGAATGAGCTTTTCCTAGAATCCTCAATCTTATTCCATACCCTGTCCTAGGGTATTATCCTTATTTTAGGGTAGGACCTGCATGGGCCACCATAAAAATGTGTCACGACCCGCACCCGGAAGTTCGGGCACGAGTACGTGGGTACGTCCAGCCTACGCCGCAGAGTCGGCGGTAGTACGCTGTCTAGGTCAATCCATCTAACTAATCTAACTCATTCACAATTTAACATAGGCAAGATAATAATGAGAATAGAAACTTAAATTTTGCAACTGAAATGAATGAGACAACAATTCAAATGTTTAGTACAGGAATTCCAAAATAAAATCGGGGACAAACCCGATTAAATAAGATAAGAACAGAAATAAAAGATAGCTACTAAAAGCTACTCAGCAGCAGGGGTCTCCTGGGTAGGGTCTGGCTCCTCATAGGTATCGTCTGTACCCTCATATGGACCATAATAGGTAGGGGCAAGGTCCTCATCATCGCCTAAATCAACAGATCCAGTCAGGAAAGGAGCAGAGTACACAGTGCACAACAAGGTTAAACTAAATAATTATGACAATTAGTTATTGAATATCATGTTAAGGAAATTGCATAGAGAATGTCAATATCTCAGAGTCACAACTATAAACAGGAATATGAGAAAACAGAAGTAAATGAGCAGAGTGAAACTATCACAGTCAGCAAGAAAGATAACATGACTAGAAACTAACTGTATGAAACTTGTGTTTGTTTTTAGAATACTTAGTTGGCATGCAGGGGTTTATAAGGCTAATCCGGCCGTCATGAACGGCTATTAGTCACGAATAATCGAGATCCGGCTGAAGGACAGTCGTGTACCAACAGCTATTATTCACGGCAAGGGGAAGGGTAAACTACATGCCTTTCAGTATTCTCCCACCCGACATGAAAAACAAGACATGAATTCCAATATTCAAGACATGAAATATAGTATTCTAACACTACGTGAAATCAGCAAGAGTACTAGTGGAGCAGGGAATTTAATTATCACAATATAAAGATTAACTTGAAGTGCAGGTACTTGCCTGTTGTTTGGATCTGTTTAGTTTGGGTCTTGGGAGAAATTTCCACAGATGAGTCCAAAAGCTGAAACAGACATTACCATCATGCTCAGAAGATGTCAAATAGCTAGAAACGTCTGTCCTTGGGTCCAATTTGGAGACAAGGGCAAAAACGGCAGTTTCGGGTCAAAACGGTGTCCGCCGTTGGGCCCGCTTTGCACCGAAAAACGTGTCCGGTCAAAAGTCTCCAAATTCACCAAACTTAGTGTTAACAGGTCAGGAACGCTGATACGAACCCAACGGAACTTCCAGATTTGGATTCCGATGAGCCGAACACAAAATCGCCCGTCGAGCGGGGCCTGTGGGGCCCACGACACGCGATTTCGTCAACGTTCTCAGAATCGAACCAAACTTGACCCACAGGACCAGCGTATCGCTACGAGTCCGATGGCACAAGTTTCGTCTCGATCCGACGAGTGTACACGAAATTAGGGTGAATTGCCGAAAAGGCGGATACGGGGCGATGTCCGCGGATACGCGTTGATTTCGGTGTGCACGCACACCCGAATCAGCTTCCACGAAGACTCACACGTCCGTATCGATGTTGCGCACGTATCTGTGAAGACCGCACACGACCAAGTCATCCCGTTTGGCGGGACGTACTCGGTTCCGGGGTGAAACAGGGTCTGGTTTTTCCTGTTTTTGGATCGCGGTGTGCGATCACCACAGGACGCGATGTCCCGAACAGTTTGTCCGGACACCGAGAGGGTCATACAGGCTTCACAACGCAATTTACAGAATCGAAAACGGAGATCAGGGTTGTAAGATACGAGTACCTGAAGGGGACCGAGAAATCGGGGCTTTCTGTGTCCGAACCGTGTCCTGGACACGGTTCAGTGCTGTGTCCGGCCTAGGGCAGTGCTGTGTCCGCGTGTCCTGACACGGCGGCTGAACTCGAGGTGACGCGGCGGCCGGCTCTGGCGCCGAGGGCGGGGGTTCAGGGACGGCGGAGGCTCGGCGAGGGCTGGCGGTGTCCGCGGCTCCGGCGGAGGGGAGAAACAGTCGCGGGGAGAGAGAGGAGGAGGAGGAGGTTTCTGGAGCCGGCGCTGACGGTGGCCTGGACGGCGGGTGGAGGTCGGCGCAGGGGCGGCAGCTAGGGAGGTGGACGGCGGTCGGGGTCGCCGGAGTCGGGGTAGTTAGGGTTAGGGTTTGTGGGGGAGGAAGAGGGCCGAGGACGGGGGTTATATAGGGTCGAGGGCGAGCGATGGCCGGGCGTCGTGGGCGGGAGATCCGGAGGAGGAGGCGGACGTGGGGAGCGTGGACGTGGCTGCGGGTTTTCCGGCGGGCGGCGAGGGAGTCGGGGGACTGGGGACAGGGGTGACCGGGTTAAGCGGGTTCCGGGTCGGGCGCGGATCCGGTCAGGCCGACCCGCCCGACCCGTTAACGCGGGGCTGGGCTGGGCTAGCGGGCCGGGCCGCGGCCCAATGGGCCAGGGCGGCCCGCAGAAATAAAAAAAAAGAAAAGAAATAATAATAATAATAAATAAATAAATAAATAAATAATAATTAATTAATTAGAAAAATGTTTTTAGGCATTTAAAAATAGTTCTGGGGCCCAGAAAAATCCAGAAAAATTACCCTAAGTCCAGTTTTCTATTTTACACCCAAAAATGTTATTTTCATGATATTTTAATATTATTTATTGCTAACTAAAAATCATTTATTAATTGAAAAGCTTGATTTTAATTACAGAAAATTCTCAGAAAATTCCAGAAAAATTGGGAAAAATCCAAGATTTAATAATTTGAAAATTAGGGGGTTTACAGTCTCAATCAAATATATCCTCTTTGATATCTTATTCCGCCTTTCTCGATACTAATGCTTAAACTATTAAAAATGCTTGCTTACTTGATTCTTCCAGTTCTATTATTGATGTTTCTTGTCCTTTTCTTTAGGGTTTTCTCAGTTACTAGAGCAGCAGGCCTGGTAGGACAGGGTTACCCTGGGCAACAATGGGAGATAGCACTTACTCAGAGTCAGATCCAGATGGAGCTAGTAATTGAGCAAGCTGGCACAATAGAACCAAAAGTTGGGCATGTAGAGAAACCAGCCCCTGAAATCCCTGTACCCCTAGTAGTACCAGCAGTACCAGTGGTACTTGACAGCCTACCATTATTAGAGATCCTCCAGGGAATGATGGCTACCCAACAATATTAGATGGCAGTGCAACAATATCAACAATAGGCAAAATGCCTTGTTGAGTCAGGGTTTACAGATGGCTCTGGAGAGAAGCGGGAGGACTGATTCAGGAACGTCGGTTAGATTTTGTCGACTTAACTTAAAGTATTTAGATGGCATGGAGGATGCCATCATAGCAGATACATGGTTGTAAGACATCGAGGTTATTCTGGCGGATCGAAGGTTTCGACTGATGAACAAGTTAAGCAGGTCCGACTGTAGTTTCAAGACCTTGCCCGTGACTGGTGGGCGTCAGTGGAGGTTGGATTGAGGTATCCTATCTCTTGGGACAGTTTTAGGACTCGATTCTGGGCTAAGTATTTTAGGGTCGTAGCGCAATATGAGCTCCAACAGAGGTTTATCGGTCTCAAGCAGGCCGGTAGAACTATGGACGAATATACAGTAGAATTCTGTCGGCTGAGTAGATTCGCTCCGATGATGGTGGCTACGGATTCGGACAGAGCAATGAGGTTCCAGCAAAGACTTCATCTAAAGATTCTAAAATTGGTAGAGGGACACGACTAACATACTTATGAAGAAGTATTGATAGTATCTCGGAGGTACGAGCTTGATTGTCAGCAAGGACATGAGGCTAGAAGAGGTCTCATGCTCAGAGTAGAAGAGGAGGTAGAGGAATACACAAAATGTCAGCACCATCATCTGGCATTCCTATCCATGATTTAGCGCCCCAGAGGGCGGCAGTTTCAACAGTGACTGTACTAGCTCGGCAGCAGCCAAGGCAGTAGTAACAACAACAATACCATAGAGCACCGGAGGTTGTACCTACTGTAGAAAGGGAGGCCACACTAGAGATGTATGCAGGGTAGGCAATGAAATATATATGAGGTGTGGCATCTCATATCACCAGACTGCCAATTGTCCATTGATACAGAGGCCATGAGGGCCATTTAGTAATTTTTGGCACTGCTAGCACTAGGAGAAGTCCAGTAGAGAGGGCCAGCGATAACATTATGTCCATTAGCTCAGCGTCCGTTACCGATGCAAGCTCAGATGTACCAACAACAGCAGAATTAACAGCAGGGATATCAGAGGCCACACCAACGCTTCCAAGAGAGAAAACAACGAGGAGCGCAGTAGGGCCAAGGAAAAGCATTTACTTTGTCCTTGGAGAAAGCTTTGGCATCGGAAGACGTGGAGACAGTTAATATCTATGTTGCATCTTTTCCCGCTTTAGAATTTTTTGATTCAGGTGCATCTCATTGATTTATATCTGTACGATTTATGACACACATTAGATTAGAGTTCAAGGTGTTACCAGAAAGGATGAATATATTCACATGTAATGGGCTCATAAAAGTTAATAGAGTATGTATAATATGTCTAGTCATAGTGTGTAGGCATTTATTACCTGCACGTTTGATCGAGTTTCCTATGGGTAACTTTGACGTTATCTTAGGCATAGACTGGCTAAGAGACAATCATGCTACGATAGATTGCCATAGGGGTAGGGTATTATTTAGTATCTCAAAAATAGAAGACTTTTTCTTTGATAGGTCTATGGGAGACCAGTATGAAGAAAATATCGCAGAGGCAACAATAATAGAAGAACAGTTTCCTGAGATAGTCAAGAAGTTCCTAGATGTCTTTCCAGAAGAACTTTCAGGATTAGCCGCAGTAAGCGATGTAGAATTTTATATAGAATTGATTTCTAGAGAAGGACCAATATCTTGTAAGGTTCACCAAATGGCACTGTCAGAATTGGAAAAGTTGTACCAACATATAGAAGAGCTGAAGGCAAAGAAGTTTATTCGAACCAGTGGATCACCTTGGGGAGCGCCAATGGTTCTAGTGAAGAAGAATAATGGGTCAACACAGTTGTGTATCGATTATAGAGAGCTGAATGCAGTAACAATAAAAAACAAGTACCCATTCTCGAGAATCGATAACTTATTTGAACAATTGAGCAAGGCTAAGGTTTTTACTAAGATCGATCTCTGATCTGGATATCATCAGGTAAGATTCGGGAGCAAGACATACCCAAAACCGCATTTAGGTCACGGTATGGGCATTATAAATTTTTAGTTATGCCATTCAGACTGACTAATGCTCTGACAATTATTTATGGATTTGATGAGCCGCATCTTCATGCCGTACCTAGATTAGTTCATGGTTGTTTTCATAGACATCATTTTGGTCTATTCCAGTAGCAAAGAGGAGCATAAAGATCATCTTTGAAAGGTCATACAGGTTTTGAGGGAACACCAATTGTATGCAAAGCTCAGCAAGTATAAGTTTTGGTTATATCGCATATCATTCTTAAAACACATTATCTCCGGAGCAGGAGTAGTAGTAGATCAGAAGAAGGTTGAGGCCGTTGTGAGACTCTGTCTTACAATATCTGTATCAAAATATGGATACGTATTTTATACTGCATGTTTTGTTTTTTAGGATATCGTAGGATTTTAAAACTTGAAAAATTGAGACTTTGATTCCTGACTGGTATACCAATGATACTTCAGTATACCGCGGTATACTACCCGACAGATATTTGTTTTACTTTTTAGATATTTTTGAGAATTTCTCTATAAATAGTACTTGGTTTCATTTTATTTCTCATTTCTCTTTCTCTCTTTTCACTCCACCCTTTTTCTCTTGAGCTTGGAGCTTGGTCTTGAGACTTGGAGTATGATTTCTGAATGCCCTTCGTAGTGGTTGACTAGAAGGTTAAGGCTGTGAGCTCGCTGTAGGCAGTACATCTAGCCGATTATATAAACTATTTTACTTTATGCTATTTCCTTTCCTGGAGCTTTGATGGTTGCTTTTTAGCTTAGACTTGCTTTACTATTATTGTTCATCTCATGATTTCTAGCATTTTGACCATCTCGATTTTAATTTCTGGTAGAATTTGTCCTGTCGCTTTTTGGTTACTCGGTAATAAAGAATGTTACCGGAGTTGTGACCGTGAGTTTTAGTCCATATTGTGATATGAGACTTACCACTAGACTTGACTCCTTGTTAGACTTGGTTCTGGTGATTTTCGGGATTTAATTTGGGCTCCGGAATCAGATTTGACTGTGGCCTAGTTTTCCTCGAAAATCGGCATACCGACGGTATACTATAGTATACCGGCGGTATATCTATTTTGACCAATTTAGATTTTTTGGATATTTTGAGTGAACCCTTATCGGCATACCGACGATATACTATAGTATACCGACGGTATACCGATCCTTGCCGACATTGTTAATCGATGTTAGGATATTTAACTTGGCCGATATACCGACGATATACTAGAATATACCGATGGTATACCGATTTGTTAGAATCCAGAACTTACTGTATTTTTTGTTTCCCTAGACCAGTATACCGACGGTATACTAGAGTATATCGACGTTATACCAATTATGTTTTCTTTTGCATGTGAATTCTTTTTAATGTGCTATTTGATTGTTCGTAACAGATTTTCTTAAGTTTATTACTTTGCATGACTTTTTATGCCTTATTGTCTCAACCAGGAATTTATATTAGTAGAGGATGATTACACTCTATGTAAACTTGATACGACTAGGCATTTGTATTAGTAGAGGATGATTACACTCTATGTGCACTTGATACGATCAGACATTTGTATTGGTAGATGATGTTTACACTCTATGTACACTTGATACGACCAGACATTTATATTAGTAGAGGATGATTACACTCTATGTACACTTGATACGATCAAGCATTTGTATTAGTAGAGGATGTTTACACTCTATGTACACTTAAAACGACCAGACATTTATATTAATAGAGGATGATTACACTCTATGTACACTTGACTCGACTAGACATCTGTATTAGTAGGGGACGATTATACCCTATGTACATTTGACCGGTATCTAGTAGACAGTGGCCAGTAGCAGCATATTTTATGTTCCCTATTTTTGGCATTTTCTATTATGGCTTGAGTTGTACACCTTAGCTCTGCATTTTTACCTGTGTAGTTGTGGTTGATCTGTTTGTACATGCTATCTTTTCTTTCGCATGTCTCAGTTTATTTGACGTGTTTTATGTATCTAGTTATATTCATGTTTATATAGGGCTTATTATATTCTTGGTGATTATATGTTACTTAGTTATTGTCTTTCTTCTCTCGGGATAAGTGCAGTGGTAGCGCACAAGTCTCGACCCACATTTATTTATTCATGTTGCTTAGCGTATTGTAGCTTTATGTTGTTTTGTTGGTTTTAGTTCATAGCTATTGGCTTCCTTTGTGGTACTTGCTATTTAGGGTCTGACCCAACTGGTTTTGCTTGGCCAGATTTGGTAGCAGATCCCGAGCTTCTTACTTTCCTTCTCGCGGATGGTGACTAGCCGGAGCACCGGACAACCTGAGTGGGTTTTCTTCTACCCCCACTAGCTATTTATTCTTTTGAGGCGTTTAGCCGTCGAGCACGTGTTAGCTCGTATTTTGGACTTGATATTCTTTCTACGGGCAATGACATGATTAGCGTATTCTAGACCATAGCTAGAGTTGATCATGTATGACTTATACTTTGCTAGTTCTTTATTTTATATTACTAGCTTCATGATCATCTATGTATATTTGGTTTGTGAAGCTTTACTATTTTGCTCTAGATGATCATATTTTTTGCTTATTGTTTATCTGCTTGTGATTGAGAATCCTAGGACTATTTGACCTAGGCTTGACAGATGGATTATAGTTTTAACCCCCATATTTCAAAGCTTTGTCGTATATTTGGAGTACCCGTATGCTCTAAGTATACGTAGCTGACCGTTGCCATTATTTGCTCTCTAGTATTCTGGTTCTGGGGAGTGACATAGTTTTAATGGTGGCTGATGCAGGTTTATTTTTTAGATATTTGGGGGTTATTGCTGATTATATGTCTCAATCAACTTATTTTCTCCATGATATGTTTTGTCTTACTCTATAACTCTGATATTGACCTGTTACCTAATTTGATCGTTGATCTATCCTGTCCCTTCGATTTACTCCTTGTGTCCTTTGACTTTCAGGGGTACTGTTCCTGATCCTTCTTATCAGATTTTTTTAAGTTTTGTTGATAGAAGAGCAGAGATCAGTAGGCCAGCCAATTCCTGAGGATCAACATCAGTATTTGGGAGCATAGTCGAGGATTGATCCTCGGATAAAGCAGCATGTTCAGCCCAATCAGTTGGCAATACCCGTGCAGCCAGCTCAGCCATATGTTATACGAGAACTGATGGACATTCTGACGAGTTTTATGGCGACTCACCAGCGATAGAGTGATGTCCTTACTCAGTCAGTACAAATGGCTATGGAGCAAGGTGGAGCTCATATCTATAATACTTTGAACAGCTTTAGGCGTCTCCATCCCCCGTACTTCTACGGTACTGAGGATGCGATAGCATTTGATGCATAGCTCCAGGATACGGAGGCTATCTTGGAGGCAGCAGGGACACTGACTAGAGAGCATGTCTCAGTTATGAGACTGCAGTTGCTAGATTTAGCCCGCGATTGGTGGGCAGATCTGAAGGTTTTACTAATGATGCCGATTCTATGAGCGAACTTCAGAGAGAGATTTCAGACTCGGTACTATGATGCAGTATCACATTATGACTTACAACAGAGGTTTAACAACCTCAGGCAAGAGGGCATGACTGTTGATGGCTACGCGGTAGAGTTCTGTAGACTTAGCCGATTTATTCCCACCTTGGTGGCCACTGAGTTAGATCAAGCTTTGAGGTTCCATCAGGGCTTCATCTGGAGATCATACTGGCAGTGGAGCAGCATGATTCTAGACTTTCGACGGTATGATGAGAGCGGCGAGGAGGCATGAATACACCTCTCAGAGGATAGTCGACAGGATTGAGAGCCAAAAGAGGTCCCACTCTACTTTGAGGACTCTTCCACCCAGTCTTCGGCACCAGCACCAGTACCAGCAGTCAGGGCATTGGAGATTGGATCCCAAGAAATTCTAGCACCAGTATCTTTCTTCTAATAGTCAGCTCAGACGCATCCCTAGAAGCAGTGGTTGATTTCTTCAGTAGGGTATTCTCACTGTGGGAAGCCAGGGCATGTTCTTTTGGAGTACCGCAGGGTGCAATGCTTATGTCTGGTGTGTGGTAGAACAGACCACATAATGATGACTTGTTCTCAGAGAGCTCTAGCTAAATCCTCAACAGTCCTGCTAACATCCCCAGAGTTCAGGACACCAGCACCGGTCCAGCAGCATCCTCGAGGGCTATACCGACGTAGACCCAAACATTAAAGCAGAAGAGGCCACAACAGTATGCCCAGGCCCAGGTTCAGGCTAGGCATAGAGGCCAGCAGCAAAGGGGACCCGCACCTAGAGGGCAGGGTCAGCAGTAAAATAGGCCAGCATTTCCAAGGCAGGTGCTTGGAGAATTTGGCATCTTGGAGCAGGTATTGACCGAGGATGGTCAGATTGCAGGTGATGTCCTGAGCATCCTTTCGTTCATAGCTTTCTTAGATTCTTATATTTTATGACTGAAAACAAGTATCTCACCTCTTACTCTTCTGCCTGTGTATCTCGTGATACGTTATATTTATCATATATTACGACTACAGAGGTATGTCCTGAGCAGAGTTATGTCTTCGATTGAGTCATTGGTACCGACTTACCTCGAGACTTGATCCATGCCTATTTTTGGAATCAGCGTAGGCTAGCGAGGATGAATTCCTACAGTACTGATTCAAAAGGCATATTTATCCTTGTGCCTTTATGCCCTTCTTCTTGGTAGTGTAGTTGCTTGTGCATTTATTTATATTATTGACTGTTTTTATTTCCTGTCTATATGCCATGCTTGCCTTATGGAGTTAGTTATGTTTTCTGGAGCTTCTTGGTTTTGGTGCTTTAGTGTGTCACTCCCCGTTCTCAATATACTTATTTGGAATATATTTTATTTTAGCATGGTTGCATGTGCATGGAGACTAGATCCATTCTTTGGTTTAACCTTGTCCATAGTTTATTTTGTGGGTTGGTTCAAGTCATGAGAACCCTTGGTTCAACCCTCAACCCTACCATATATAACCCAACCTTTTCTCTCTCATTCTTCACTTCTTTATTTTTTTCTCTCTCTTTAGTTTTTCCTTCCCTTTTCCATAGGCAAGTATACCTTACATGAAAAATAGAGAAACTCTTAATATTAATTATTTATTATGTTCTTTGTATGATTTTAAGCACTTTTAGAACTTAGAGTTTTTGGATTTGGTGGCTGGATTAGTGTAGATCTATATTTCTAACTTAGGGTTTTAATAGGTTTCATGAGTTTTTCTTGGTTTTGGTCTAGTAAATATGTATTTTTAAAAACCAATTTTTTGCTACATGATAGAGCTTTAAATTCCAAGCGTTTTGGCTTTTGATTCACTCGATTTGGACTTAAAATAAGGATTTTATGGACAAAATAAAATTTTAGTTTTTGGAGCTTTCGCCATGGCTGAACATGCTGTTTGGAGAAGACTAAGTCTTCATGCTGCCAGCGAGTTATGCGGCCTGAGAGTGCTATACGGCCTGAGAGGGATATACAGCCTGAGCTTTTACCGCATACTGACCAGCATTCGTCCAACTTGTTGGATTCATGACTGCCATCACACAAGTATTCTGGAACTAATCCTTGAACTCCTTGTGTTTTCACTCGATGAACGAATAAGAAATTTGCTAAGTCCAAAAGACCAATATGCGGCCTGGGCCATATGCACCCGAGTATCATATGCGGAAAGAAGAGTTTGCGACCACTTTTCTTCGAACGCATGACTCTGATTGTTTGGCACATCTTTTCATGTTTTTATCTTTTCTCTTTAATTCTTTTATAGCTTGTCACATCCATCACTTCAGTCACTTTTCTCTGACACACATCACTTCCGTACTCATTCTAAGAGAGTAAACTTTTGTCCGGAGCATGCGGCTTAAGGAGTATGCGGCCTGGGGTAGCATACGGCCTGGGGTAGTATGCGGCCTGGGGTAGCATATGATCGACAATCCATGCGGCAACCGTCTCATGCGCCAAGTTATGCATACGACTTAGCCATTTTATTTTGGAATATTTCTTTTTTCTAAGTGGTTGGTCTTGACAATTGCTTGTGATTGATCCTAAGAAAGAATGGACCTAATAACCTGAACTTGTGCTAGACATAACTATGTGCTAGAATTGACTATGTCATAAGTGACTAACCAGCTATGTATATAACATGAGCTATGTGTCCCAATATTATAAGGCTCATAAGACCAACTACAAGTTTGGTAATTCGACCCAATTTCTTGTATCTGTACTGATACAATTGCTACATGCTACGTGTACATATGTTATAAATGTATACTGAGGTACGACATAACTTGTTACGTGCTATGAGATTACATATTTTGGGTTGTGCATCGAGAATGCCTCCTATACTACACGGTATGTGATATTATTATATTGTTTCCCCAGCACGGGCATGGTATGTGGGTCAACTACCAAAGCGTGGCCAAGACTTGTTGTTTGTTGCATCACCCTCGGGTGAATCTAATTTGAGCTATCAAGTAACAAAGTGGGTTCGTATCTAGCATGGACCGTACTACGCTATGACATATAGGAGGATTGATCATGTGACCATGTCATGGGATTCCTAACATAACCATAGGGCTAATTTAGGCAACTAAATTGGTAGAGCATTATGAGGGATGAAATCCGAGATCATGCACATCAGCCACGTCAGACAACTTTTATGTCGTGCAAGGCTGACCCCCATGGATATTGGTTATGTCCGCAGTAGTGGACGACATATATTCGAATACTTATATTGTATAACATATTTTATGTGATCTAGTACGGTAGCCTTAAGAGGGACCAATGTATAATACAAGTACTATGTGATTTCTATGGCTCAGTTAGTCCCGCTAAATAGCTCACGATCTGAGGATTTCTCTTATGCATCTAATCCGAGATAACTCTGACTCTACAGTAGCAAGCCGTACAATTGATTGGCCATTATATAACAGGATTTGGTTGTGATTGTATTATTCTATTAGTAGTCAAGGGACATGGATTATCATAGTGTGATGGTTCAACCCTTGTCCTCGTTTGGTTGTAAGGTTCTACTATTATGCTAAGATAAACTATGGACTGAAACTACTACGCAGAACCTATATTGTACCTATCTATTGCTTTGGATTTTGTTTTTCTTTTCGTGCTTCCTTTGTGGTATTTGCTATTTGGGATCTAATCCCACTGGTTTTGAATGGCCAGATTTTGAGCCAGTTCTAGAGGACCAAGCTTATTTTCCCTCCTTCCTAATGGCGTGCATCCGGCGGATGGTCGCTGAAGGGCATGAGTGGGTTTCTTCTTCCCTGATTGTTGTTTGCCATTAAATAAGAAAGTTTGAAAAGAAACTTGATTTTATTGAATAAACTAAAAAGAGTACAGAGAGGAGTCCTAACCAGACAATCTAAGTAAAATTTTATGTTCTGGGGGGTAACGATGGAGGGTTAGGAGTGTAGCAACTCTCTTTACTCCGTGGACAATCTGATATGGAAGTTCTTCTCTCTTGCTCGAGTGTAGATTCGTAGATAGCCATCCAGCCTTTTGTTCGGGTGTGGTACTCTACTATTTATAGCCATACTTGTGGCCGCATGGGATGGTTGGGGGTTTGCCACATGTCCCCTCTTAACGGAAGGAGCTACAGCCACGCTTGCGAATCTGGGCCCCGCTGCCATATGGATATTTATTGGGATTTTATTATTTGTTGAGTATCTGGGCGATTCTTAACTGTTGTAGGCACGACTTAATCAAATGGATATTTGGCCGCTATTTGGTGGGAGAGAATCACTTCAGTTTAACATAAGGATTTAGTTTGCATGGCGTTTGGGACACATGGAATACATGGATTCTGGGATGCATGCGTCCAAAAACGCATGTAACACATAGAATCTGGGACACATGGACTGCACGGTGGCCAGAGACGCATGGAATGCATAAAACACAAGGAGTCTGGGATACATACGGCCAGAAATGCATGAGACACATACAATCTGGGACGCATAGACTGCACGGTGGCCAGAGAGTTATGGGTCAGAGTCGCATGGAATCTTTTATCGTGTTGTATACGTGGTGCTGCCCACTCCTTGAGACTTCTATCTTTTAGTAAGGTTTTGTCTTTCAAGGAGTTCAGAGAATCCTTCCTGTCAGGATTTTGTGTCAGACTTGATCTGGTCGGTAGGACGTCATGTCAGGTCTATCTGTAGGTTTGCTTCAGTTTTTAGGACCGAATGAATGTAGCTTTTCTGGGCCGCATGGTGACTATGCGGTCCAATTTCTGCGAAGCTTTGTCGTGGGGTGCATGATTGTTGGCCGCATGGATCCATATTTTCCATGCTTCTACAGACCCCCTTCAAAGTTTTTAAACTGATAAGTTTAAAATACTTTGAATAAGAAGCATAGACGGGATACATTTGGGCCACATGGACATTGTATCGCTTGGGCGTATGCCGTCAGGCTGTCAAGTCATTTATTACGAGATTTGCTCTAACCCTTGAATGAATTTTGTTCGAATTCTGAGCTGCCTCTTCAGACGGATCCTAAGATAATGGCTGTTAAGGATAAGGCCGCCCCGAAAGTTCAACCGTTAGCAGCTATCAGTATAGCACGATAATTTTGAGAAGTTTTTTCTTTTAGTGGCCTATAAACAGGGGTCCGGAGGAGGAGAGAGAACTCTCTATTTTTGCTGAGATTTGTCTTCCCCTTTGTCTCTGCCATTTCCTCTGTTTCTGACTGTCTTCTCCAACTACTCATCATGGCCCCTAAAGCTTCGTCTTCCTCGTCAAAGGCCAAGAAGGCTGTCGACAAGGGGAAGCACCTTGCTTCTTTGTTTATAGATGAGGATGAGGCACCGATCTTTCATCCAGACATTCAAATTCCTATCAAAGGTAAGGGTTGGAGGAAAAGTTTGGACACACGAACACTTTATACGAGGTCCGCTATGTGGATCCTTCCTCATGACCATGCTGCATGCTTTATACGTGGGTCTCTTTTGGCTACATGCACGGGTCTTGACTCGGCCGCATGCACCCTTCGTGATTTGGTCACATGGACCCTCAATGATTTGGCTGCATGGAGGTCTTGGCTTGGCCGTATGTACTCTTTATGATTTGGTCGCATGGACCCTCCATGATTTGGCCGCATGGCGGTCTTGACTTGGCCACATGTACCCTTCATGACTTGGTCGCATGGACCCTCCATGTTTTGGTCACATGGAGGTCTTGACTTGGCTGCATGTCCCTTCATGACTTAGTCGCATGGACCCGCCATGATTTGGCTGTATGGCATCTAACTGTCTTTTGTCTTTGATTTTGTAGTGACTTTACCCGTGGCTCCTTCAGGGGAGGTACTGGTTGGGCGTGCCCAGGTTAACATGGGTGTTAGGATTGATCATATAGTGGCCAATGTCTAGTTACAGATAAACAAGAATCAGTCTATGGTGACGCTGAAGTTAATATCGGGTTAGCCCTTATTCTATTTGCTTAGCCAACTGAACTCCAGGACGATCGAATGCGACAAGGGAGAATCTTGTTTGAAACCGATCTTCCTTTTTGGGGATGCTGTCATTGTCTCGGACCCCTAGGTAGTAAAGATTAAAGAGAGATGGGACTTCTTCTCCAGTGGGACGAATGTGCATATACCCACGATAGAGCGCCATATGCCCTTGTCCGCTTTTAATATGGTGCCTCTTCATAGGAAGATGTTGGGTAACCTGACTCCAGACAAAAAGGGAACCCAAGTTAGCCATATCCATTTTAACTCTGAGCTGAAGAGAGCGACAGACCTCCTGGACCAAAGTTGCCCAAGGTAGAGCAATGTCTAATGGAGATGTGATGATATCAACATGCCGATATGGGGATACTGATATCCCATGAATATGAGGACTTCTCAGCTGGGCTGGATATAGAGAAGGCCCTCTTTGCTTCCTCTAAGGAAGGCTTGCAACATGACCTCCAGAAGTTACAGGAGGAGCGTGATCGGCTGGGTACCCTCAGGGAAGAATGCCTCACCAGGCAAAAGGACTTGACCGAGAAGATCAAACACCTCCAAGCCAATATCGATGTGCTGGGGAATAACCTCTAGGAGGCCCAAAAGGAAGAAAAGGCTATTCGAACCGAGGCGAGCCGGGTAGCAAAGAGCACGGCTGCTGTTGCTATTATAGTGCAGAAGGTAGATGACCAATATGAGTCCTACGTTCACTACGAGTATTCAGAGGGCATGGGAAAAGAGGTTGAGCATCGAGTTAAAGCGTGCCTAGATGGTCACGTTGCCCGTCTCCATGGACGGATAGCAGAGTTGTACTCCAAATATGAGCAACAGTAGTTTTGTTTCATTTTCTGAGACCATCCCCCCTTTTTTGAAGTTTGTTTTATGGTTGGGGCGATAGTATCCCTTTAAATGTAGTTTTGCTTTTTTTACTTTAGTAAAATAAAATAAAATCTTTCCTTTTTTGTTGCGATTGTACATTTGGCTTGATTTGTATCCTGAGAGAGAAATGACCACTTCTTGTGCTTCAAGTGTTGATGTGCGTCTGACGTGTTCACACCGCTGTGTCAGTCCGGGTCTCTGAGAGGATTACCCAAAATCTTGGCAATCACATCATGGGTTGTGCAGGAGCGAATTATTGCGTCTTACGGAGTAAATAGTTACGACCCAACAAGTAAACTATCGAATCCTCGCATATAAGAGTCAGATGATCTCAAAACTTACACTAATTCATCTTTAGTGCGATGGCTTCTAGAGGTGCTCCAAAGGAAACCAATACGTCTATTTTTGTGGCGTCGGTTACCCCTAATCCACGCTCAAGTGATCCCGATTTGCTTCTTGTTGAGAGGATGGAAGAAACGTCTGTTGTTTGATAAAATAAACGAAAAGATATAATATGTGGAAACGAGGTCTTATACGAAGACCCGCCCTTCTTCTGTGTTTATAAACAAGATTGTACAATTTAATCCTATACGAGGATGTCGAGTACAATTTATTTAATCTGGGTAAATATTGCTATAGGAGTCTGATCTGCAGTCGATCACTTTGGCCCCTGGACCACACGATGTTGAAGAAGTGCCGTAGAAGACAGAAAGCAGCTTCGAAGGTTGCTAAAGAGGGTGGATGTCCGATGCCAAAGTCGTCGATCCCTTCTCTTTGCCTGAGATCTGGATTCTTCTCTCTCTTTCGACCGTTTTCTCTCCCGATTGTCGACCTTGGATCTGATACTGGATTCCTTGACCAATTTCTGATCGTTCGATCTTCAATCTTGCGACCTCTCTCTCCTTTTCGACCTTTTTCGTCCCTGGACCTCTGTTGATAGAGGTCTCTATTTATAGAGTTTTTAGTGACAGTTACCACTTAGTCGGTATAGAAATCGAGTAGTAGAAAGTACAGCACCCTTTTACACGACGATTTAAAATAACCAATGCTTGCGTACAAATGACCTTTTGAGTGAGCATGTGACGCGTGTCCAACTAAGGGACAAACGTGTATATCTACTGCGAAGATCACGGCGTAGAAGCCACGTAGGTAGTTATCTCTTGTGTAGAAGAGGTTGGCGTAGAAGCCAATGAATGTCACCATGGCGTAGAAGCCAAGTAGGCATAGAAGCCGAGCAGGCATAGAAGCCGAGCAGGTGTAGAAGCCAAGTAGGCATAGAAGCCGAGTAGACGTAGAAGCCGAGTGGTCATAGAGGCCGAGTAGGCGTAGAAGCGGGTGCAGAAGCCGAGTGGTCATAGAGGCCGAGTTGGCATAGAGGCCGAGTGGGCATAGAAGCCGAGCGGGCATAGAAGCCGAGATGATGTGGACGTTTTAGCCAGAATTATGGCTCTTGGAGATATAATCAAATCTCTTGCATTAAATGCAGAGATCTGCCCCCGTCTTGCGTATTAAATGCAGAGGCTTGTCCTTAAGATTTGCCATCATTCTGCGTATTAAATGCAGATACGCGCCTCGAATCCTGTACGAAGAGTAACTGCTGATGTGACAGTCTGTTTGCCTTCTGTGGAGCATAAGAAGCTCACGTCTGCCAGTGTAAAACTGGGCAGCGTATCCCTTGTATGCGTAAGAGCAGTTTACGCGAAGGGAATATCACTGGACGACGGTTTGGTGACATTTAATCAAATCTCCTGCATTAAATACAGAGATCCGCCATTATCCTGCACATTAAATGCAGAGGCGTGTTTCGAAGGCCTGCCACCCTTCTGCGCATAAAATACAGAGACGTGCCTCAGGCATCTGTCAGTATTTGGCGCATTAAATGTAGAGACGTGCCTTGAGAACCTGTCACCGCTCTGTGCATTAAATGCAGAGACGTACCTCGAGCCCTGTACGAAGGGCAGCTTTTAACGTGGCATGTTGTTTGTCTTCTGCGGAGCGTAAACAGCTCACATTTGCTTGTGTAAAACTAGGTGGCGTATTCCTTTGTATGCGTAAAAACGGTTTATGCCAAGGAAATGGCAGTAAATGACAGCCTGGGTTGCAGTGCCGCGCCATCATTATAGCCGTCGCTTGGGACGTTATGCAGTACTCTTTGTCAGTCCAGACGTCAGGTTCATTGCATGATCTGACAGGTTCATTTCGAAGAATACGAAGCGTTCCTCATACACTTCAATGCTGCATTGAAAGCGGGTGAGTTTTACGCCATAAAGGCGATGTAGCACCCTTTTTACGCTGAAGCAGCCTGGACATACTTCATTATGCGAATGGTCCTTGAGCCTATTTTTTACGCTGTGCTTAGCGAAAAAGCTCTGTTTGTACCTCGATGGCTCTGAGGTCCTCGGTTTACGCTGCCCAATATCAACATGCTGCGTAGAGCTATCCAGCATATTTTTCATGCTTCTACAACGTCCATTGTTCGAGTGTGCATAGCGAACATCTTCCAAGAACTCTTAGAAACCCCTGCTGATTTGGGGAAGCAAAGTGTTGGAGATGCCCCTGGTTAATTACTCGCATCCTCAGATGTCACAACCCGCACCCGGTGTAGCGGTATAAGTCGAAAATAACGCCCAGCCTACGCCACAGATTCGGCGGTAGAACGCTGTCTGGATAATCTATTTAACAATATAATGAACCACCAACAATAATAATATACTCAATCACAGATCTAAGATGGAAATAAGCACGAATCAGATAAAGAATAGAATAGTCATAATACAACTCATGAGTCTAAAATAATACATCAATGAGTCTGAAAGGAATAACAAAATAAGCTGGAGACAAATTCAGTACAAAGAATGCTAAGAAGCTACTACTTCGGGGTCAACTATCTCAGTTGGGATAAGTCCCTCCTGAGCCAGGGTCTTAGACTCTAAACCCACAATATCCTGAGGTCTATAATATGTAGGGTACCACTCCTCAGTGTCATCTAAAAAATATATCCAGTCAGAAAAGGAGCAAAATACATCTCTAACACCAGTTCTAATCAATGATAAAAACTATATAACAGTAAATAGATGTAAATATAGAAGATTCACAATAGATACAATAGATATATGTATAATAAGGAAATACTGGAAATAATACAATAGTGAGCAATATATTAATGAGCAAGAATACTAATGTCTAAGTGTGTGAGTACTAGCTTTAACATATGATCGACTTGGAAACTTGATACAAGAGATACAAGATTTATGGCCTGGCTAATCATACGTACGGTGTATGATTAACACTATTCAAGATATAAGGTGGGTATGATCACATATCTACACTACATACTCTCCACCTCCGACTGGTATAATAGATCCAACCATGGTACGCTATGGTACGAGTTTCTCCAAGAAGATAGCGACTCTTCCCGAGAATCAGTGTCTGTACATGTACAAGATAATCAATAAAATAAGGCTTGTACAAGATACACCATATACCAAGGAATAATATCTCATAATGAGATCCGGATATACCAATCCGTGTAACCATCGTGTCAAGAGAACAAGGATATCTATACTAGATACAATGAACATAGAGGATATCATAAATGAGAAACTATCAGAGAATGTACTCGCCTAAAGTCCAATGAATAGTCTCACAGATGTCTGATACGGTGCCTTGAAGACTTAGATATGGAATACAATATCAATACAAGATTTCGGAAAGAAAATAAGTTAAACTAGTCAACTTCTAGGTCAATAAGTCAATTCTAAGTCAAAAGTCAACTATGGTCAACTATGGTCAAACTATGGTCAACTATGGTCAACTATCTATTTTTAGGTTGCACAAGCCCATCACCAAAATATTGGGTCAAGATACTAAAGTCTAAGCCAAGAAACCCACATCTTAAATATTAGGATATTGTATCTCCGGATACGTAAATTCTAAGGTAACACCTCAATATATATATATATCAAACAAATATTCATAATAATATAGAATCACAATTACAACATTAATTAGGTACCGTAGTTTTGAACCAACTTGGTATCTCAACAATAATCACAAACTTGATACCCAAATCCAATATATTGGGTATTCCCAATTACCTTGGTTCCTCAAGGTAATTCCCAATACCTTGTTATACTAACTACCCGTATATATATATATATATATAACACATATAGTAAATAGTATAAATATAAAGAAATTAGCAATTTAGAATATATTACATCAATATTAATACATATATATATACATATATCTATCTATAAGTATATAATCATATATATATAATCTGCCAACTGTCGCTAAAAACTGTGCTGAAAATTCGATATTCTGATAAGCTGCCTCTTTAGTGACAGTTCTGTCTGTCACTGAAACTGTTGTCATTGTTGCTGCTGATTTCTCACTGCTGCTGCTATTTTGGTGACGGTTTGCAGCCATCTCTGATCTTTGTTGCTGCTGCTACATATTTTCCCGCTGCTGCTGCTATTTAATGACAACGGCTGCTGTCATTAATGCTACTGCCACTGCTACAGCGGCTGCTGCTGCCTCAATAAATGACAGTGGCTGTTGTCATTAAACCCTCTATCGCTAAAACATGTAATATATATATATATATATATATATATATATATATATATATATATATATATATATATATATATATATATATATATATATATATATTGGTTATATATATAACCTATATATATATATATATATATATATATATATATATATATATATATATATATATATATATATATATATACCAATACAACTATACATATACCCTCCCTATAATGTACATATTATGATATAGAAACATGCACACATATACATAAATACATTTATAATTATACATCTATGCATATGTATAAATAATCATGTAGCAACTATATATAATATAATAATCTAATTAAATATACATATATACATATTTACACATAACACATATACTATAACATATGTATTTACGCATGTAGATAAATAGCTACATAATATATATACTCTTAGTACATATATAATACATAGATATAGGATACAAGAAGCACAAATATATATATACTATATTATATATAATATCTATATATATATGCACAAATACAATCTTCATGAATTAAGAGCACAAGAATTAGATCTATATATAATTACACAACAAATGGAGAGTATCACACCGTATCCCACTAGATCTAAGATACGCATGTGACACGAGTCCACCACACATCCAATTGTACCCCGAAGGACACAAACAAGTCACATATATTATTTATGAATAATACGAAGAGTCAAATATAGATCTACGTATCCGTGTCAAAATATAACATGTAGTAAGTCCCGTGTCGGAGGAAAAATCCTCCAAATCAACACGTATCACCAAATTATTGGGATACGACCTACACGTACCTAATTGTGGATACGACACTAGCCCCAAACACACAAACACATGCCAAATTGATCTATAAGATCAATTGACACACACAACAAATATCAATCTCAGAATTCTTCCAAAATTGACACAAAAGTACCATAACTTTCTTAATAGGCTCCTATGAACACAAAACCAAATCCTATGGGTAGCCTATGCATATGGGTTAATTTTCTAGGGTTAAAACTCAGATTTAGAACTTAATTTAAGGGGAAAAAACTAAATTGTACCTATTGGGAGATGGATTCGCAATGAAACCTCCAATTGAGATAAAATTGCGTCAAACTTGTAGATCTTTGCTCCTCTTTGTAGATCCTTACTTCCTCCTTCTAGATCCTTGCTTTTCAAGTCTCTAATGGTGATTTGGGAATGAATTAGAATAAAATTTGGTAGGAAAATAAAATGGGAATGAAGAAATTTGGTAGAGGAAAATTCTAGATCTAGTTTTGGAATGAAAAGAGGAGAAAGAAATTTCCCTCCCTTTTTAAATAGGCCGGCCCCTATTTTCCCTCCCTCAAGCTACTATATAATGACCATTATACCCCTTGGGGCCTCTTATGAAAAAATAATTAAGGAAGGAAGCTTCTAGTCTAATAATTTAATTAATTTAATCCATCTCCTTAACAATGGGCTTTCTAAATGAGCTAAGTTCTAACCAATTAATTCATGTTGGTCCATGGGTCTAAACTAAACTAGTTAGGTCTACTAACACAAGTCCAAAATAAATAATTAATATCTAACAACCATTAAATAATAGAATAAATAATTATTTATCAAGCAAAATATTTAATTTAATATAAAAATACTAAAATACCCTTTCCTAGAAAATGTGGTAGTGACAAGTCTACCCTCCTTAAAATAATTTTGTTCTCGAAATTCAAAGACGAAAACTACCCCAAAAAAATAACAGAACATAACTAAAGAATAATAACTAACTAGGACAGAACATAACAATGAACAGATCATAACTAGGAAATAACATACCTCAAGGCACAAATAGATATGGATAATGCTCTCGTATTTCATCATCTTTCTCCCAGGTAGACTCTCCCGGAGAGTGATGCCTCCATGTGACACGCACTAAAAGAATAGTCTGGTTTCTCAGCACCTTCTCTCTTCAATCCAAAATCTCAACTGGCTGCTCTGGATAGCTAAGAATAGGGCCCACCTCTTTTTCCGAGTGATCTAATACATGACTAGGATCTGCCACGTATCATCTTATCTGCGACATGTGAAACACGTTGTACACTCCCTCTAATGCAGGTGGCAAGTCTAGTCTATAAGCAACTGTACCGACCCTCTCTAGAATAATGAAAGGTCTGATGAATCGCGGACTAAGCGTCTTGCCTCCACCGAAATGAATCGTGTCTCGTGTCGGAAAAATCTTCAGAAATACCAAACCACCCTCCTAGAGACGTGCCTTGAGAAACTGTCACCGCTCTGCGCATTAAATGCAGAGACGTGCCTCGAGCCCTGTACGAAGGGCAACTTTTGACGTGGCAGGCTGTTTGTCTTCTGCGGAGCGTAAACAGCTCACATCTGCCTGTGTAAAACTAGGCGACGTATTCCTTTGTATGCGTAAAAGCGGTTTACGCCAAGAAAATGGCAGTAAATGACAGCCTGGGTTGCAGTGCCGCGCCATCATTATAGCCATCGCTTGGGTCGTCGTGCAGTACTCTTTATCAGGAGTCCAGACGTCAGGTTCATTGCATGATCTGACAGGTTCATTTCGAAGAATACGAAGCGTTCCTCATACACTTTAATGCTGCATTGAAAGCGGGTGAGTTTTACGCCATAAAGGCGATGTAGCACCCTTTTTACGCTGAAGCAGCCTGGACATACTGTATTACGCGGATGGTCCTTGAGCCTACTTTTTATGCTGTGCTTAGCGGAAAAGCTTTGTTTGTACTTCGATGGCTCTGAGGTCCTCTGTTTATGCTATCCAACATCAACATGCTGCGTAGAGCTATCCAGCGTATTTTTTATGCTTCTACAAGACCCCCTTCAAAGCTTTTAAATTCCTCGTAATTTGAAACGCTTTGAATGAAGCATGAACCGTTCCTCGTAATTTGAAACGCTCTGAATAGAGCCTGAAACGGTCAAGCCTGACACGTTCTTTCAAGGCTGACTTTATGGTAAAGTTATTGGGGATCGGTGTGATCTCTTTCGCCTATAAAAAGGCTGAGGAGTTAACCTGTTCTTCCCATATTTCCTTCACCACACAGAGATGATGGCCGGAGTTTGTCGGGTCAACTTGAGGAAGAAGGAGACCATGTTCTTCTAGCATGTAAGGAGCCAAAAAAGACGGCGTCTTCGAGCAAATGTTCTCTGCAACGATGGATCATGGAAGGATATCATAGCCTCCTTTGCTCGGGATAATCAGCAACTTTGTATGGCGGTTCTTTGAGAGAGAGAAAGGGTCGTATTAGAACACACATCTTGTAAGCGGTACCTTCTCCTATTACCCGTGGACGAGGTCAGGCAAACTAGCTCTGTCCTCCAGTATTGAGTTGAGTAAAATATATCAACTCTATCTGTCACGGCGTTGGACGTAAGAAAGCAGATTTACCCTGCTTCTTCGTATTGGAGGATGGGTCTAGGCCTATTTTGTATCCTCCCGCCATTGATCATATGTCAGTCGATTTGCGGTCACCGACTGACTGCTGGAGAAGATGGATGAAGAATTTCGCCCATGCGAGAACCTGGCAGAACAGACTCTGGGCGTGATCTTCAGACGACGATGAGAAAGTCCTTTATAGACGGGATTTCCCTCATATGTAATCATGAAAATGAAGAAAAACCCTTGTAGACTGGATTTCCCTCATATGTAATTATGCTTTTAATTAGATCGTCTTCTTCTTCTTTGCATATGATCATCTTGCCATATTTTACTGTGAAGTCTGAATGTGTGTAGCTTCGACACGTCTGATACTTTACGCCTACTCTGTTAGAAAGAGTGCTAGGTCCTGTCCTGTCTTTTATGCATAACTAAGGATGCACAGAAAGCCGCTTAGCAGTCGAGTGTTCGAACTGTCCTGCTGTTAGGAATGAGGAACTGCGTAGAATTTTGAACTGTTTTTTACTTCTGATAAACATAATTTTTGTTCAGACCATCATCTTCAAGAATAATTTTTCGAAAAATCCCTTGGGACAGGGCGAGAAATGGCTGTCAAAAACTGAGTCGCCATCTTGAACTGTAGACAAAATATTCAGACTGGATTCTGGATGAACTTCGAACCGACCCATGAAGAAGAGTAACTTTCAATGTTTGAACTCTGTATACCTTAGGTACTTGGGATATTTTGAGGTCAAGGAGGAGTATCTTCTGTGTGAACTCCTTGCTATTGACCACTTTGAGAATTGTTCAGATGTACTGTACTGGCCTGGCATATTTTTCAGATATGCGGAAAGTCGTAGAGCGCGAAATCATAAGTTTGTTGCCTCTGAGCGTAAAAAGCCACCGAGCGCGAGATCATATATTTGTAGCTGCTGAGCGTGGAGTCGTAGGTTTGTAGCCTCTCGAGCGTAAAATCTACCGAGCATAAAAGCATTTGGGCGTAAAAACCATAGACTTGTAGCCTGTGAGCGTAGAACCGTAGATCTGTAGCCGTCGAGCATAGAAAGCTCCTTAGCGAAAAAACTGTAGATTTGTAGCTTCTGAAAAGGAAATCTTCCGAGCATGAAGTCGTGGATCTGTTGCCTCCGAGCGTAAAAAGCCACCGAGCGCGAGATCATAGTTTCGTAGCTGCTGAGCGTGGAGTCGTAGGTTTGTAGCCTCTCGAGCGTAAAAGCTACCGAGCATAAAAGCATCCGGACGTAAAAACCATAGACTTGTAGCCTGTGAGCGTAGAACCGTAGATCTGTAGCCATCGAGCGTAGAAAGCTCCTTAGCAAAAAAATTGTGGATTTGTAGCTTCTGAAAAGAAAATCTTCCGAGCGTGAAGTCGTGGATCTGTTGCCTTCGAGCGTAAAAAGCCATCGAGCACGAGATCATAGATTCGTAGCTGCTGAGCATGAAGTCGTAGGTTCGTAGCCTCTCGAGCGTAAAAGCTACCGAGCATAAAAGCATCCGGGCGTAAAACCATAGACTAGTAGCCTATGAGCGTAAAACCGTAGATCCGTAGCTATCGAGCGTAGAAAGCTCCTTAGCGTAAAAACCGCGAATCTTCTTCGCACGAAAACTTTTCGAATTCTCTGACTGTCCGCCTTCTCTGAGTAATAGGCTGACGTAGTCCCCAATTATAACAAAATATTAAATGTGAGATTTGGTTCGGGATTCGAGGAGTCCATCCGAACTCTATATATACCCCAAGTTTCTGAGAGAAAAACTTTTCATCCGTCTTCTGCGAAAGAAAGCTTTTGTCTGTTCGAGTTCTTCTTCGTTTCTTCTCCGAGTCTTCAAAGTTTCCAGTAATGGCCTCGAAACAAGTCTCCTCCTCCAAGGAAAAGAAGGTTGCTTCTTCTTCTCGTTCTTCTGCTAAAGCGGGGGCGACTTCCGTCGGTCACGGCTAGCTTCATTCTGAACGAAGTATCCCGCCGACTAGCAGTGCACCCGGCCTTAAAGGTAGAGCTTTTGGGACAAAAAAGAAAGACTGGAAATCCTTCGCACACGTTGTACGTGAACGCGCTAGGTCATCTTCTGTGCTGATAGCCTCTTCGAGGAAGATGATGCACAGAGATGTTTTATCTTTTACGCCCACATTCCTAATGTGTCAGCGCAAAAACTTCATATTTTCACAGTCTGGCGTAAAAGCTTTGACTGTCGAAAGTTGGCGTATACTATATAATTTGAGTGTCATGCAGGGATGGAAATTCTGGTGTAATAACTCAAATTTTTGGCAGTCTGGCGTAAAGCATAGACTGTCGAAAACTTTGCGTATACTGCCAGTCTTGATTTTTACGCCTTGGAATATGATTCCTGCGTAAAAGCTCAAGTTTTTTTTTACAGTCTTGGCATAAAGCATAGACTGTTGATTTTTCTGCATATGCTGCAAGATTATAGAAACTGACTTGTCTTTCTTGCATTTTGCAGTTAACTTGCACGCGTCTCCGCTAGCCGATGTGATGGGTTCTGCCGCCGGGATGCTGCACTCCAACTATCTGGAGGATCTGTCGTACGTGACATTTCCTATCTCCGGGCCCCAGTATCCTGAAGGAAGGGAAATTTTGATATCGGCTCAGGGCGAGCGAACGCTGCTGAACATGATCAACGGAGAGCCCCTGACGTACATAGATGGGGACCAATACATAAAGCCGGCTTTCCTCTTCGGGGAGATGATTGACAAGCAGTCCCAGACGAAGCCTAAGAAAGAACTCTGGGTCTTTCCTGCCGGGAGCTTGGTTTTGTATCTGCCCAAAATGTCGAGAGACTATCCCATCTCGACATTCTTTCATGCTACACATCCCAGGAGGATGTCGTGGACGCTGACTCCTGATCTTCACGGCAGGCCAGGGAAGATATTTTATCTAAAAGAAGCGGACCAGGGGTCATTTGTCAGCCGCCCTACCGGCAATGTGATGATGTTCAGGGGAATGTACCCGGGCAGTATCCCGAGCGAAGACAGTTTAGTGATCCAGCCGGTCCAATTACCGACTTTCTGTAATAATTTTATGGGACGCGGGGGAGTATACCCTAAGGTGAACCCTCGGACAGGCGGGTGGATCACCTCCATAAATCTTCGATGGGCTCGCTTAGCTGATTTGGCCCTGAAGCATTTTCAAATCGAGCTGGAGAGCATTAGTCAGTTTGCAGCTGTGAGTGCCACCAGTGTTGGGTTGCCTCTCAACCCCAACCTGTTTCTGGCACTGATGGAGCGATATATCTCGCTCACCGGGACTTTCGCCACTCCACTGGGGGAGTTGGGATGGACCCTCCACGAGATGGCAGAGATCTCGAGACTGCCGATGGGGGATACTCTATATGAAGAGTATGTTCCCACGAACCGGGAGTTGGGGGATTCAGACCCTCGGGTAGTAAAAGTGTATCGGGAGCTGATATGCCACTACCTCGCTTACACCGCTTTTTATGACGAGCCTTCAGATTTGGCTCATGTCAGTAAATGGACGTCCTACCTCTTCTTTCACCGATCCAGGACCGCTAAGCCGGAGAAGGTATTGGAAGGCAAGGATCTGCCTTTGAATCCTCTAAGCGTGCTTAATGCTCAGGTAGTTTACGATCTCATGGAAGACGCTGGGGCTCCGGACTTGATCCTCGATGAAGGGATAGGGAAGTATCCCGTAGGCACCAAGGCCTATAGTTATTTGAGACGCTGCCGCAGGCCTCTGTCCAGGGAAGCTCAACTGGCTGGCTTCCTCTCCATATGGCTGCACCGACTGGTGGTACCCGACATCGCATCTGCGGACCGTATTCACCGCAACACGCTATGGCCTGCAGTGTGTCTGGTGTTCGGGGCAAGACTGGTCTTGCTCCCTGCCATGGTGTGCCGCATTTAAGCTGGCCTGAGGGCCATGACTGACGGGCTGCTCGCCGATAAAACTCGACGTGATAGCTTTCCCAGGGTAGAATTACCATACCTGTATCTGATGGGATGGCTAATTCTTCATAACCCCAGGGTTATGTCTCCCGGCTCTGGCAGCAGTTCGGGGGCTAGTTTCTTATTGAACTACCAGAAATCCTCCTGGAACGTGACCACAGTTATAGACTGTCGGCGGGCGCTGAATCTTAGTCACAGCTGGAAGCTCTTCTGCACTGTTCCCCCTGTACATATTAATCAGCAGGGGATCAGACTTCAGGACGTAGGCGACGGGAAGACCGTTCTTTCTCCCGAGTCTTTTAATTGGTTGGTCTGCATTAGACCTTCCCACCTACTGTACAGTAGTGAAGACCATTGCTTCTTCGAGCCCTACTTGCCTAGTCGGTTCGCCAGGAAATTAGGGTACGATCAGTTGCACGTAGGCAATGCTGTCACCAGCTTCAGGTCCAAGGGTGGACTCATTGATAGAGCCAGAGGATGGCGATATTTCATCATGGGTTGCACTGAGGCAACTTTTACCGTGCCCGTCATTTCACTCTCCACGGAGCTGCGCATTCTCCACTCGTATGTCCAGTTCTATGTGGCAACCAACACCTTCCATCGCGATTTTGATATGCATGGAAGTTTTAGGGTACCTTCTTCCAAGTCTGGGGGAAGAGTCGAAGTCCCCTCGATTTCTTCTGACGAGGGTGAGCAGTCCGTCAATCCAGATGAGCCTCTGTTGGCGGTATCGAGGGGTGAAGTACCTCTGCCTGCAGGGCCTTTGGTAATCTATGGGAAGCGGAGGGCTCCTACTCCGAAGGAGACTTCCCCTCGCAAGAGGAAGAAGAAGGCGGTTACTCGTCCTCTCCGGATTCCTGGTATTGAGGCTCCTAGAAATGAGCCTGCATCTCCCTATGTCGGGGATGATTCTTTGATTGGAGGTTCCTCGCCTTTTAGAGAGGGACCCTCTAATGTTCCGGCCGATGGTGCCGGAGAATTCCTGCTGGAGGCTGCTATCGTTGCTACCGCTTTCGGTAGTGGAACAAGATCACCTTCGGGGCTGAGCCGAATGAGGATATCTTTATCCAGATCAGCATCGGGAGAGACCCCTGCAGTGTCTGTTAGTGCACCCAGCGAGATTCCAGCCGATGAACCTCGGTTGGAATTTGACGAGGACCTGGAATAGCATTCACCAGCGTTCGTTAGAGCACCCCCTTCTCCAGGTTTGACTGCTTGCCTAGCATCACTAAGAAATGATTTAGCTGTACTGGCCGCGGACGCATCATATACACCATTGGCCATGGGTAAATGTCGTCTTTTATGCCTCTTCTTTTAGGAATATTAACATTATGCTGATATTAACTTCCTTTTGTCTTCTTTTCAGGGGAAGACATCTTCGGGGAGGACAGTATAGATGCGCCCTTTGGCTCTGTGTCAGGTCCTGGCGACGACATGGAGGTGCCTGATTTTGAAGAGGAGATATCTTCGGGTGCCGGCTCGCCTGTCGAAGAGATTCCAATATCTCAAGAGGAGGACGAGCCTGTCGTTGCGGCAATGCCTCCTTTGAGTATGCCGGTCACTTTGTTCGGTGTTGGCGCTGCTTCTTTTGTCTAACCTCCTGTTGAGGCGACGGCCGTGGCAACATCATCTGCGGTTGTCCTTGGAGGGAGACTCGCCACTATCGCGGCCACTCCCAGTATCCATTCGGATCTAGCTGCGCTGACCGCGCAGTACACTGGTATCTTCTACACCACCTTGAAAATATTAATATCAATAGTATTAGAGAAGAAGTTGGGCTTTGCGTCGCTGAGGAGGTCCTTCCGGGCCTCTATAGTGCCGATCCGAGAATCCAACGATACTGGGATAGCTGACGCGCTGGAGGAGATAGTTAATGGTTTGGAGCAACCCGTTAACGAATACTTGTAGCTAGCTCGAGGCGATATTGACGGTCTCGTTCAAGCTAGGTACGACTCCCAGACTGCGCAGCTTGCTGAACATATGGCATCTCTGAATAAGTCCATCGAGGCTCAGCAGCGGGAGATGGACGAAGAACGTGTTCAATTGGGGTATGTCGTTCCCGAGTTGACCCGGTACGAAGCCGAATATGAGAAAGCGGCAGCGCAGGCCCACATTTTGAAGGATGAGCTCGTTCGAGTGGAGGCGAAGGCTCTCTCTTTGTCGGCAGCTCGAGATGTACTGAAGGAGCGACGGGCGACTGTTCAGCAGAATCTGGTGCGTGTAGGTGCTTTCCACTCAGGTTTTGTGCGGGCTCGGTCTGAGCTAGCTGCTTTGGACAACGATGCGGCAAGGTTGGAACGGGCTCGCGCCGACGTCTTGAACTCCCGGGATGAGAGAATGGTTGCTCTGGCGCAGCAGATTTACGACCTAACCGCTCCCCCCAAATGATGTACTTTTTTGCTTTTTAATGTACTTTTGCTCTTTTTGGGGAATAGTAAAGAGGCTTTCATCTGACTTTGTAGACCCATCATCTTGGAATATAAATGACAGGTTTGGGTGAAAGTGATATCAGAGGTAATATGGATGTGATATACTCTCGGTAAGTTTCAGCAGGACATATCTATTCAGAGATAATATGAAGATCCCACTAGTTTCGTTTTGGAAGTAGTTTTGTCAGAATGAGGTTTTCGCCATATTCCACTTGAGCAAAGTAGGTTAAGCATAGTACCTTTTCAGGAATTTACCGTTGATGGGAGCTATTAACAGGTCTCTATTAGGCTTGGCTAACCTGTAAGCGCCGTTTGAGAACGTCGTCTCGATAACATAAGGGCCTTCCCATTTGGGCTGGAATTTGCCCTTACTTCTGTGAGTAAGAATCATCAGCCTTATCACAGCTAAGACTAGCTCGCCAACTATGAACACTTTTTCCTTTACTTTTTGATTAAAAGCTCTGGAAATGCGTGCTTGGTAGAACGCGATGCGCTGTTGAGCTTGGAGACATTTCTCGTCTAATCCTTCTAGCTCTTGAAGCCTTAACAGGTCATTCTTTTCTTGAGTCAACTCATTAGCCACGGCTATCCTGAGTGACGGAATCTGGATCTCGATAGGGAGAACCGCTTCGCTCCCGTAAACTAATGAGAATGTGGTACAACCTGTCGGTGCTCGTACCGTCGTGCGGTATGCCCAGAGATATTCTTCCAGCTTCTCATTCCAATCCCCCTTGTTCGAAGAGACGAACTTTTTCAAGAGCTTGATAATGGTTTTGTTGAAAGCTTCTGCCAAACCATTAGCAGCAGGATTATATGCCGTAGAGGCCATATTTTATATCCGATTTTTATCGCAAAATCGATAAAATGTTTGGCTAATGAATTGAGGCCCATTGTCATGAATTATTCTCTGGGGTATCCTGAAGCGATAAATGACGTGATGCTTGATGAAGCTGATCACATTATATGCCTTCACCTCAACAAGAGGGATCATCTCTGCCCATTTAGAGAAATAATCCGTGATGGCCAGTATGAACCGGTGACCTCTGGAAGAAGACGGGTGAATAGGACCAATGATATCCATACCCCATGCTTCAAAAGGCCAGGACGCAACCGTAGGATGTAGATGTTCAGGAGGTTGATGGATAAAGTCTGCATGGACCTGACAGGCTCTGCACTGTCTTGCATACTTTATTGCATCTGTGATCATAGTAGGCCAGTAATAGCCCATTCTCCTGATGCGATCCTATAGCTTAGGCCCGGGTTGATGCGCTCCTTATACGCCGTCGTGAGCTTCACGGATGATCCGCTATGCCTCATCATCTGAGAGACATCTCAATAGCAGTCCGTTGTAGGTTCGGCAATATAGACACTGTGAGGATGCCTCGAAATAGAAGCGTAATGATCGTCTTTTGACTGATACTGCTTCTTTAGAGTCCTCCGGCAAGATTTTGTATGCTACAAAATCTATAAAGGGACTTCTCCAGTCTCTCCTGGGAGGATCTGTGTTCACAGCGTAGCTGCGTTCTATGTGAAAGTTGTTTTTTACACAGAATAAATCTCTGCTAAGAAGGATTACCGAACTCTGCCTTCTTATAAGAATAGCTTAATCTGCAGCTAGACTGGCTAGGGCATCAGCTTCCAGATTCTGAGATCGGAGCACATGCTCCAGGAAGAATCCTTTGAATGTCATGGCTATCTCGACCGTTGCTCGGTGATAGGGAATGAGGTCTGGATTCTGGACTTCATATATTCCTCTGACTTGATTGACGATCAGCAGAGAGTCACCGAAAGCTTCCAGAGATTCGACGCCCAATTCTTTAGCGACTTGGAGCCCGATTAGTAGAGCGTTATACTCTGCCACATTGTTAGAATAGGGCTCGCTAAGAGAATATGCTCGATAGATGACGAGTTTATCAGGAGTAACCAGGACAATTCCTACTCCTGAAACCCCGTTTCCCCTGGGACCAGTTCTGGAGGCACCATCGAAGAATAGTTGCCATGCATCGCCTTCCTTTACGAAATTACACTCTGCAACTTCGTCGGGAATGTCCTCGTATAGCTTGGAAGCCTCCGGGATCGGATGAGCAGCTAGGAAATCAGCCAATGCTTGGCCTTTGACGGACTTCTGAGGGACGTACACCATGTCATACGGTGTTAATAACATCGCCTAAGTCGCAAGTCTAGAATTAGGAATACTTGGCTTGTTCATCAGTACCCGCAAAGGATTGACCCTGGAGATGATGTGAATGGTTTGGCCTGTGGCATAGTGCCGTATTTTCTGGATAGCGAACATCAGAGCCAAGCATTCTTTCTCCACTGGGTTGTACCGGTGTTCGGCTCCGACCATCATCCTGCTGAGGTAGTAGATAGCCTGTTCATGGTCCATATCGTTCTTTTGCACGAGAAGAGCTCCCAGAGAATGATCTATTGCTCGAACGTACAGCACGAACGGTCTTCCTATGACTGGAGGCACCAGAACTGGCGGGCTAGTGAGGTAGCGCTTGATATCACCGAACGCTTGCTGACAGGCTTTATCCCATACGAAGGATATACCTTTCTTCATGAGACAAGAAAATGGCTGACATCGTCCAGAGAGGTTGGATATAAATCTCCAGATATAAGCCAGACGACCTTAAAATCCCCTGAGTTCTTTCAGATTACGGGGCGGTCGCATTTCTAAGATGACCTTGACTTTATCAGGGTCCACTTGAATGCCTTTGGCGGTAATGACAAATCCCAGGAATTTGCCACTAGATACCCCAAGAAAGGACTTTGTAGGATTCATTTTGAGTTGATGTTGGCGCATTAATTCAAATACTGTCTTCAAGTCTTGGATGTGATTGTCCTTGAGGCGGCTTTTGACAGCTACATCGTCCACGTAATACTCCACCGTCTTGCATAAATGCTCATGGAATATGTTACTCATAGCCCGTTGGTATGTAGCCCCGGCATTCTTTAATCCGAAGGGCATAACCGTATAGCAATATACCCCCAATGGTGTCCGGTAGGCAGTATGTTTTTCGTCCTCGGGATGCATCTTGATTTGGTTGTATCCTGAAAATCCGTCCATGAAAGACATACGTTTGAAACTGCATATATTGTCAATCATGACGTCTGTGATGGGAAGAGGAAACTCATCCTTGGGGCAGGCTGCATTCAGATCTCGGTAATCGATGCAGACACGTACTTTTCCATTTTTCTTCATGACCGGGACAACATTGGCGACCCAGTCGGGATGTTATTATTCTCGGATGAAGCCGCAGGCTATCAACTTCTTGACTTCAGCTTCGATGGTGTCCATCATATCCGGGCGGAACCGGCGTTGGTGCTGCTTCACAGGTTTCGAATCGGGCAATATATTGAGCTTATGAGTGGCCACCTTTGGATCAAGACCTGGCATATCCTCATAATTCCATGCAAAGATGTCGATATATTCTTTTATCAGCTGGATAACTTCTTCCCTTTCTACTTCGGAAAGATTGTTACTGATAAATATCGGCTTTGGCGAAAGTTCATCCCCAACATCAATCTGGATAACTTTATCTTCAGTGGGAGGTTCTCTTTGCTCGAAGCGGAACTCCCATTGTATATCCATTTGCTGAGCCCAAGCATCATTCTCAAACAGTTCAGATTCTTGTTCGTCTGCTTCGAAGGAATCTGTCACTACCATATTTATTAATAATGTTCGTTCGAGAGCATGAGATGAGTCGGAGGGCGCTGAACCATTTTGAGAAGAGGAAAAGATATCCTCGTTTGACTCAGAAGTTGCAAGGGAGGTGGTATTCCCTAACCCGAAACGAGTTTGTTGATAGTAGGGATCGTCGTGCAGCGGCATTCGTCTGCCTTTCCCGTAGTTGAGACCTGGTTCCAGCTTTAAGTTATAACCTATACTTTGTATAATTTTTAACGCTTGCGGGCTATATCTGTGGATTTATATTCTGCCAGTTTAAGACTCGCGAAACTCTTCCTGCATGATCGGGCTGCTCCGCATGCGACCGAAGACTATTGGATGTTGGTCGTCGCGAGTTGGAGGAATAATAAAGATAGAATCTTCACGTGGTCCACCTGTCATGACGATATTAGATGTTGATGCATCTTCCCACAAGATCTCCCCGCGTTTGACCGTTAGCGGAACTGAAGCCTGTTTATGACCCTTGTCTTCATGTTTCTGGATCAGATAGTCACGTAGGTCAGGAGTCTTTACAGAAGAAGAAGAAGAAGAAGAAGAAGAATGAGAAGACTTGTTCCTTCTGTTCACATCAGCGTGCATGCGGATGTTGGGAACCCTAGTTTTCCCTGTGCCTCCTGTATACAACAGGTTGGCCATCTGGGTGGCGGATAATCCCCGAGAAGGGTGTCTTTTCGCAAATGGAGCCTTCTTTACGCTGAGGGGCTTCTCCTGACGTAATTTGGGGCTCTGCTCCGGTTGGCGTAAAGCTGAGGATGTCCTCAGTCGGCCGTCAGCCTCTCGCGTAATTCGGAGGGCTGGCAGATTCTTTCCTTGCTGACGTAAAGGCCAAAAAGTTGAGTAGTCCGCCGCTTGCTTTCCCTTGTGTTGATTGTAGGGATCATCTGCTTTTCCGCGGAAGGCAGATACATTTTTACGTGCGGAGCGCGTTTGGAACTTCTGATTTGGCGCTAAGGCCTTGTCAAAAATTTTGTCTGTTCCGCCAGGGACGGGAGACTGATTTCTATGCGCAGAGCGCGGTGTAGGCTTCTGGACAAGCGATGAGGCATTGTCCGAAGTTTCCTCTTTTTTGCCAAGGACGGGAGACTGAATTTTACGCGCAGAGCGCGGAGCATACTTCTAGGTTAGCGCTGAGGCATTGCCAGAAGTTTTGTCTGCCCTGCCAGAGACAGGCGACTGAATTTTACGCGCAAGGCGCGGAGGAAGCAATGCTACAACCTCGTTGGTCGGAGAAATCGGAGAGGTCGGAGAGTCCACAGGAATGGTAGAGGATGTCTTGGGCATCCAGACCTTACGCAGCTTCCTGTTGTCTTGGACTGAGAGAGAGTGAGAGCTACCCCCTGTTTGAAGCTTGTCTTCGTAGGCAGACTGGTCGAATCTTCTTCATGGATCCCACGGATACCGCATCGTGTTGAGCAATTGCTTCCTCGTTAGAAGAGAAAGATGTCCCCAGCAAAGTCGCCATGTTGTTGTTTGATAAAATAAACGAAAAGATATAATATGTGGAAACGAGGTCTTATACGAAGACCCGCCCTTCTTCTGTGTTTACAAACAAGATTGTACAATTTAATCCTATACGAGGATGTCGAGTACAATTTATTTAATTTGGGTAAATATTGCTATAGGAGTCTGATCTGCAGTCGATCATTTTGGCCCTTGGACCACACGATGTTGAAGAAGTGCCGTAGAAGACAGAAAGCAGCTTCGAAGGTTGCTAAAGAGGGTGGATGCCCGATGCCAAAGTCGTCGATCCCTTCTTTTTGCCTGAGCTCTGGATTATTCTCTCTCTCTCGACCGTTTTCTCTCCCGATTGTCGACCTTGGATCTGATACTGGATTCCTTGACCAATTTCCGATCGTTCGACCTTCAATCTTGCGACCTCTCTCTCCTTTTCGACCTTTTTTGCCCCTGGACCTCTGTTGATAGAGGTCTCTATTTATAGAGTTTTTAGTGACAGTGACCACTCAGTCGGTATAGAAACCGAGTAGTAGAAAGTACATCACCCTTTTACACGACGATTTAAAATAACCAATGCCTACGTAAAAATGACCTTTTGAGTGAGCATGTGACGCGTGTCCAACTAAGAGACAAACGTGTATATCTGCTGCGAAGATCATGGCATAGAAGCCACGTAGGTAGTTATCCCTTGTGTAGAAGAGGTTGGCGTAGAAGCCAATGAATGTCACCATGGCGTAGAAGCCAAGTAGGCATAGAAGCCGAGTAGGCGTAGAAGCCAAGTAGGCATAGAAGCCAAGTAGACGTAGAAGCCGAGTGGTCATAGAGGCCGAGTGGGCGTAGAAGCCGAGCGGGCGTAGAAGCCGAGTGGTCATAGAGGCCAAGTGGTCATAGAGGCCGAGTGGGCATAGAAGCCGAGCGGGTATAGAAGCCGAGATGATGTGGACGTTTTAGCCAGAATTACGGCTCTTGGAGATATAATCAAATCTCTTGCATTAAATGCAGAGATCTGCCCCCATCATGCGCATTAAATGCAGAGGCTTGTCCTTAAGATTTGCCATCATTCTGCGTATTAAATGCAGATACGTGCCTCGAATCCTGTACGAAGAGTAACTGCTGATGTGGCAGTCTGTTTGCCTTCTGTGGAGCGTAAGAAGCTCACGTCTGCCAGTGTAAAACTGGGCAGCGTATCCCTTGTATGCGTAAGAGCAGTTTACGCAAAGGGAATGTCACTGGACGACGGTTTGGTAACATTTAATCAAATCTCCTGCATTAAATGCAGAGATCCGCCATAAAGGCGTTCCTCGTACACTTCAATGCTGCATTGAAAGCGGGTGAGTTTTATGCCATAAAGGCGATGTAGCACCCTTTTTACGCTGAAGCAGCCTGGACATACTTCATTATGCGGATGGTCCTTGAGCCTACTTTTTACGCTGTGCTTAGCGGAAAAGCTCTGTTTGTACGTCGATGGCTCTGAGGTCCTCTGTTTATGCTGCCCAACATCAACATGCTGCGTAGAGCTATCCAACGTATTTTTCATGCGTCTACAACGTCCATTGTTCGAGTGTGCATAGCGAACATCTTCCAAGAACTCTTAGAAACCCCTGCTGATTTAGGGAAGCAAAGTGTTGGAGACGCCCCTCGTTAATTACTCGCATCCTCAGATGTCACGACCCGCACCCGGTGTAGCGGTATAAGTCAAAAATAACGCCCAGCCTACGCCGCAGATTCGGCGGTAGAACGCTGTCTGGATAATCTATTTAACAATATAATGAACCACCAACAATAATAATATACTCAATCACAGATCTAAGATGGAAATGAGCACGAATCAGATAAAGAATAGAATAGTCATAATACAACTCATGAGTCTAAAATAATACATCAATGAGTCTGAAAGGAATAACAAAATAAGCTGGAGACAAATTCAGTACAAAGAATGCTAAGAAGCTACTACTTCGGGGTCAACTATCTCAGTTGGGATAAGTCCCTCCTAAGCCAGGGTCTTAGACTCTAAACCCACAATATCCTGAGGTCTATAATATGTAGGGTACCACTCCTCAGTGTCATCTAAAAAATATATCCAGTCAGAAAAGGAGCAGACTACATCTCTAACACCAGTTCTAATCAATGATAAAAACTATATAACAATAAATAGATGTGAATATACAATATTCACAATAGATACAAGAGATATATGTATAATAAGGAAATACTAGAAATAATACAATAGTGAGCAATATGTTAATGAGCAAGAATACTAATGTCTAAGTGTGTGAGTACTAGCTTTAACATATGATCGACTTGGAAACTTGATACAAGAGATACAAGATTTATGGCCTGGCTAATCATACGTACGGTGTATGATTAATACTATTCAAGATATAAGGTGGGTATGATCACATATCTACACTACATACTCTCCACCTCCGACTGGTATAATAGATCCAACCATGGTACGCTATGGCACGAGTTTCTCCAAGAAGATAGCGACTCTTCCAGAGAATCAGTGTCTGTACATGTACAAGATAATCAATAAAATAAGGCTTGCACAAGATACACCATATACCAAGGAATAATATCTCATGATGAGATCCGGATATACCAATCCGTGTAACCATCGTGTCAAGAGAACAAGGATATCTATACTAGATACAATGAACATAGAGGATATCATAAATGAGAAACTATCAGAGAATGTACTCGCCTGAAGTCCAATGAATAGTCTTACAGATGTCTGATACGGTGCCTTGAAGACCTAGATATGGAATACAATATCAATACAAGATTCCGGAAAAAAAAAGTTAAACTAGTCAACTTCTAGGTCAATAAGTCAATTCTAAGTCAAAAGTCAATTATGGTCAACTCTGGTCAAACTATGGTCAACTATGGTCAACTATCTATTTCTAGGTTGCACAAGCCCATCACCAAAATATTGGGTCAAGATACTAAAGTCTAAGCCAAGAAACTCACATCTTAAATATTATGATATTGTATCTCCGGATACGTAAATTCTAAGGTAACACCTCAATATATATATATATATATATATCAAACAAATATTCATAATAATATAGAATCACAATTACAACATTAATTAGGTACCGTAGTTTTGAACCAACTTGGTATCTCAACAATAATCACAAACTTGATACCCAAATCCAATATATTGGGTATTCCCAATTACCTTGGTTCCTCAAGGTAATCCCCAATACCTTGTTATTCTAACTACCCGTATATATATATAACACATATAGTAAATATTATAAATATAAAGAAATTAGCAATTTAGAATATATTACATCAATATTAATACATACATATATATATACATATATCTATCTATAAGTATATAATCATATATATATAATCTGCCAACTGTCACTAAAAACTGTTCTGAAAATCCGATATTCTGATAAGCTGCCTCTTTAGTGACAGTTCTGTCTGTCACTGAAACTGTTGTCGTTGTTGCTGCTGATTTCTCACTGCTGCTGCTATTTTGGTGACGGTTTGCAGCCGTCTCCGATCTGTTGTTGCTGCTACTACATATTTTCTCGCTGCTGCTGCTGCTATTTAATGACAGCGGCTGCTGTCATTAATGCTACTGCCACTGCTACAGCGGCTTCTGCTGCCTCAATAAATGACAGTGGCTGCTGTCATTAAACCCTCTATCGCTAAAACATGCAATATATATATATATATATATATATATATATATATATATATATATATATATATATATATATATACCAATACAACTATACATATACCCTCCCTATAATGTACATATTATGATATAGAAACATGCACACACATACATAAATACATTTATAATTATACATCTATGCATATGTATAAATAATCATGTAGCAACTATATATAATATAATTATCTAATTAAATATACATATATACATATTTACACATAACACATATACTATAACATATGTATTTACGCATGTAGATAAATAGCTACATAATATATATACTCTTAGTACATATATAATACATAGATATAGGATACAAGAAGCAGAAATATATATACTATATTATATATAATATCTATATATATATGCACAAATACAATCTTCATGAATTAAGAGCACAAGAATTAGATCTATATATAATTACACAACATATGGAGAGTATCACACCGTATCCCACTAGATCTAAGATACGCATGTGACACGAGTCCACCACACATCCAATTGTACCCCGAAGGACACAAACAAGTCACATATATTATTTATGAACAATACGAAGAGTCAAATATAGATCTACGTATCCGTGTCAAAATATGACATGTAGTAAGTCCCGTGTCGGAGGAAAAATCCCCCAAATCAACACGTATCACCAAATTATTGGGATACGACCTACATGTACCTAATTATGGACATGACACTAGCCCCAAACACACAAACACATGCCAAATTGATCTATAAGATCAATTGAAACACACAACAAATATCAATCTCACAATTCTCCCAAAATTGACACAAAAGTACCATAACTTTCTTAATAGGCTCCTATGAACACAAAACCAAATCCTATGGGTAGCCTATGCATATGGGTTAATTTTTCATGGTTAAAACTCAGATTTAGAACTTAATTTAAGGGGAAAAAAACTAAATTGTACCTATTGGGAGATGGATTCGCAATGAAACCTCCAATTGAGATAAAATTGCGTCAAACTTGTAGATCTTTGCTCCTCTTTGTAGATCCTTACTTTCTCCTTCTAGATCCTTGCTTCTCAAGTCTCTAATGGTGATTTGGGAATGAATTAGAATAAAATTTGGTAGGAAAATGAAATGGGAATGAAGGAATTTGGTAGAGGAAAATTCTAGATCTAGTTTTGGAATGAAAAGAGGAGAAAGAAATTTCCCTCCCTTTTTAAATAGGCCGGCCCCTATTTTCCCTCCCTCAAGCTACTATGTAATGACCATTATACCCCTTGGGGCCTCTCATGAAAAAATAATTAAGGAAGGAAGCTTCTAGTCTAATAATTTAATTAATTTAATCCATCTCCTTAACAATGGGCTTTCTAAATGGGCTAAGTTCTAACCAATTAATTCATGTTGGTCCATGGGTCTAAACTAAACTAGTTAGGTCCACTAACACAAGTCCAAAATAAATAATTAATATCTAACAACCATTAAATAATACAATAAATAATTATTTATCAAGCACAATATTTAATTAAATATGAAATTACTAAAATATCCTTTCCTAGAAAAATATGGTAGTGACAAGTCTACCCTCCTTAAAATAATTTTGTTCTCGAAATTCAAAGACGAAAACTACCCCAAAAAAATAACAGAACATAACTAAAGAATAATAACTAACTAGGACAGAACATAACAATGAACAGATCATAACTAGGAAATAACATACCTCAAGGCACAAATAGATATGGATAATGCTCTCGTATTTCATCCTCTCTCTCCCAGGTAGACTCTCCCGGAGAGTGATGCCTCCATGTGACATGCACTAAAAGAATAGTCTGGTTTCTCAGCACCTTCTCTCTCCGATCCAAAATCTTAACTGTCTGCTCTGGATAGCTAAGAGTAGGGCCCACCTCTTTCTCCGAGTGATCTAATATATGACTAGGATCTGCCACGTATCATCTCATCTGCGATATGTGAAACACGTTGTACACTCCCTCTAATGCAGGTGGCAAGTCTAGTCTATAAGCAACTGCACCGACCCTCTCTAGAATAATGAAAGGTCTGATGAATCGCGGACTAAGCTTCTTGCCTCCACCGAAACGAATCATGTCTCGTGTCGGAGAAATCCTCAGAAATACCAAACCACCCACCTAGAACTAAACACCACCTTAAGAACTTAATCTATAACAAACAACCAAGAACAAGCATAAAACAAAAATATAAACTATATCTCGAACTCCAAAGGTCTCAGATGTCTATCGGCCCAATGACCTTGTCTGTCCTGCGCCACTCAAAGTCTGTCTCTGATCAACTGAACCTTCTCTGCTGCATCCATAACCATCTCTGGTCCAAGCAAAACTCTCTCTCCAACATCGTCCCAAGACAAAGGAGTACGACACCTCCGACCGTACAGAGCTTCAAAAGGTGACATCTCTATACTGGCCTGGTAACTGTTATTGTGAGTTAACTCTACCAAATAGAGATGGTCCTCCCAAGAACCCCCAAAATCTAATACACAAGTGTGCAATATATCCTCGAGAGTCTGAATAGTTCTCTCTGACTGCCCATCTATTTGGGGATAATATGCAGAACTGAACTTGAGCTGAGTGCCCAAACTCTCCTGCAAACTCCTCCAGAAATGAGAAGTAAAACGACTATCCTGATCTGAGACTATACTAACGGAAACTCCATGTATCCTAACGATCTGACTCACATACATCTCTGTCAGCTTCTCCGTAGACAAACCCACTTTGAAAGGTAAAAAGTGGGCCGACTTGGTCAACCTATCAACGATGACCCAAATTGCGTCTTTCCCTCATGGAGATCGTGGAAGTCCGGACACAAAATCCATAGTAATGTGCTCCCACTTCCACTCTGGAATGGGTAATGGCTGAAGTAAACCTCCTGGCCTCTGTCTCTCGGCTTTTACCAGCTGGCACACTAAGCATCTGGATACAAACTGTGCCATTTCCCTCTTCATGCTATACCACCACACACTCTCTCGTATATCTTAATATATCTTGTTAGCACCTGGATGTATGGAATACTGAGAGCGATGCGCTTCCTACAATACCTCCTCATACAGCTCCCCAGTAGGCAGACACAATCTAACTCCATGCCTCAAGGATCCATCCTCTGCAATAGTAAACTCATCCTCCAATCCTGCTCTCACCTGAGCTCTGATACTCCTCAGAGATACATTCTCATACTGTGTTACCTTGATCCTTTTTATCAAATTTGAATGTATCTGTAATCCCCATATCTGTATAGCACAACTAGAAACTATCACCTCAATGTCCAAGCTCTCCAAGTCCTCCAACAAATATCGATCCTGCGTCAAGAACATAGCTACCGGATACCTGCTCAAAGCATCAGCAACTATATTAGCTTTCTCAGGATAATATTGCAGAGATATCTCAAAATCCTTTATCAGTTCCAACCACCGACGCTGCCTCATGTTCAACTTCTTTTGCGTAAAAACGTACTTCAAGCTTTTGTGGTCTGTAAAGATCTCCACACACTCTCCGTACAAATAATGTTTTTACAACTTCAGAGCGAAGATGAGTGCTGCTAACTCTAAATCATGGGTAGGATAGTTCTTTTTATGAGGACGCAATTGCCTGGATGTATAGACAATCACTTTCTCATGCTGCTGAAGAACACAACCCAAACCTTTCTTCGATACATCACTATAAATAGTTAAACCTCCAGACCTGATGGCAACGTCAAAATAGGAGCAGGCGTCAACCTCTTCTTCAACTCCTCAAAAGCAACCTGGCAATCCTCTGTCCAAACAAATTTCATATCCTTTCTTGTGAGTCTAGTCATCGGCTCGGCAATCCTCGAAAAATCTTGCACAAACTTCCTGTAGTAGCCTGCCAATCCCAATAAACTCCTGATCTCTTCTACCGAACTCGAAGTCTTCCAAGATTCCACTGGTGCGATCTTCTTCGAATCTACTGAAATACCATTACCAGTCACAACATGCCTCAAGAACTCTACCTTATCCAAGAAAAATTTATACTTGGACAACTTTCCATACAACTTCTCCTTCCTCAGCACATCCAATACAATCCTCAAATGCTCCTCATGCTCCTCCGATATCTTCAAGTATATGAGTATGCCGTCGATGAATACTACCATGAACTTGTCAAGGTACTGGTGGAACACTTTGTTTATCAAGTTCATAAATACCGCCGGTACATTAGTCAAACCAAACGACATCACCATAAACTCGTACTGACCATACCGAGTTCTAAAAGCAGTATTCGGTATGTCCTCCGGCTTCACCTTCACCTGATGGTAGCCTGATCTCAAATCTATCTTAGAAAATACCTTCGTACCACTCAACTGATCAAACAGTTCATCAATCCAATGCAAAGGATACTTATTCTTTTTAGTAAGATTATTCAAAGCTTTGTAATCAATGCACATGCATACCAATCCATCCTTCTTTGGTACAAACAATGTTAGGGCTCCCTATAGTAAAGAACTCGATCTGATAAATCCCTTATCCTGTAATTCGTCCACCTACTTCTTCAACTCTACCAGCTCGCTGTTGTTTACTCTATAGACATGCTGCGAAATTGGTTCTGCACCTCGCACCAAGTCTATAAAAAATTCAATATCTTGATCTGGCGGCAAACCTAGCAATTCCCCAGGAAACACATCCAAGAACTCTATTATCAACGGATGTGGCAACTCCTTGTCTTCCACCATAGCTCCACAAATAATAACTTCTTCCTGGTCTGCAGCTCCTCTAGCAAACTCAAACTCTAGCTCTCCTGGTGGACCAAATAAAACTCTACCTCCTCTATAATCTATGCTAGCACGGTGCCTACTCAACCAATCTATCCTGAGTATAATGTCGTAGCTTGAAAGTGGCATTATAAGTAGACACGTACTCAACTCTCGGCCTCCCAGAGTAACTCTTTGATCCTTGCAAATATCATTAACCAGGATAATGCCTCCTCCGATTATGATCTTGTAAGTCCTAAGCAAAGACTCATCTACCAAACCATGCTTCAGAGCAAAAAAAATAGATACAAAACTATGGAAAGAACCACTATTAAACAAAGCTAAAGCTGGAATAAAACCAAGAAGAATAGAACCTACAATGATATCTCCGGTGGGTTCATCCTCCTCGACGGTCATAGCAAACGCTCATCCCTGTCGTGCACCTCCCTGTTGTTGATACTGGACAAAATGCTGCTGCTGTGTTGGAAGCGGTCCCCTCGGCTGTGCTGCAGGTGGTCTCGTCTGTGCCCTCGGAGCTGAAGCTGCTCCCTGAACTGCACGACGAGGACGCTCCCTCAACTGATGTCCTTCAGTACCACAATAGAAATAAACTCCCAACCTCCTCCTGCAAACTTTTCAGATATGGCCAGGCTTCTTGCAGTAGTGGCATGGATCTTGCTGTAACTGTCTCTGCTGCTTTGGTGCCTGGTGAAAAGGTACCTTAGCTTGAGTCCGGTTCTACTGTGGCTGCTGGAAAGGTCTGGACTGGAAATGAGGACGTTTGGCAGATACTGTACTGCCGTTGGCCCCCAGAAAAGAATCACGGTCTCTCTTGGGCTTCAAAGCCAACTCCCGCTCAACCTTGCGTGCCTCCGCAAGTATCTCCGAGTATGTCTCATAAAAAGATGGAAGAAGAATCTTTACTTTCCAGTTTAGACCCTCACAGAAACGAATAGCTCAAACCTCTGGCTCTCTCATCAGATACTCTGCAAATCAGCTCATACTGCTAAACTCTGCAGCATACTCCTCCACAAACATGCTCCCCTGAATGAGACTCTCAAACTGTCTCCCCAAGTCTAGCCTATCTGCCCGGGCAAAGAACTTCTTCTTGAAAAGGTCCTTGAATACCTCCCAAGATTGTCCTGCGTCAACCAGAACTGGCTCATTCCTGAACCAAGTACGAGCGACGTCGAACAGTTGAAGTCCTACCGCCTCAACCTTCAGATCCTCAGAAAGATGGGATACCCTCATAAGACGCTCAATGTCCTCAAGCCAATCATTAACATAGATAATGCCCTCCGTCCCCTTGAAAACCCTAGGCTCCAGTTTTTTGAAGTCCTGAATATCGCCTGGCCGAAGCTGAGTGACCTGAGGAACATCCTGTTGCTGGACCGGAACTCCTCTCTCGACTACGACACAAGCAAGATGATGAGCACTCTCGATGCCCTGCCATATAATATCGATCTGCCTCTGATGTGCCTCTGACTGAGCCCTGTGTGCCTCGAGCATCTCATGAAACAGTATAAACATCTGTGTTGCCTCTGCTGGCACATGAGGTGGAGGTGGAAACCAATCAGATACAGTTGGCACAGTCCTCTGAGTAGGTGGTGGACCTCCAAAAGCAGCTGACACTCCAATCACCGGAGAAGTGACTGGTGCAGGCCCCCGGGATGTCGCAGACCTCTCAGAAGCTGCTCTCCCCTGCTGCGATCTAGTCTTAGGTGGCATCCTGAGACAAAGCGAAAGAAAGAATCAATATGGCACAAGATATAAGACATTCAAGGAAAGGATAGATTAAGAGATCAAGTATCAATATCAAAAGAGAATAGTTTAATCAAAGAATTTTCCTAGATGTGATTGAGTATCTCAGCCTATATCCTATATCCTATCGCAGGCTCGCAGTAGTACAACTAAATTGTCGCACTACCACGATATCACATACTTTGTAAAGCTAGACATGCATGGGCCACCACTAAAAATGTGTCACGATCCACACCCGGTGTAAGGGTACAAGTTAGAAACAATGCCCAGTCTATACCACAGAATCGACGGTAGAACGCTGTCTGGATAATCTATCTAACAATATAATGAACCACCAACAATAATAATATACTCAATCACAGATCTAAGATAGAAATGAGCACGAATCAGATAAAGAATAGAATAGTCACAATATAACTCATGAGTCTAAAATAATACATCAATGAGTCTGAAAGAAATAACAAAATAAGCTGGAGACAAATCCAGTACAAAGAATCCTAAGAAGCTACTACTCCTGGGTCAACTGTCTCAGTTGGGATAAGTCCCTCCCGAGCCAGGGTCTCAGACTCTAAACCCACAACATCCTGAGGTCCATAATAGGTAGGGTACCACTCCTCAGTGTCATTTGGAAAAATATATCTAGTCAAGAAAGGAGCAGAGTACATCTCTAACACCAGTTCTAATCAATGATAACAACTATGTAACAGTAAATAGATGTGAATATAGAAGATGCACAATAGATACAAGAGATATATGTACAATAGAAAATACTGGAAATAATACAATAATGAGCAATATGTCAATGAGCAAGAATACTAATGTCTAAGTGTATGAGTACTAACTTTAACATGTGATCGACTTGGGAACTTGATACAAGAGATACAAGATTTATGGCCTAGCTAATTATACGTGCGGTGTATAATTAACACTATTCAAGATACAAGGTGGGTATGATCAGATATCTATACTACATACTCTCCACCCCCGACTGGAATAATAGATCCAACCATGGTACACTATGGTACGAGATTCTCCAAGAAGATAGCGACTCTTCCCGAGAATCAGTGTCTGTACATGTACAAGATAATCAATAAAACAAGGCCTGCACAAGATACACCATATACCAAGGAATAACATCGCATGACGAGATCCGGATATACCAATCCGTGTAACCATCGTATCAAGAGAACAAGAATATCTACACTAGATACAATGAACATAGAGGATATCATAAATGAGAAACTATCAGAGAATGTACTCGCCTGAAGTCCAATAAATAGTCTCACAGATATCTGACACGGTGCCTCGAAGACCTAGATAGGGAATACAATATCAATACAAGGTTCCGAAAAGAAAATAAGTCAATCTAGTCAACTTCTAGGTCAATAAGTTAATTCTAAGTCAAAAGTCAACTATGGTCAACTATGGTCAAACTATGGTCAACTATCTATTTCTAGGTTGCACAAGCCCATCACCAAAATATTGGGTCAAGATACTAAAGTCTAAGCCAAGAAACCCACATTTTAAATATTAAGATACCGTATCTCTAGATACGTAAATTCCAAGGTAACACCTCAATATATATATATATATATCAAACAAATATTCATAATAATATAGAATCACAATTACAACATTAATTAGGTACCGTAGTTTTGAACCAACTTGGTATCTCAACAATAATCACAAACTTGATACCCAAACCCAATATCTTGGGTATCCCCAATTACCTTGGTTCCTCAAGGTAATCCCCAATACCTTCTTATACTAACTACCTGTATATATATATAATACATATACTAAATATTATAAATATAAAGAAATTAGCAATTTAGAATACATTACATCAATATATATATATATATATATATATATATATATATATATATATATATATACATACATATATCTATCTATAAGTATATAATCATATATATATAATCTGCCAACTGTCGCTAAAAACTGTGCTGAAAACCCGATATTCTGATATGCTGCCTCTTTAGTGAAAGTTCTACCTGTCGCTGAAACTATTGTCGCTGTTGTTGCTGATTTCTCACTGCTGCTGCTGTTTTGGTGACGGTTTGCAGTCGTCACCTATCTTCTATCGCTGTTACTGCATATTTTTCCGCTGCAGCTGCTGCTATTTAATGACAGCGACTGTTGTCATTAATGCTACTGTCACTACTACAGCGGCTGCTGCTGCCTCAATAAATGACAGTGGCTGTTGTCATTAAACCCTCTGGCGCTAAAGTATGCAATATATATATATAACCTATATATGTATATATATAAAACATATATATATATATATATATATATATATATATATATATATATATATATATATATATAAACCCCGATAATAAATAAATAAATAAATATATATATATATATATATATATATATATATATATCTATATAAATACCAATAAAACTATACATACACCCTCCCTATTATGTACATATTATGATATAGAAACATGCACACACATACATAAATATATTTATAATTATACATCTATGCATATGTATAAATAATCATATAGCAACTATATATAATATAATTATCCAATTAAATATACATATATACTTATTGACACATAACACATATACTATAACATATGTATTTACACATGTAGATAAATAACTACATAATATATATACTCTTAGTACATACATAATACATAGATCTAGGATACAAGAGGTACAAATATATATACTATAATATATATAATATCTATATATATATGCACAATTATAATCTTCATGAATTAAGAGCACAAGAATTAGATCCATATATAATTACACAATATATGGAGAGTATCACACCGTATCCCACTAGATCTAGGATACGCATGTGACACGAGTCCACCACACATCAAATTGTACCCCGAAGGACATAAACAAGTCACATATATTATTTATAAACAATACGAAGAGTCAAATATAGATCTACGTGTCTGTGTCAAAATATGACATATACAAAGTCCCGTGTCGGAGGAAAAAACCTCCAAATCAACATGTATCACCAAATTGTTAGGATACGACCTACACATACCCAATTGTGGACACGAAACTAGCCCCAAACACACAAACACATGCCAAATTGATCTATAGGATCAATTGACACACACAACAAATGTCAATCTTGGAATTCTCCCAAAATTGACACAAAAAGTACCATAACTTTCTCAATAGGCCTCCTATGAACGCAAAACCAAATCCTATGGGTAGCCTATGCATATGGGTTAATTTTTTATGGTTAAAACTCAGATTTAGAACTTAATTTAAGAGAAAAAAACTGAATTATACCTATTGGGAGATGGATTCCCAATGAAACCTCCAATTGAGATAAAATTGCCTCCAACTTGTAGATCCTTGCTCCTCTTTATAGATCCTTGCTTCCTTCTTCTAGACCCTTGCTTCTCAAGTCTCTAATGGTGATTTGGAAAGGAATTAGAATGAAATTTGGTAGGAAAATAAAATAGTAATGAAGGAATTTGGTGGAGGGGAATTCTAGATCTAGTTTTGGAATAAAAAGAGGAGAGAGAAATCCCCCCTTTTTAAATAGGCCGGCCCCTATTTCCCCTCTCTCAAGCTACTATATAATGACCATTATACCCCTTGGGGCCTCTCATAAAGAAATAATTAAGGAAGGAAGCTTCTAGTCTAATGATTTAATTAATTTAATCCATCTTCTTAACAATGGGCTTTCTAAATGGGCTAAGTTCTATCCAATTAATTCATGTTGGTCCATGGGTCTAAACTAAACTAGTTAGGTCCACTAACACAAGTCCAAAATAAATAATTAACATCTAACAACCATTAAATAAAACAAAAAATAATTATTTATCAAGCACAATATTTAATTAAATATAAAATTACTAAAATACCCTTTCCTAGAAAGTGTGGTAGTGACATCAGGCGCTTGGATTTTTTATTTTTTTGCTATGTATATCAGTAATTCAGAAGATTCTGATTCCTCTTCTTCTTGATGTTTGTAATCTCTCCTTCCTTCTTTTTTATTTTAATAAAAGGATAAATCACTTTCTTTAAACATCGTAATATTTGGGGTGCTTGTTCTAGAGGTAATATGGACGTAGTATAACAACTGTGGTTAATAAGGATATCCCACTGGAGATTTTTGATGGACCTATTACCCTTTTGTGCACTAGTGGTTCAAGTAATATATTCGAAATAAAGCCTAATAGAGGTGATATGGATGTGATAGGTTTTGTAGACTTAACACCGCAGACGCACATAAATTTAAGAGCAGGTGGTAAGTCGAGTTGACGGCTGGTGATAGTCGTAGGAAGAGGTTTGCTCAGAGGTCACTTAGACATGGCACACTCTCGAGGGAGGATGTGGAGACGATAGCTCAGAGGTGACGTAGACATGAGCTGATCAATAGCCATACCGAGAGGTTAGATAAGTATTTTTGTGGAAGAAGAAGGAAGCACGCCAGAAATAATATGGACGTGGCTGTTTGCTTCTATTAAGGACATCCCACTGGAGGATTTTTGGTGGACTTACTACTTCTTGTGTACTAGAGTGCAAGTAATAAGTTAAAAAAACCCTATCAGAGGTAATATGGACGTGATAGGTCTTGTGGACCCATTATTTTTGTGCATGTTAACGCAAGAAATAAATTTAGAATAAGCCCTGCTAGAGGTGATTTGGACGTGACAGTTTTTGTGGACTTAACACCGGTAGTGTACCTTGGTGAGTACAGGTGATAAGTGGGGATGACAACCGATATTAGAGATAATATAGACGTGATGATCGATGGCCAAGATCAAAAAGTTTGCTCAGAGGTAATAAAGATATGGCAAACTCGGCCGGAGTGGTGTATTAGAGCGACAGTCCAAAGGTAATTGTGGAAATAAACCAGCGCCTAGGAAGATACGATATAGTTTGGTAATAGAAGAGTACAAGTCTAATTTTGACGTAGTACTTTTTGAGGAACTTGCCATTGATAGGCATCATGAGCAAGTCGCCATTGGATTTTGCCAGTCGGTAGGCGCCGTTGGAGAACATAGTTTCCACAATAAATGGGCCTCCTATTTGGGTTAGAATTTGTCGACCGTTTTGTGAGTCATAACCATCGGTCTTCTTACTGCTAAGATGAGGTCACCCACATGAAAAGTTCTCTGTTTTACCCATTTGTTGAAGGCTCCAGAGAGACGTGTTTGATACAGCTCGATGCGTTATTGAGCTAAGAGACATTTCTCGTTGAGTGCTTCCAACTCCTGTAACCGTCGGCAGTAATTAACATCCGCGGTTAGCCGTAGTGAGGTAATCTAGATCTCGAGCGGGAGGAACGCTTCACTTTCGTATACCAGAAAGAATGGTGTATTGGTAGTAGTTGTCTGGACACTTGTACGGTAGGCCCAGAGACATTTATCCGGCTTCTCGTTCTAGTAGCGTTTACTGGAAGACACAAATTTCTTGAGGAGCTCGATGATAGTTTTATTGAATGCTTCGGCCAGACAGTTTTCTATAGGGTTGTAGGCCATGGAGGATACGTTTTGGATTCGGTTCTTGTCATAAAACTGATAGAAGGCATGACTCATGAATTGTGGACCAATGTCTTGGTTGATCCTCCGAGGCAATCTAAAGCGATATATGACGTGATCCTTGACGAAGCTGATCACGTTTGACGTCTTTACTTCAGCAAGTGGAACAGCTTCTGCCCACTTGGAGAAGTAATCGATAATGGCAAGGATAAACTGATGCCCCTTAGACGAAGATGGGCTTATCGGTTCGATGATGTCCATCCCCCATGCTTCGAATGACCAAGATGCTACCATTGGGTGTAGGAAATCTGAGGGCTAGTGGATGAAGTCTGCATAGATTTGGCATGTCTGATATTTTCTTGCATAATCAATAACATCCTCTACCATCATAGGCCACTAGTAGCCCATTCTCCGAAGACGGTCTTGTAGCTTCGGACTGGGTTGATACACCCTGCAGACGTCATCATAAGTTTCGCAGAGGACTTATTTTGCCTTCGTGTTCGATAAGCATCATAATAGAAGGCCGTCATAGGACCGACGATATAATATTTTAGTTTTCGTGTCATAATAGAAACGGAGGGAGTGTCTCCTGATTGAAGTAGCCTCCTTCGGGTTCTCAGAAAAAATTTCATATATTGCATAGTAAATGAATGAAAGCCTCCAATCCTGAGTATCGGTGTCGACCTCCAGTGCATAGCTGAGGAACAAGCATGGTTGCTCTTGGGATAGACCAGCTCTTGGTTGATCACATCAATTAACTAATGGGTGTTGTTTGGTACCGCCCAGGAAGGGGCGAGGTCGGCTAAGGCGTCAGCCTTAATATTTTACAATCGAGGAACGTGCTATATGAAGAACATCTCTAAAGTTACAATAATGCTAAGCACAACTTGGTGGTAGGGGATCAAGTCTTCGTTTCAGACTTTATACTCGCCCCAGACCTGTTTGACTATTAGCTGAGAATCACCATAATCCTGTAGGTATTCTACTCTAACTTGTTTAGCAAGTTGGAGCCCGATGATTAAGGAGTTGTACTCTGCCACATTATTGGAGCACGACTCTATGAGAGAGTAGGCATGATTGATAACGAGGCCGTATGGGGAGATCAACACGATTCTGACCCCAGCGATGATGCCGTCTTTAGGCCCTACTCTTGAGGCGCCATCAAAGAACATTCGCCAAACAGCTTCGTATGAAGTGATGTTGGACTCTGCCGCCTCATCTGGAATATCCTCATAGAGCTTCGAGGCTTCTGACCCTGGATCAATTGCCAAAAAGTTGCCCAATGCTTGACCCTTGACGTCCTTCTGTGGGACAAACATGATATTATATGGAGATAATAGTATTGCCCAGGTAGCCAAGCGAGAACCGAGTGCCCCTGGTTTGGTCATGAGGACCCTGAGAGGGTTGACTCGCGAGATTACATGAATGGTCTGTCCAGCCACGTAATGTCGAGTTTTCTGAATAGCGAATACTAGAGAAAGGCATTCTTTCTCAAAATAGTATACCTATGCTCGGCGCCGACCATCATCCAGCTAAGGTAGTATATGGCCTTCTTGTGGCTTGTATTACTATTCTAGGCTAACAGGGCACCTAGAGAGTGCTCCATCGCACATACATAGAGCATGATGGGCTTTCCCATGATTGGGGCCACCAGCATAGGAGGGTTTGATAGGTATTCCTTGATGTCGTCAAATGTGCGTTATTATTTTTTGTCCTAGATAAAGGAGACACCTTTCTTCATGAGCTGAGTGAACGACCAACAACATCTAGAGAGATTTGATATAAACCTCCTGATATATGCCAGCCTTCCTTGAAGTCCGCGGAGTTCCCAAAGGTTCTTTGGCAGGCTCATCTCCAGGATGGCTTTGGTCTTGTCGGGGTCTATATGAATACCCCAGGAAGTGATGACAAACCCAGGAATTTGTCCCTGGAGACTCCTAGGAAGTACTTGGTAGGGTTCATCTTGAGGCGTTAAACGTAGTCCTCAAGTCTTGGAGGTGATCATTTTAGAGTAACTCTTGACGACGATGTCGTCGATATAGCATTCCACCATCTTGTACAGATGTTCAAGGAAAATGGTGCTCATAGCTCGCTGGTATATAGTAACGACATTCTTTAGACCGAAAGGCATGATCGTGTAGCAGTATACACCTATTAAGGTCCGGAATGACGTATGCTTTTCGTCGTCGAGAAATATCTTGATTTGGTTGTAGCCTGAGAAGCCGTCCATGTAGGATATGCGCTCGAAGCCACATGTATTGTCGATCATTATGTCGGTGATCGGGAGGGGGAATTCGTTGTTAGGACATACCACGTTCAGATCACAGAAGTCGATACAGATTCAAATCTTCCCATTCTTCTTGACGACATATACTATGTTGGCTACCAAGTCGGGATGTTGTTCCTTGTGGATGAAGCCACTAGGTATCAGCTTGTTGACTTCAGCATTGATATAATTCATTATGTCTGGCCGGGACCATTATAAACCCCATCACCCAAAATAGGTATTTTGTGTGTATTTTATATTATTATATCTATTATAGATGTTGAATTTCTTTAGAGTATTCTCTTAGTTAATTAGAAAATAATTTTTTTAGTATATTTACTTATATAAATATTTATTTAGAATTAGTTTTAGGCTATTTTAGATTTTTGGAGATTTTTTAGAATTTTTAGGTAATTAAAACATAGGGAACCTAAATTTCTAGGACTTTCATGATTTACTATATGACCATACTTGCATATTGTTCCTGCCAAATATTTAATTTAGGTTAAAATATTTAATTATATTTTTTGTAATTTATTTAGAATTTTAAGAAATTTATTTAGATTTTTGAAATTATTTAGGATTTATTTGGATATATATAGTATTAATATTAGATAGATGCTAATTTAGTGTTAATAGATATGAATAAGATTATATATAAATTATTTGTATTATCTTTAATTCTATTTAAGATTATAAATTATTAAGATAAACTCAAACTCTATTTTTTAAATTAATTCAAATCCTGAGCCTACAAGGAAAGCAACTTCATGCATATCATATCCATATTTAAACTGATCCTAATCATATCCAAATTAGCCAATCCTAGTCATATTCAATTAAATAGTCTCCACCATTGTAAATATCTATTAGACTTATGAAATAAACTCATATTTTATTTTTTTTCCCAAACTCCTATCTTTTTTGTCCAAAAATAGTCAAAATTCGTCATAGATTCAGCCTCATTTTCTAGTAGTTATGACGACTTAAAAAGATGATATCTCCTAGCCCCGGACTCCAAACGTGCTCCAGTTTTTTTTGTTAGAACCATATCAAGGTTAGTTTTCTGAATATATAAATAATTTTAGTAATTTAAGAACCTATTTTTTCAGAATATTCTGAAAGTGCCAGATGTTCAAAATTAGACGCATTTTTCTATTTTCGAGATTTCGGCTGATCTCGAACTCCGAATTATGAGCCGTTTGAAGTTTCAAAAAATTGACATGATGAAATTACATAAAATTATTTTTTCAGAATTTAATATATAAGTTTAATCTATTATAAAATTTGTGCAACATAGATGTAAATAGGAAACTACTGAAAATTGTCATCTGTGCGCCCTTGTGGCCATAACTCTTTATCGACTTGTGATTTTATGAAACTGTCAATTTTAGCGTTCATGTAGCATTGAAATCTATAGGTTTCCACACAGAAATCTAGGATTTGAGTTGATTGACTTTTTGGTCAACGGATTGCCTCGATTTGCGTACCACGGATTACAAATCCGTTAAGTTGACTTTCTTTGGACCAAAATTAGAGTTTAACAATAAAATTAGATTATTATAAGATTAAAATACTATTTTAGGTTATTTTATTCAGAATTAAAATAGATTAAAATGGAGGAACCTATTTACCCACTTTTGTAACATAACTTGTTTAATTTATGTGACGAGTAGATTGGACGAGGCCTTCAGTTGAGACTTCATTCTTTTTAGACCAGGCAAGATACCTTGCCAAATTATTTACAGTACTTTGCATGCTATTTATATTTCTGTTTATTCATTGCCTGTGTAGTTTCGTTCAGTTATATTCATTGCATGTGTAGTTCGTTCAGTCATTACTATATATATTAGATATGTTGACACACACTTGACACCTAGTATCATAAGAGGATAAGCATTAGGCGTATGGATTTTTAACCACTCTGGTAAACCGTAGTATATAGTTCGCACTATGGGCGTGTGTCACGCTGGTCGCTACCCCCGCGGTATGTCGATTTCTGGAGTCTCGCTGGTCACTACCCCCACGGTATGTCGATTTCTGATGTCCACTGACGGGTGTGTGAGTTGTGAGGTAGATCGAGTAGCCTACCCTTGCTCATACGTTGAAAAGTTGTCCTCATTTTTATTCATATAGATTGTCTTGTACAGTGTACTTATATATTTTTAAATATTATGCATGTTTACTGTATTTAATTGGCATGCTTCTATGTTTCTTGTTTTGTCCCTCTAAGGACCTGGTCCCTTGCCAGGTATAAATGATCAGGAGTATCAGTAGGAGTAAGGACCAGGACCGGACGTATTACTTTCTGCCGAGGAGATCTTACACACTGAGCACCATTAATTATCTCTAGCGATGGATCTTTTAACTGATACTTCTATCCTCACCTTATTTTATATTGGTGATTTTACTCTTCTCTCTCATTTAGTTTTGATGTAATCATTGGTAGTGGATTTGTCTCCACCCGACTATCATTGTTGAATTATTCAGACTCTTTATTCTAGTTTAGTTATTTTCTTTATGTGACTTGTTGTGTGGATGCGATTATTATTTTGTGACTTATGACAATATATATACCATATATAAGTATTATTCATATTACAGCGTACATGTGTATTATGGTATCCATATATTGGAGTTGCCATATACATACGGCTGGCATGCTTACGTGTTCCTAGTCCTACGTATTTTGGGACTGGGGCATGACAACCATCGTTGCTGTAGCTTGACTGGTTTGGCGTTCGGCAAAATATTGAGTTTGTGGGCCATGATTTGAGGATCCAACCCTGGCATATCTTCATAATTCTAGGTAAAGATATCAATGTATTCCCTGACTAGCTGTAGCAGGGATTTTCGGTCTTCTTTGGACAGACTTTTGCTTATGAAGATAGGTTTGCGGGAGGATTCGCCCATATTGACTTGTACGGCTTAGTCCTCGGTAGGAGGCTCTTGTTATTTAAACTGCATCTTCCATTGTGTGTCTAGGCGTTGGGACTACGGTTCTACTTCAAGAAGTTCCTGTGGATCATCATCGTCTTCCTCAGGGTCAATAGATACCATGTTGGCAGACAATGTTTGCTTGGGCATCTCCCCGATACTAACGTCGGAGTCCCAAGCAGAAGATTGCGAAGAGTGGGAGTGAACATCATCTTCTTTAGCTAAATCTTTGGGGGTTGTGGGAGGCATTACGTACCCTAAGCTATGCTTGGTTTTATGGTAGTAATCCTAAGACTTGCCTGCGGGAACGAGTAGACGCAGGAGCAGCCGTCGACCCTTGCCCTTATTTAAACCTCGATTATTTTTAAAGTCATAACCCATCTTCTGGATAATATGTTTGGTTTCACCGCTGGACCGGTAGAGTTGTATTTTGCCGGTGTCGGGTTCTGGCTCTTGTTCCTCTGGGGTGAAGGACCGGGGATATTCTACCCTGCCAAAGAAGATAGGTTTGTCTTCCCTCTTCCTTGCTGGAACCGTGAAGTAGGAACCTTGACTAGAAAGCATCTGGTTTACTGCCTAGGTGGTAGTCACCTGTGTTTGCAGGTGTATGCCTAGACCGTGCTCCATAGAGTATAATTTATTGATATGTGTACGTTTAGAATAATTCAAAGATAACCCTTTATTGATAAAATAAGGTATATTTTTTGGAGGAATCACATCATCGAGGGAATGGATATTGGCCTGAGCGGCCGAATATTCTTCCAGTTTGTCATCCTCATGGGCTACCCCCCGTGCGGTTAAAGGCATTGGTGGCTTCCCGTACAGTTTTACCACCAGAGGCTCGGAGGTTGTAACCGTGGCCGAGTCTTCTTTTGGCGGTTTGCAAAGTGGAATGACTATAGGTTTTGAAGGAGCAGATGGCGCGGTATCCTCCTTCTGTGGTCGATTTGGCCTACGAAGGCGAATGACCAGAGGTTCGGAAGGAGCAGATGGTGCGGGATCCTTTTTCTGCGATCGATTTGGCTTGTGAAGGCAAACGACCAAAGGTTTGGACATTGTGGAAGGTACTGTAGGACCGTGCATGGCAACTCTAGAGGGAGGGTAAATATAGTTTATGTATGCAGTAGAATAAAATTACTTAGAAAAATATAATTCTATGGCATGCAATGGTGATCAACTACTAGCAGTTAAAATATACTCTCATGTGTAATTGATACTACTAGCAGTGTTATGAATATATGCAATAGAGTAAGAGAAAGAAAATGCAAACACCAAGATGTATACTAGTTTTCCTTAGAGAGGACTAGTCCACTCCCGAAAACCCAAGCTTGGAGTTTTTCTACTATCATCACCAATAGTGAATCACAATCTTTGATCCGAAGGCTTGCCACTTCTTTACACCACGAGGTTTGATCCGAAGTCTCGTAACTTCACAACTTAAGAAAGTGAGTAAATGATGGAACCAAGCTCTTTACAACTCTGAAGACTTCTATATAAGATCGCACTTGGCACTAGGAAGGCTAGAGAGTTTCTCTTGGAGATAGAAAAGTTAAGGCTTAGAGGTTTGCCCACAATAGGATATAAGTTTAAAGAATAGTTGAGTATGTAGGAATGAGAATTCCAATCCTATTTATAGTATGTAGGCAAACAGAATTCGGCCAGAATTTGTATGGTATTTAATTCAAATTTTCAACCATTGGACCAAGATATCAGGAGCTTATTGAACTGGTTGATTTTATACCAAAAGGGTAACCGAGTTCGGTATGAGTTGGGCCCGAGTTCGGCCTGAGTTCCGTCTCTTAGTATCTGAATACTGGACCAAATATTTCTTCTGCTCATGCAACATGCTCCAGTTTAGCTTGGAAAGTAATGCGAGACACAACCCTCCCTGGTCTTTCTTAATCCTAAGCCCCCCAGGTAGACTTTGTAAATGAATGTGGCCTAATTTGGTGGATAGGTTCTTTGGTTTATTTGAGTGGACTAGGTATCTGGATATAGGTACTTGGATTTGCCAGTACGACTCAGCTTACATCAGTCCTAGACTCAAATAAATAAAAGATTACATTTGAATATGAAACCAATAGCTATTGCAGATTCTGACTATAGTACTGACGGAGTTGATATGCTTTGCATCGAGTATCTGCTTCATCTGTATTTTAGATATAATGTTTGACGATAATCATAATTAGGTTGACTGTGACCACTTTGTGTCAATAATTTTCTCCATTATGATCATTGACAAACTATGCCAAAATACACATATGGTGAGTCTGATGTAGCCTTTTGATGCACATAGTTGAAACATAGATCTTTTTGTTAAAAACTAGCTTTTAAAAAAAGTTTCCCCGTAAGTAGATCTTTTCTTTGTATGTGAGCATTTGAATAACCTGTAACTTGACATTTCTTTATGGCAAAATTAGGTGAAGGTATATCAACAAAAATTTATTTTAGTTATATGTCATCAACCATACATCAACTATAATTAAAATATTTTGTCATCATATTTTATCACTTCTCCCCCTTTGTCAATAAATTATAGTGGAAAATAAAAAATCCCTCGCAATGAGTGATTATGACAAATTTGAAAAAGGCAAATTAACCAGAACATACAATATTTTAATCAGAATAAGTAACAAGACTATCAATTATTTATATACAAATAACCAAAATAGCATAAAAGTTTTATGAATATTTTAAGCAAATATTTGTTGTACACTGAAAATAGAAAAACTAATACATTTACATAGCCACAAGATACTATATAAATTATTATCACAAATCATCATCAACAACATCATCAGCAGCATCATCAGGCGGGTGATCATCAAAGTATGCTCTGGTAGGTTCGAAGTAGTGCTGAACAAATAGATCATCGATCCTGTGGCCTAAGCGGGAAGGATCACAAGCCACTGGGTGAGGTACAGTAGGATGATAGACTAGTTGATAATGAAGATATGCTAGGGAGTTGGCTAATGTGTGGGCCTGAATAGTGGTACGATAAGACTGGTCACAAAGCTGAGTGATAATCATAGTATTCTACTCCTGGTATTGAGCAACTATCATCTCGTTTTGCAACCTGAATTGCTCGCAGAATATCTCTTGTATCGAGTCCAAGGTAGCAGGCTGTGTAGAGGATGAAGAAGTAGGAGTAGGAGTAGGAGATGGGGTTGTATCAGCTGGTGCATTAGAATCAGATCTGGATTACTCATCCTCATATGGAATAAGAGAACTAGGCTAAATCATGTGTGCTTTGATTAGAAAACCTGGCTCAGATAGATAGGTGGGTTCTTCCATAGGAAAGTGGAAGTGCTCAAAGATGAGTGGTAGATACATGGCATAAGAAAGTTGATGTTTGTGTTTACAACAGTCAATCATCTGCCGAATCATGATTTTAGGAAGGCTAAAGGGAGTGGATGTGTAGAAGTGATATAAAGCAGATATCTCCCTATAGGTCACATCATCTTTGGAGGTTTGCTTGGGAATGATAGCATAGTATATGATACGGTAAAGTTCATAAAAGTATTGGTTGAAATAACGAGCATAAAACTTTTTATCAGGATAAGGATGAGGGGCACAAAGTATGTCCCAGAAAGAATCAAGAGTGATATCATCTTTGAGATTGAGTTTGTCGATCTCAACTAGGGCATCTCCCTCGTTAGGAATTTCAAGAATTTTACCCAACGTTATATCATCAAATTTAATGTTGATCCCACCCACTATCGAAGAGATAGACCATTGATCATGAGATAGATTATAATAAAATATGCAAATAGCATTCAAATAAATGAGTTTTCTAGTTTTGACTAGACGATGAAGATAAAATTCTACAAGTTTAGGTTTTTGGGCATTTAAGGTAGGAAAATTATTAGGATTGCCCTTGTAAATATTTCTTTGCACAAAATTATCGAACCATAGTTTTAAAGCATCAATAAAAGTAAAAATAAAGTCATCATATTCACCTGGGTTTGGAATATTTGGAGAAAATAAGAAATAAAGAGCATCATCACTGGAGGGTTGAGAAGAGAAACCTTTATTTGCTTTTCTTTTCTTTTTTCCAAATTTAGGAGCCATGAATAAGGGTTTGAGAAAGTGAAGATTGTACCTTGAAAAGGTTGAAGGGGATGAAGGAGAATCCCACCAAGAGCCTTAGATCTCAAGTTGAGAGAGAAAAAGCATTTGTGGAAGGAGATCACAAAACTAGGGTTTTGGAGGAAAGGGTTTATTCTCGATTTGGAGAAGAAGGGTTTGGGAAGATGGAGTAATGAGATCAAAATTGAGGCTACTACTATTATATAAAAATACTTGAACCGAATTCGGACCGAGTTTGGACTGAACTATGTCCGAGTTCTGATAGCTCAGGATTTTGAAAAAAAAATAAGTTTTGTAATATGCTATAAAAGATATATGAAAAACATACAAAAGATCTCATACAAGTATAAATATGGCAGGCTATTATCAGTCATTGCTTTTAGACAAGTAATTTTAAAAGAATTTAAAATATAGTCAATTACTGAATGAATGATAATTGTATTTAGGAAATATTTTGTAAATAGCTCTTTGTATATTATTACTCAGAGAGATATTTTTGTTATTATTAATTAGCTGTCGGGGCCGGTTCCCAGCTAGCGGTGGTCCGATGACACTTAAGTACCATGTCGCTTAAGACTGTTTACACCTTATTGACAGAAGGACCCTTTAGGCTTATTTAACAATAATTTTTATACCTTTAGAGTATAATATTGAAGAATTATTAAAAAAAAATTTTCCTCATACACAGTTTAAGAACAATTAAGATACCACATTTTAATAGATTGAATGAGTATAGTATACTACTATAAATATAAAAATTGTGTTACCATAATGACTTATTAGTCATATTTTATATTGGTGCAATTGCCATGAGAATATCCATTTAGCTCTTTGCAATCACCAACTTTTTTCTTTACTATTACGTCTTTCCGCAAATTGTTCCACCTATATAATTAAAATAATACTTTGGTATCCAGGATTTGGATCCGTATTTGTTAGCTTTAGGAATTCACTTATACATATTCATATCAACCAATTTTTTAGCCTTACACTGATGTGTAATGTGACCTTTTAAACCATAATAATGACATATAGCATAGGCATTTATGTTGGGCATAGAAGGATGAGTATGTGAAGTGGTGTGACATATCTTGTGTGGATATAATAGTATGCATGATTATGTGAAGTATAATATATTCTACATGCTTGATAGAGTGGAACATTTGGTTTGCTTGCTAATGTCTTGTTGTGGGTGCTCTTTTGTTTAGCCATGTGTCTTGTGTTAGAATGAGTAGTAGGTTGTACGACCTGCTTTCCCAATCTAATCTCTAACTTTTTAGAGGTGGCATATAAATTATCATATTTAGTAGTAAGAGAATCTATCTTAAGTGAGGCATTAGAGTTCTTCTTTTTTTCCTATTTTAAGTTCTCCTTAAGTTTAGCAATTTCTTGATTACTTTCATTATAGCAGTAAAGAGCTTCATGTAAGCTAAGCTTAAGTTTGGAGATTTTAATAGATTCATCAGAAAAGGAGTTTTCCCTAACTTCCTTAAGTAAGCAAATAAGCTGATCATTCTTAAGATGATAAGATTTGATATCTTTTCGAGCTTGCTTATAGTTATTTCTAAGCTTATTATTGTCTTCAAATAAATCGTTAAAAGCATCAGACAATTCATCATACGAAATATCTTTTTCTAGTGAGTCATTATTTATTTGGCTTACCATTAAGCACATGTCTGTCGTATGTTAAATTTTTTTGCCATTCTCGTACTGGATGCTTGCATTGATTGCTAAACTTTCACTTAGGTATAAGTTTGCAACATCTTCTTACTTGCTGTCATCATTGTTGTAATGAATGTCTACTTTTTTCTTTGTACTTGTAGCTTCTTTATTTTGATACAAGCTTGCAATATCTTCTTCAATAACTTCTTCTTTGTCTCTATAGGTTGCTTCCAGCATTTTCCATATCTTATGTGATATTGTACACTTGGAGATAAGTTTGAATTTGTCTTCTCCTAGAGAACAATAGAGCATGTACATTACCTTTGCATCATCGCTTGCTACTTTCTTTTCTTCAGTATATTTATTATCTGCTTTGTCAACTCTTTTTTAACCATTAGTAACATAAGTTCATAAGTTAAATCCAAGTGATTTTAGAAAAAACACTCATATGTATTTTCCAAAATAAATAGTTAGTGTTGTTAAAAATAGTTGGCTTATCAAGGAGTTGGCTTTCACCATTGATGGGAAATAATGATCGTATTATTGCCATGTGTTATACTCTTTGAATGTTAATCCGATAATTAAGAGAACTTGCTTTGAGAGTACTAGTTCTGATGTAAAGAGTACCTGCTCTGATACCAATTGTAGGAGTAAATAGTATCAGTAGTGTCTATATAAGAAAGCACCTATTTTGATACCAATTGAAGGAGCAATTGGTATGAGTAAAAGTTCCTATATAAAGAGTATAAGTTCTGATACCAATTTAGGAGCAAATGGGATCAAAAACTAAATAAGACTCTGATATCAATTGTAGGAGCAAATGGTATCAATAAAAGTACCAATATGAATAGTATTAGCTCTGATACCAATTGTAGGGCTGTGTATGGCAACTCTAGAGGGGGATGAATAGAGTTTATGTATACAGCGGAATAAAATCATTTGGTAAAATATAATTCTATGGCATACAATGGTGATCAACTACTAGCTATTAAAATATATCTCATATGTAATTGATAATACTAGCAATGTTAGGAATATATGCAATAGAGTGAGAGAAAATAAACACAAACACCAATATGTATACTAGTTTTCCTCTGAGAGGACTAGTCCAGTCCCGAGAACTCAAGCTCGGAGTTTCTCCACTATAATCACCAATAGTGAATCACAAGTTTTGATCCGAAGGCTTGCCACTTCTTTACACCACGAGGTTTGATCCGAAGCCACGCAACGTCACAACTTAATAAAGAAAGTAACTGATAAAACCAAGCTTTTTACAACTTTAAAGACTTCTAGACCGAGATCGTACTTGGCACTAGAAAGACTAAGGAGTTGCTCTTGGAGATCGAAAAGTTAAGGCTTAGAGGTTTGCTCATAATATGATAGAAGTTTAAAGAATGGTTGAGTATGTAGGAATGGGAATTCCATTCCTATTTATAGTGTATATACGAACATAATTTGGCTAAAATTCGGATGAGGTTTAATTCAAATTTCTAACCATTGGGCCAAAAATTAGGAGCTTATTGAATTGGTTAATTTTATACCAAAAGGGTAACCGACTTTGGTCCGGTTTGGCATGAGTTCGGCCCGAGTTCGGTCTCTTAGTATGGTAGACTTTATAAATGAATATGGCCTGATTTGGTGGATAGGTTCTTTGGTTTATTTGAGTGGACTAGGTATCTGGGTATAGGTATATGGATTTACCAGTGCGACTCAGCTTACATCAGTTCTAGCCTCAAATAAATAAAAGATTATAGTTGAATATGAAACCAATAGCTGTTGCAGAGTCTACTATAGTACTGACGGAGTTGATATACTTTGCATCGAGTATCTGCTTCATCTATATTTTAGATCTAATATTTGATAATTATCAAAATCAGGTTGACTGTGACCACTTTGTGTCAACAGATGCTAGAGATTCTGGTATCTTCCTGTGTAACTTGACGACGAGGAGAGTGGCTGTGTCGGGGGTGCAAACCTTGAGAGGGGTTTTAATGGGCTCCTCGGGTATTTTTATAACCTCGGCCTCATCATCGGCCTCATTGCCACCTTTGTCTTGGTGGTTTTGCTTGTAAAGAATGGCGTCGGAGTAGTACATCTCGACTCCCTTAAAAGGGTCGATGTATGCGAACTCCGTTATGATAATGCCATAATCGTCGACGTACATTAGGCATTGGTGCAGGGTTTATCACGACCCACACCCGATGTAAGGGTACAAGAACGTGGGTACGTCCAGCCTATGCTACAATATCGGCGGTAGAATATGGTTTGGATAAACTATACTATCTAACAATAATGATCATCAAGATATATAATTCCAACAATAAAATATGAATACTCAATCACAGAACTATAAGATGGAACAATGCACAAATATGATATAAAGACCTAAAGAGTCAAAATATAACTCACACGACATAATATAATATCCAATAAGTTTTAAATATAAAAGAGTTCTAACTACCAAAGCTGGAGACAAATCCAATACAATATAAGCCTATCTACTAACCTACTGGTAATGTGTTATCTGTCTCAACCGGGATGAGTTTCTCCTGAGCCACAGTCTCTAGCTCTAAGCCAACTACGTCCTGAGGTCCGTAATGAGTGGAATACCACTCCTCATTGCCATCTGAGAAAAATATATCCAGTCAGGATTGGAGCAAAGTACACCTTTAACAGCAGTTCCAATAAATGATAAAAAAATAATATAACAGTAAATATAGAGCATATACAAGATAAATAGAGCATAGTAAAAATATACAGGATTACACTCTATATATACTTGACTCGACTAGACATCTGTATTAGAAGGGGACTATTACACCCTATGTATATTTGACCGGTGTCTAGTAGGCAGTGGCTAGTAGCAGCATTTTTTATGTTCCCTATTTTTGGCATTTTCTGTTATGGCTTGAATTGTACACCTTAGCTCTATATTTTTACTTGTGTAGTTGTGGTTGATCTGTTTGTACATGTTATCTTTTCTTTCGCATGTCTCAGTTTATTTGACTTGTTTTATGTATCCAGTTATATTCTTGTTTATATAGGGCACATTATATTCTTGGTGATTATATGTTACTTAGTTATTGCCTTTCTTCTCTCGGGATAAGTGAGGTGGTAGCGCACAGGTCTCGACCCACATTTATTTATTCATGTTGCTTAGCGTATTGTAGCTTTATATTATTTTGTTGGTTTTAGTTCATATCTATTGGCTTCCTTTGTGGTACTTGCTATTTAGGGTCTGTCCTAACTGGTTTTGCTTGGCCAGATTTGGTAGCAGATCCCGAGCATCTTACTTTCCTTCCCGCGGATGGTGACTAGCCGGAGCACCAGACAACCTGAGTGGGTTTTCTTCTACCCCCACTAGCTATTTATTCTTTTAAGGCGTTTAGCCGCCGAGCACGTGTTAGCTCGTATTTTGGACTTGACATTCTTTCTACGGGCAATGACCTAATTAGCGTATTCTAGACCATGGCTAGAGTTGATCATGTATGACTTATACTTTGCTAGTTCTTTATTTTGTATTACTAGTTTCATGATCATCTATGTATATTTGGTTTGTGATGCTTTACTATTTTGCTCCAGATGATCATATTTTTTGCTTATTATTTATCTGTTTGTGATTGAGAATCCTAGGACTATTTAACCTAGGCTTGACCGATGGATTAAAGTTTCAACCCCCATATTTCAAAGCTTTACCGTATATTTGGAGTACCCGTATGCTCTAAGTATACGTAGCTGACCATTACCATTATTCGCTCTCTAGTATTCTGGTTCTGGGGAGTAACATGGTTTTAATGGTGGCTGATGCAGGTTTATTTTGTAGACATTTGGGGTTTATTGCTGATTATATGTCTCAATCAACTTATTTACTCCATGATATGTTTCGTCTTACTCTATAATTCTGATATTGACCTGTTACCTAATTTGATCGTTGATCTATCCTGTCCCTTCGATTTACTCCTTGTGTCCTTTGACTTTTAGGAGCACTATTCTTTATCCTTCTTATCAGATTTTTTGAGTTTTGGTAATGGCAGAGCAGAGATCAGTAGGCCAGCCAATTCCTGAGGATCAACATCAGCATTCGGGAGCAGAGTCGAGGATTGATCCCAGGATAAAGCAGCATGTTCAGCCCAATCAATTGGCATTACCTGTGCAGCCAGTTCAGCCAGATGTTGTACGAGAACTGATGGACATTTAACGAGTTTCATGGCGACTCACCAACGATAGAGTGATATCCTTACTCAGTCAACACAGATGGCTATGGAGCAAGGTGGAACTCATATCTATAATACTTTGAACAGCTTCAGGCATCTTCATCCCCCGTACTTCTACGGTACTGAGGATGTGATAGCATTTGATGCATAGCTCCAGGATACAGAGGCCATCTTGGAGGCAGCAGGGACACTGACTAGAGAGCGTGTCTCAGTTATGAGACCGCAGTTGCTAAATTTGGCCCGTGATTGGTGGGTAGATCTGAAGGTTTTACTAACGATATCGATTCTATGAGCAAACTTCAACGAGAGATTTCAGACTCGGTACTATGATGCAGTATCGCGTTGTGACTTATAACAGAGGTTTAACAACCTTAGGAAAGATGGCATGACTTTTGATGGCTACGCGGTGGAGTTCTGTAGACTTAGCCGATTTATTCCTACCTTGGTGGCCACCGAGTTAGATCGAGCTTTGAGGTTCCATCAGGGGCTTCATCTGGAGATCATACTGGCAGTGGAGCAGCATGAATTCTAGACTTTCGACGGTATGATGAGAGCGGCGAGAAGGCACGAGTACACCTCTCAGAGGATAGTCGACGGGATTGAGAGCCAAAAGAGGTCCCACTCTACTTTGAGGATGCTTCCACCCAGTCTTCGGCACCAGCACCAGTACCAACAGTCAGGGCATTGGAGATTGGATCCCAAGAAATTCCAGCACCAGTGTCTTTCTTCCAATAGTCAGCTCAGACGCATCCCTAGAAGCAGTGGTTGATTTTGGAGTGCCGCAGGGTGCAACGCTTATGTCTGGTGTGTAGTAGAGCAGACCACATGATGATGACTTGTTCTCAGAGAGCTTTAGCTGAATCCTCAATAGTCCTGCTAACATCCCTAAAGTTCAAGACACCAGCACCGGTCCAGCAGCATCCTCGAGGGCTATACCGACGCAGACCCAGACATTAAAGCAGAAGAGGCCACAACAGTATGCCCAGGCCCAGGTTCAGGCTAGGCATAGAGGCCAGCAGCAAAGGGGACCTGCACCTAGAGGGCAGGGTCAGCAGTAAAATAGGCCAGCATTTCCAAGTCAGGTGCTTGGAGAATTTGGCATCTTGGAGCAGGTATTGACCGAGGATGGTAAGATTGCAGGTGATGTCCTGAGCATCCTTTCGTTCATAGATTTTTTAGATTCTTATATTTTGTGACTGAAAACAAGTATCTCATCTCTTACTCTTCTACCTGCGTATCTCGTGATACATTATATTTATCATATATTACGACTACAGAGGTATGTCCTGGGCAGAGTTATGTCTTCGATTGAGTCATTGGTACCGACTTACCTCGAGACTTGATCCATGTCTATTTTTGAAATCAGCATAGGCTAGCGAGGATGCATTCCTATAGAACTAATTCAAAAGGTATATTTATCCTTGTGCCTCTATGCCCTTCATCCTGGTAGTGTAGTTGCTTGTGCATTTATTTATATTATTGACTATTTTTATTTTCTGTCTATATGCCATGCTTGCCTTATGGAGTTAGTTATGTTTTCTGGAGATTCTTAGTTTTGGTGCTTTAGTGTGTCACTCTCTGTTCTCAATATACTTATTTGGAATGTATTTTATTTTAGCATGGTTGCATGTGCATGGAGACTAGACCCATTCTTTGGTTTAACCTTGTCCATGGTTTATTTTATGGGTTGGTTAAAGTCATGAGAACCCTTGGTTCAACCCTCAACCCTACCATATATAATCCAACCTTTTCTCTCTCATTCTTCAATTATTTATTTTTTTCTCTCTCTTTAGTTTTTTCTTCCCTTTTCCATAGGCAAGTATACCTTGCATGAAAAATGGAAAAACTCTCAATATTAATTGTTTATTATGTTCTTTGTATGATTTTAAGCACTTTTAGAACCTAGAGTTTTTGGATTTGGTGGCTGGATTAGTGTAGATCTACATTTCTAACTTAAGATTTTAATGGATTTTATGTATTTTTCTTAGTTTTGATCTAGTAAATATGTATTTTTAAAAACTAATTTTTTGCTACATGATAGAGCTTTCAATTTCAAGCGTTTTGGCTTTTGGTTCACTCGATTTGGACTTAAAATAAGGATTTTATGGACAAAATAAAATTTTAGCTTTTGGAGCTTTCACCAAGGCCGAACCTACTGTTTGGAGAAGACTAAGTCTTCATACTGCCAACGAGTTATGCGGCCTGAGAGTGTTATGTGGCCTGAGAGGGCTATGCAGCCTGAGCTTTTATTGCATACTGACTAGCATTCGTCCAACTTATTGGATTCATGACTGCCATCACACAAGTGTTCTAGAACTAATCCTTGAACTCCTTGTGTTTTCACTCAATGAACGAATAAGAAATTTGCTAAGTCCAAAAGGCCAATATGCGTCCTAGGCCATATGCGGCCGAGTGTCATATGCGGCAAGCAGAGTTTGCGGCCACTTTTCTTCGAACGCATGACTCTGATTATTTGGCACATCTTTTCATGGTTTTATCTTTTCTCTCTAATACTTTTATAGATTGTCACATCCATCACTTCAGTCACTTTTCTCTGACACACATCACTTCCGCACTCGTTCTAAGAGAGTGAACTTTTGTCCGGAGCATGCGACTTAGAGGAGCATGTGGCCTGGGGTAGCATATGGCCTGGGGTAGTATGCGGCCTGGGGTAGCATACGACCGACAATCCATGCAGCAACCGTCTCATGCGCCAAGTTGTGCATACGACTTAGCTATTTTATTTTGGAATATTTCTTTGTTCTAAGTGGTTGGTCTTGAAAATTGCTTGTGATTGATCCTAAGAAAGAATGGACCTATTAACCTAAACTTGTGCTAGACATGACTATGTGCTAGAATTAATTATGTCATAAGCGACTAACCAGCTATGTATATAACATGAGCTATGTGTCCCAATGTTATAAGGCTCATACGACCAACTAAAAGTTTGGTAATTCAACCCAATTTCTTGTATCTGTACTGATACAATTGCTACGTGCTATGTGTACATATGTTATAAATGTGTACTGAGGTATGACATAACTTATTACGTGCTATGAGATTACATGTTCCGGGTTGTGCATCAAGAATGCCTCCTATACTACACGATATATAATATTATTATATTATTTCCCCAGCACGGGCATGGTATGTGGGTCAACTACCAAAGCGTGGCCAAGACTTGTTGTTTGTTGCATCACCCTCGGGTGAATCTAATTTGAGCTATCAAGTAACAAAGTGGGTTCGTATCTAGCATAGACTGTACTACGCTATGATATATAGAAGGATTGATCATGTGACCATACCATGGGATTCCTAACATAACCATAGGGCTAATTTAGGTAACTAAATTGGTAGAGCATTATGAGGGATGAAATCCCGAGATCGTGCACATCAGCCACGTCAGACAACTTTTATGTCGTGCAAGGCTGACCCCCATGGATATTGGTCGCGTCCGCAGTAGTGGACGACAATATCCAAATACTTATATTGTATAACACGTTTTATGTAATCTAGTACGGTAGCCTTAAGAGGGACCAATGCATAATATACAAGTACTATGTGATTTTTATGGCTCAGTTAGTCCTGCTAAATAGCTCACGATCTGAGGATTTCTCTTAAGCATCTAATCCGAGATAACTCTGACTCTATAGTAGCAAGCCGAACAATTAATTGGCCATTATATAATAGGATTTGGTTGTGTTTGTATTATTCTATTAGTAGTCAAGGGACATGGATTATCATAGTGTGATGGTTCAATGTCCTCGTTTGGTTGTATGGTTCTACTATTATGCTAAGATAAACTATGGACTGAAACTACGACGCAGAACCGATATTGTACCTATCTATTGCTTTGGATTTTGTTTCTCCTTTTTGTGCTTCCTTTATGGTATTTGCTATTTGGGATCTAACCCCACTAGTTTTGTATGGCCAGGTTTCGAGCCAGTTCTAGAGGACCAAGCTTATTTTCCTCCTTCCTAATGGTGCGCACCCGACGGATGGTCGCTGAAGGGCATGAGTGGGTTTCTTCTTTCCTGCTTGTTGTTTGCCATTAAATAAGAAAGTTTGAAAAGAAACTTGATTTTATTGAATAAACTAAAAAGAGTATAGAGAGGAGTCCTAAACAGATAATCTAAGTAAAAAGTTTATGTTCTGGGGGGTGGCGATGGAGGGTTAGGAGTGTACCAACTTTCTTTACTCCGTTGACGATCTAATACGAAAGTTCTTCTCTTTTGCTCGAGTGTAGATTCATAGATAGCCATCCAGCCTTTTGTTCGGGTGTGGTACTCTACTATTTATGGCCATACTTGTGGCCGCATGGATGGTTGGGGGTTTGCCACGTGTCCCCTCTTAACGGAAGGGAGCTACAACCACGCATTCGAATCTGGGCCCGCTGCCATGTGGATATTTATTGGGATTTTATTGTTTGTTGAACATCTGGGCGGTTCTCAACTGTTGTAGGCACAACTTAGTCAATTGGACGTGTGGCCGCTATTTAGTGGGAGAGAATCACTTAAGTTATAACATAAGGATTTAGTTTGCATGGCGTTTGGGACACATGGAATACATGGATTCTGGGATGCATGCGTTCAGAAACGCATGTGACGCATGGAATCTGGGACACATGGACTGCACGGTGGCCAGAGACACATATAACGCATAAAACACAAGGTGTCTGGGATACATGCGGCCAGAAATGCATGAGACACATGCAATCTGGGATGCATGGACTGCACAACGGCCAGAGATGTATGGGTCAGAGTCGCATGGAATCTTTTAGCGTGTTGTATACATAGTTTTGCCCACTCCTTGAGACTTCTGTCTTTTAGTGAGGTTTCATCTTTCGAGGAGTTCAGAGAATCCTTCCTGTCAGGATTTTGTGTCAGACTTGATCTTGTCGGTAGGACGTCATGTCAGGTCTATCTGTGGCTAAGGTTTGCTTCAGTTGTTTGGACCGAATGAATGTAGCTTTTCTGGGCCGTATGGTGACTATGCGGTCCAATTTCTGTGAAGCTTTATCGTGGGGCGCATGATTATTGGCCGCATGGATCTGTATTTTCTATGCTTCTACAAGACCCCCTTTAAAGTTTTTAAACTGATAAGTTTGAAATACTTTGAATAAGAAGCATGGACGGGATACATTTGGGCCACATGGACATTATACCGCTTGGGCGTATGCCGTCGGGCTGTCAAGTCATTTATTGCCAGATTTGCTCTGACCCTTGAATGAATTTTGTTCAAATTCCGAGCTGCCACTTCAGGCGGATCCCAAGATGATGGCTGTAAAGGATAAGGCCACCCCAAAAGTTTAACCGTTAGCCGCTATCAGTATAGCACGATATTTTGAGAAGTTTTTCTTTTAGTGGCCTATAAACAGGGGTCTGGAGGAGGAGAGAGAACTCTCTATTTTTGCTGAGATTTGTCTTCCCCTTTGTCTCTGCCACTTCCTCTGTTTCTGACCGTCTTCTCCAACTATTCGTTATGGCCCCTAAATCTTCGTCTTCCTCGTCAAAGGCCAAGAAGGCTGTCGACAAGAGGAAGTGCCTTGCTTCTTCGTTTATAGATGAGGATGAGGCACCGACCTTTCATCCAGACATTCAAATTCCTATCAAAGGTAAGGGTTAGAGAAAAAGTTTGGACACACGGACACTTTATACGAGGTCTGCTATACGGATCCTTCCTCATGACCATGCTGCATGCTTTATACGTGGGTCTCTTTTGGCTACGTGCATGGGTCTTGACTTGGCCGTATGCACCCTTCGTGACTTGGTCACATGGACCCTCAATGATTTGGCCGCATGGAGGTCTTGGCTTGGCCATATGTACCCTTCATGATTTGGTCGTGTGGACCCTCCATGATTGGGCCGCATGAAGGTCTTGACTTGGCCGCATGTACCCTTCATGACTTGGTTGCATGGACCCTCCATATTTTGGTCACATGAAGGTCTTGACTTGGCCGCATATACCCTTCATGACTTGGTCGCATGGACCCTCCATGATTTGGCTGTATGGCATCTAACTGTCTTTCTATCTTTGATTTTGTAGTGACTTTACCCGTGGCTCCTTCAGGGGAGGTGCTGGTTGGGACTTCCCAAGTTGACCTGGGTATTAGGCTTGATCATATAGTGGCTAATGTCCAGTTACAGATAAACAAGAATCAGTCTGAGGTGACGCTGAAGTTAATATCGGGTTAGCCCTTATTCTATTTGCTTAGCCAACTGAACTCCAGGACGATCGAATGCGACAAGGGAGAATCTTTTTTGAAACCGATCTTCCTTTTTAGGGATGCTCTCGTTGTCTCGGACCCCTAGTTAGTGAAGATTAAGAAGAGCTGGGACTTCTTCTCTAGTGGGACGAATGTGCATATACCCACGATGGAGCGCCATATGCCCTTGTCCGCTTTTAATATGGTGCCTCTTCATAGGAAGATGTTGGGTAACCTGACTCCAAACAAAAAGGGAACCCAAGTTGGCCATATCCGTTTTAACTCTAAGCTGAAGAGAGCGGCGAACCTCCTGGACCAAAGTTGCCTAAGGTAGAGCAATGCCTAATGGAGATGTGACGACATCAACATGCCGATATGGGGATACTAATATCCCGTGAATATGAATGACTTCTCAGCTGGGCTGGATATATAGAAGGCTCTCTTTGCTTTCTCCAAGGAAGGCTTGCAACATGACCTCCAGAAGTTGCAGGAGGAGCATGATCGGCTGGGTACCCTCAGGGAAGAATGCCTCACCAGGCAAAAGGACTTGACTGAGAAGATCAAACAGCTCCAAGCCAATATCGATGTGCTGGGGAATAACCTTCAGGAGGTCCAGAAGGAAGAAAAGGCTATTCAAACTGAGGCGAGCTGGGTAGCGAAGAACACGGTTGTTGTTGATGATATAGTGCAGAAGGTAGATGACCAATATGAGTCCTACGTTCACTATGAGTATCCGGAGGGCATGGAAAAAGAGGTTGAGCATCGAGTTAAAGCGTGCCTAGATGGTCACGTTGCCCGTCTCCATGGACGGATAGCAGAGTTATACTCCAAATATGAGCAATAGTAGTTTGTGTTTCATTTTCTGAGACCATCCCCCCCTTTTTTGAAGTTTGTTTAATGGTTGGGACGCTAGTATCCCTTTAAGTGTAGTTTTGCTTTTTCTACTTTAGTAAAATAAAATAAAATCTTTCCTTTTTTTGTTGTGATTGTACATTTGGCTTGATTTGTATCCTGAGAGAGAAATAACCACTTCTTGTGCTTCAAGTGTTGATGTGTGCCTGACGTGTTCACACCACTGTGTCAGTCCGGGTCTCTGAGAGGATTACCCCAAATCCTGTCAATCACATCTTGGGTTGTACATGAGCGAATCATCGCATCTTACGGAGTAAATAGTTACGACCCAAGAAGTAAGTTATCGAATCCTCACTTATAAGAGTCAAACGATCTCAAAACTTACACTAATTCATCTTTAGTACGATGGCTTCTAGAGGTGCTCCAAAGGAAACCAACACGTCTGTTTTCTTGGTGTCAGTTACCCCTGATCCACGCTCAAGTAATCCTGAGTTACTTCTTGTTGAGAGGACGGGAGAAACGTCCATTGTTCGAGTGTGCATGGCGAACATCTTCCAAGAACTCATGGAAACCCCTACTGATTTGGGGAAGCAAAGTGTTGGAGACGCCCCTCGTCAATTACTCGCGTCCTCAGATGTCATGACCCGCACCCGGTATAGGGGTATAAGTCGAAAACAATGCCCAGACTATGTCGCAGAATCGATGGTAGAACGCTGTCTGGATAATCTATCTAACGGTATAATGAACCACCAACAATAACAATATACTCAATCACAGATCTAAGATAGAAATAAGCACGAATCAGATAAAGAATAGAATAGTCACAATACAACTCATGAGTCTAAAATAATACATCAATGAGTCTGAAAGAAATAACAAAATAAGCTGGAGACAAATCCAGTACAAAGAATGCTAAGAAGCTACTACTCCTGGGTCAACTGTCTCAGTTGGGATAAGTCTCTCATGAGCCAGGGTCTCAGACTCTAAACCCACGACATCCTGAGGTCCATAATAGGTAGGGTATCACTCCTCAGTGTCATCTAAAAAAATATATCCAGTTAGGAAAGGAGCAGAGTACATCTCTAACACCAGTTCTAATCAATGATATAAACTATGTAACAGTAAATAGATGTGAATATACAAGATACACAATAGATACAAAAGATATATGTACAATAAGGAAATACTGGAAATAATATAATAGTGAGCAATTTGTCAATGAGCAAGAATACTAATGTCTAAGTGTGTGAGTACTAGCTTTAACATGTGATCGGCTTAGGAACTTGATATAAGAGATACAAGATTTATCGCCTAGCTAATCATACGTGAGGTGTATGATTAACACTATTCAAGATACAAGGTGGGTATGATCACATATCTACACTACATACTCCCCACCCCGACTGGTATAATGATCCAACCATGGTACGCTATGGCACGAGATTCTCCAAGAAGATAGCGACTTTTCCCAAGAATCAGTGTCTGTACATGTACAAGATAATCAATAAAATAAGGCCTGTATAAGATACACCATATACCAAGGAATAATATCACATGACGAGATCCGGATATACCAATCCGTGTAACCATCGTGTCAAGAGAACAAGGATATCTACACTAGAAATAATAAACATAAAGGATATCATAAATGAGAAACTATCAGAGAATGTACTCGCATTTGAGTTTGTGGGCCATGATTTGAGGATCCAACCCGACATATCTTCATAATTCTAGGTAAAGATATTAATGTATTCCCTGACTAGCTGTACCAGGAATTTTTGGTCTTCTTTAGACAGACTGTTGCTTATGAAGATAGGTTTGTGGGAGGATTCGTCGCCCATATTGACTTGTATGACTTCGTCCTCGGTAGGAGGTTCTTGTTGTTTGAACTGCATCTTCCATTGTGTGTCTAAGCATTGGGACTACGATTCTACTTTAAGAAGTTCCTGTGGATCTTCATCGTCTTCCTCAGGGTCAACAGACACCATGTTGGCAGACAATGTTTGCTTGGGCATCTCCCCGATACTAAAGTCGGAGTCCCAAGTAGAAGATTGCGAAGAATGGGAGTGAACATCATCTTCTTCAGCTAAATCTTTGGGGGTTGTAGGAGGCATTACATACCCTAAGCCATGCTTGGTTTTATGGTAGTAATCAGCTCAAGTCCCCTGATAAAGAGCCTGTGGCATGTCCTCAATGCCAAAGTGTGATGGAAGTGGTCTCTAACATCACTTTCACTCAAGAGGACATATTGTTGAAATATAACAAGCATGACAGGCCTCTCTATTACACCGGATATGTCGGCACCATAGAGGTAGACTGGATTCACATAGAACCGGGATCGTCGATCAGCATTATCCCTCATAGTCTGCTAAGACCGTTGAGAATTCCTACAAGCGAACTGGCTTACACTACCACTACAATCATGGGCTTCACTGCCATAAAAAGCAAGCCATTGGAGAAGATTCGTCTGAGGATCCAGATTGGTGACCTTAGATCAGTGGCTACATGCTACGTCATTGATTCAGAGATATCTTATAATATTTTGTTGGGCAGACCATGGATCCACGATCATAATATTGTTTCTTCGACTCTACATCAATGCTTCAAATATGTAGACACCCAAGGGACAGTGAAAACAGAGTTTGCTGATCTCAACCCGTTCAAAGGAGTTGAGTCCTACTATTCTAATGCCATGTTATACACCCAAGACTACATGAAGGAGGTGTCAGGTAGGACGAAGGAAGAATCCCACCGGGAGCCAGGAGAACCATCTGCTGAGGAACCATTGTCAATCCAGGTGAAAGGGAAGACTACCCGTCCGAAAGTCATGGAACCCATGGCTATCCACTTGGGCAAAACTAAATCGAAAGGAGGAAGTGATCCCCTAGTGATCACTCTGAACCAGAAGCCTCCACCTTTGGCACAACAAACAGTCGACTGATGTAAATACAACCAGAAATGTGGTTTCTGACGATAATAAAGATTCTCTTTTCCAGTATACTGAAGCTCAATTTTCTAATCAGGAATCCTCCCCAATGTTTGCCATTCAGAAGATGCGATATTACGTGACGGGCCAAACTATTCATATCATCTCCAGAATCAATCCTCTTTGGAAATTGATGAATAAACCGAGTGTTCTTAATTCTTGACTCATGACTTAGGCGATGTTATTAACACCATATGATATGGTGTACGTCCCTCAGAAGTCCATGAAAGGTCAAGCCTTGGCTGATTTCTTAGCTGCTCATCCAATTTTGGAAACCTCCAAACTATACGAGGACATTCCCGACGAAGTTGCAGAATATAATTCTGCAATGAAAGGTGATACATGGAAGCTATTCTTCGATGGTGCCTCCAGGACTGGTCCCAAGGGAAACGTGGTTTTAGGAGTATGAATTGTTCTGGTGACTTCTGATAAACTCGTCATCTATCGAGCATATTCCCTTAGCGAACCCTTTTTTAATAATATGGCAGAGTATAATGCCCTACTAATCGGGCTTTAAGTCACTAAAGAATTGGATGTTGAATACCTGAAAGCTTTTGGTGATTCCCAGCTGATCGTCAATCAGGTCAGAGGAATATATGATGTCCACAATCCAGACCTCATTCCTTATCACCAAACAATGATCGAGATAGCCATATCTTTTAAAGAATTCTTTTTAGAGCATGTGCCTCGATCCCAAAATTTGGAAGTTGATGCCCTGGCCAGTCTAGCTGCAGATCTAGCTATTCCTATAAGAAGGCAGAATTCGGTGATCCTTCTCAACAGAAATTTATTCTGTATGAAAAATAATTTTCACATAGAATGCAGCTACGCTATAAACACGGTTCCTCCTAAGAGAGACTGGATAAGTCCTTTTATAGACTTTGTATCATACGAAATCTTACCAGAGGATCCGAAAGAATCAGTATCTATTAAAAGACGATCATTATATTTCTATTTTGATGCTTCTTCACAAAGTCTATATCGCCGAACATACGATGGACTACTGTTACGATATCTCTCTGATAATAAGGCAAAATGGGTTATCCGAGAAGCTCATGACGGTGTATGTGGAGCACATCAACCCGGTCCTAAGTTACAGGATCGTATCAGGAGGATGGGCTACTACTGGACTACTATGATTGCAGATGCCGTGAAATATGCAAGACAATGCAAAGCCTGTCAGGTTCATACAGATTTTATACATCAGCCTTCTGAGTATTTATATCCTACTATTGCATCATGGCCCTTTGAAGCATGGGGTATGGATATCATTGCTCCGATTCACCCGTCATCGTCTAGAGGACATCGGTTCATATTGGCTATCACCGATTATTTCTCTAAATGGGCATTGACGATCCCTCTTGCTGACGTAAAGACATCCAACGTTATCAGCTTTATCAAGCACCATATAATTTATCGCTTTAAGATACCCCAAAGGATAATTCATGATAACGGGCCTCAATTCATCAGCAAAGCATTTCACCGATTTTTCGATAAGAATTGGATACAAAATATGGCCTTAACGACATATAATTCTGCTGCTAATGGTTTGGCGGAAGCCTTCAACAAAACCATCATCAAACTCTTGAAGAAGTTCGTCTCTTCGAACAAAAGAGATTGGAATTAGAAGGTGGGAGAATGCCTCTGGGCATACCGCACAACGGTACGAACACCAACAGGTTGTACCCCATTCTCATTAGTTTACGGGTATGAAGCAGTTCTCCCCATTGAAGTCCAAATTCTATCACTCAGAATAGCAGTGGCTAATAAGTTGACTCAGGAAAATAATGATCGGTTAAGGCTTCAAGAGCTAGAAGGATTAAACGAGAAACGCCTTCAAGCTCAACAGTGCATTGCATTCTACCAGGCACGCATTTTTAGAGCTTTTAACCAAAAAGTGAAGGAAAGAGTGTTCAAAGTTGGTGAGCTAGTTTTAGCTGTGAAGAGGCCAATGATCATTACGCACAAAAGTAAGGGCAAATTTTAGCCCAAATGGGAGGGCCCTTATGTGATTGAAACGACATTTTCAAATGGCGCTTACAAATTAGCCAAGCCTAATAGAGATTTGATAATGGCTCCTATCAACAACAAATTCCTAAAGAAGTACTATGCCTAATCTCCCTTGCTACACAGAGTATGATGAAGATCTCATTCTGACGATACTACGTATAAAGACTGGTTGGATCATATTCTATCATGTTCTTATGACCTCTGAATAGATATGTTTAACTAATTTGAAACTTCAAAACCTATCACGTCCATATTACCTCTGATAGTGTTTTGTATACAAATTTAGTTGGAGCATATTCTATCATGTCCATATAACCTCTGAATAGATATATCCAGCTGAAACTTACCGAAAGTATATCACGTCCATATTACCTCTGATATCACTTTCATCCTAGCCTATTATTTATATTCTAAAATAATGGGTCCACAAAGTCAGAAGATATTATCTCTGGGAATAGCAGATTACAAAAGAAGCAAAAAGCAAAAAAAAAGTACATCATTGGGGAGGAGCAGTTAAATCACAAATTTGTTGTGCCAAAGCAGCCATCCTCTCATTCCTGGAATTTAAAATGTTAGTGCGAGCCCGTTCCAGCCTTGCCTCGTCATTGCTCAAGTGAGATAGTTCGGACAGAGAATTAACAAAACTTGCGTAGATGACTTTCACATGTGTCAAGTTCTGTTTAGCTGTATCCACTTGGCCCTTCAGCACATTGCGGACTGCCGACGTCTTAAGAAGCCTCTTCCTTGCCTGAGCGAGTTCAGCTTCCAATTCTCGAACCCTCGCTTCATTTCCTTCACATTCGGCCTGGCACTCAGCTAGCTGAGGAATGACCTCCACCAAGACAGTTTGCTCTTTATCCATTTCTTGCTGCTGTTCCTGGATGGATTTGTTTAGAGATCTATCTGCTGAGCAAGTTTCGCAGTTAGGGAGTCATACTCAGCCTGAACCAGATTGTCGATGCTGCCTCGGAATAGTTGTAAATATTTATTAATGGGTTGTTCTAAACCATTAACTATTTGCTCTAACGCATCAGCTCTTTCAGCGTCATTGAAATTTCTAATCAGCGCTATCCTAAGCTGGGAGAACGTCTACAGAGCATCAAATCCTAGGTTCTTCTCCAGCACCATGGATATCAATTCTTTCAAAGTGCGGTAGAATATGCTAGTGTATTGTTCAACTAGCATAGCAAAGATCGAATGTACGTTGGGAGTGGCTACAATACCGGTAAATCTCCTTTCTAGGATGACTGCAGAGGATGTTGCCACAGTCGTTGCTTCAACGGATGGCGCGACAAAAGAAGGGACACCAACAATGGTTAAAGTTGGTGGCATACTCATTGAAGGAGGCACAGTCAAGATAATGGGCTCATCCTCCTTTGATATTTTTGAACTGCTACTGGCGGGATGACATCCGAGAATGTTGCGGATGAAAGATCGACAGCTTCAAAGCATGCTTCTTCGACGTTGGGCACCGCCGTTTCATCAGCTGGATCCGTAACAAAGTCAGAGGTTGTGTCAACTCTGCCCTTCCCAGAGATGTCCTCGCCCGAAAAGAAGACAAGAGAAAGTTAATATCAATTTGATGTTAATTTTTCTGAAAGAAGCATAAAGACTATTTACCTATGGCCGATGGTATGTATGTTGCGTCTGCAACCTGTATAGCTAAATTATTTCTTAATAATGCTAAACAAGCTGTCATACCTGGAGAAGAGGGTGCACCAACTGACGTTTGAGGATAGTCATCCCAGTCGTCACCTAGATCCACTCGAGGTTCATCAGGTGGAATCTCGCTGGAAATACTTACAGACGAAGGAGGGGTTATTCCTATCATTTGTCTGGATAAAGGTATATTGATTCTTAATATGCTCGGTCTGGAAGGCAATCTCGAAGCACTACCCGTAGCGGTAGTAGCGGCAGTGATCGCGAGCAAAGAATCTCCAGCACTGTCAGCCGAAACTATGGAGGTTCCCTCTCTAAAAGGCGAAGGACCTCTGATCAAAGAATCATCCCCAACAGAAAAAAACAATAGGCTCACTCCTAGAGGCCCCCTTGGTGGAAGCCCTTTTAGGACCTCTGACAGCCTGCTTCTTCTTGTGGAGGGAAGGCTCTTTCAGAGTGGAAGCCTTTCGCTTATTGGAGATAACGAGAGGCTCTGCTGACGGAGCTATTATACCTCTCGGTATTATCAACAAGAAATCGTCTGCACCGGTAGTGTCTTCACCTTTATCAGAGGAGACGGATGGGATCTTCTCTCTTCTAGTGGACTTATGGGAGGGTATCCTGAAACTTCTATACACATCAAAATTACGATGGAAGGTATTGATGGACATATAAAACAGCATGTACGAGTGAAGAATGCGCAACTCTGTGGAGAGAGAAGTCGTGGGCACAACAAAGATTGCACCAGTACAACCCGTGATAAAATACCACCATCCTCTGGCTCTATCAATAAGTCCACCTTTGGACTAGAAGCTGGTGATAGGATTCCCCACGTGCAACTAGTAGTACCCAAATTGCCTGGCGAACCGGCTAGGTAGATAAGGCTCCAAATAGCTGTGGTCCTTACTTCTGTACAGCAGGTGGGAAGGTCTAATACAGACCAACCAGTAAAAGGCTTCAGGAGAAAGAATAGTCTTCCCATGGCCTGCATCCTAAAGTTTAGTCCCCTGTTGATTGATATGTATGGGGGGATGGTACAAAAGAGCTTCCAACCATGGACAAAATTTAATGCTCGCCGAAAATCTATGACGCTAGTCACATTCCAAAGGGAATTCTTGTAATTCAACATGAAGTTATTTCCCGAACCACTGGCAGAGCCGAGAGACATCACTCGGGTGTTGTGAAGGATTAACCATCCCATCAGATATAGGAATGGTAATTCTACTCTAGGATATCCTTCATGCTGTGTATCATCTGCAAGCAGCCCATCAGTAATGGCCCTCAGGCCAGCTTGTACTCTAGATACCTTGGCAGGAAGCAGGCCCAATCTTGCTCCAAACACCAAATGCATTACGGGCCATATGGTGTTACGATGAATGCGATCCGCAGACGCGATGCCAGGCACTACCCATCAGCGTAGCCAGACAAAGAGGAAGCCAGCCAGTTGAGCTTCCCTTGACAGAGGCATATGATAATGCCTTATATAACTGAAGGCTTTAGTACCTACAGGATAACCCCCTATCTCCTCATCGAGAACATAATCTGAAGCCCCTGCGTCTTCAATGAGATCATCGACCGTATTGGCACTAAGCATGCTCAGGAGGTTCAAAGGCTTATCTCGGCTATCTACAACCATGTCATGCTTAGCATTTCTGGCCTGATGGAAGAAGAGGTAGGATACCCATTTGTTAATATGGGCCAAATCAGAGGGCTCTTTATAGAAGGTGGTACAGGCAAGATAATGGCTCATAAGCTCCTGGTACACAGCCACTGCCCGAGGGTTTGTATCCCTCAGCTCCCTGTTTGTGGGAATATACTCTTCATAAGGAGTGTCTCCCATTGGCAGCTTTGAAATCTCTGTTATCTCATGAAGGGCTAAGCCCAACTCACCTAGCGGAGTGGCGAAAGTCCCAGTAAGCGAGTCGTATCGCTCCATCAAAGCTAAGAACAAGTTAGGGTTGACAGGCAGCCCAACACTATTGGCACTCACAGCCGTGAACAAGCCAATACTTTCCAGCTCCATCAGGAAGTGCTTCAGGGACCAGACAGTTAAACTGGCCCATCGAAGATTCCCGGGGCTAAGCCATCCACTGGTGCGAGGATTAACCTTGGGGTACACTCCTCCCTGCCCCATAAAGTCATTACAGAAAGTCAGTATTTGAACCGGCTGGATTAGTGAAGTATCTTCACTCGGGATGCTGCCCGGCAGTAATCCTCTAAAAGGCATAACAGGGCCTGAAGGACTGCTCACAAAGACTCCTCGGTTCAATCCTTTCTTGTATGAGATCTTCCCTAGCCACCCATGAAGATCTAGAGTCAGAGTCTATACCATCTTCCTGGGATGTGTGGCATGGAAGAATGCCGAGATAGGGTAATCTCTGGGCATCCTTGGCAGATACATGACCGTGCCCTCAGCAGAAAATATCCAATTTTCCTTCTTGGGCTTAGTCTGGGATTGTTTATCGATAACATCCTCGAATAAGAAACCTGGTTTCTTATATTCAGTCCCATCTATGTATGTCAGGGGCTCCCCACTGATCATACTCAGCAGCATTCGTTCTCCTTGGGACGAGATCAGAGTTCCCCTTTCTTGAGGATACTCGGTTCCAGAGATGGGGAATGTCACATGGGACAAGTCCTCCAGATAGTTGGAATTCAGCAACCCAGTAGCAGAGCCCATCACTTCAGCCAAAGGAGGGATCTGCAAGTCCACTGTAAAATGCAAGAAAATAAGTCAGTTTTGTGCTAGACGCTACACTCTTGCAGTATACGCCAAAGACTAACAGTCTTAGCTTTTACACCAGACCGCAAAAAAAAAAAATAAACTTGAGTCTTACGCTGGAATCTATTTCCAGTACATAAAACTCAAGGTTGGCAGTATACACCAAAATCTAACAGTCTGAGTTTTTTACGCCAGACTGCCAGAATTTGAGTTTTTATGCCGGAATTTATATCCAGCGCGTAAAACTCAAAGTTTGTAGTATACGCCAAATTTCGACTGTCTGAGTTTTTACACCAGACAGAAAAAATATAGAGTTTTTACACTGACACATTAGAAATGTGGGCATATTATTGCGCATACACGTACAACGTGTGTGGAAGGTTCTCTATTCCTCTCGAAGACTTTACCTGTGATGCCCAGAGTACAGCTCGACGGTGGAGCACTTCGTTCAGATCGAGGCTCACTCAGCCTAATGAGGGTTGCTTGTGCTTGAGCAGAGGAGCGAGATAAAGAAGCGGCTTTCTTTCCCTTAGCAGTGGAAGCTTGTTTCGGTGCCATGGCGAAGCTCAAAGTTCTCAGAAAAGAGACGAAGATGAAGAGTTCTCAAAGAGACGAAGGGTTTTGCAAAGACAGATGAAGGATCTTTCTCTCTCAAGACCTTGGGCTATTTATAGAGTTCAGATAACTCTTCGAATCCCTAACCAAATTTGATTTTTAATATTCAGTTATGATTGGGGACCACGTCAGCCTATCATTTAAAAAAGAAGACGGACAGTCATGTGGCGTAACGGATCCAGATTTTACGCTCATAAGCTTTTACGTTCAGAGGCTACAAATCTACGGTTTTATGCTCAAAAGCTTTTACGCTCAGAGGCTACAAATCTACGGTTTTATGCTCATAAGCTTTTACGCTCAGAGGCTACAAATCTATGGTTTTACGCTCAGAAGCTTTTACGCTCAGAGGCAACAAATCTACGATTTTACGCTCAGAAGCTTTTACGCTCAGAGGCTACAAATCTACGGTTTTATGCTCAGAGGCTACAAATCTATAGTTTTATGCTCAGAAGCTTTTACGCTCAGAGGGTACAAATCTACGGTTTTACACTCAGAAGCTACAAATCTACGATTTTATGCTCAGAAGCTACAGATGACCAATTACAAGGGTTTACGCAAAAAATGCTTCTTTTAGGCTATAAAATATTCCAAGTGCCTAAAACATACTGATGTCAGCATTGAAGATGACTCTTCTTCATGGACCATTGGAAGTCCATTCGAAGTCTAGCTATAATCCTTTACATCTAAGTTCAAGTATGGCCTGTTCGGCGGATATTTCTTGCCCTATTTCGTGGAATTTTCGGGAAGACATTCTTGGGATATTCTGAACAGAAATTCTTCGTATTAGAGAAGTGACAGTTCAGAATTTTATGCGACTCCTCATCCAAAAACAGCATGACAGTTGGATCTTCAAGACAACTTAATGCTAAAGAGCTTTTTATGCATCTTTCGTTACGCATAAAAGTTGGGACGTGACCGGATAAGCGTTTATCAGAGTTAGCATAAAATTATTCAGACGTGCCAAAGCTGCACATTATCAAACTTCCTCACAGCAAATATGGCAAATCAGCAATGCGTAAAACAAGATAAGTCTATTAATCATGATTACATATGATAGAAATCCAGTTTACAAAGGATTTTTCATTATCATGATTACATATGATGGAAATCCATTTTTACAAAGGATTTCTCATTAATATTCAAGATCATGCTGGGAATCTATTGTGCCAGGTTCCCATTTGATGGAGATCATTTTTTTCTTCTACGGCACTTCATCGGCTTCTGCGGCTGATGAACAAGAAAATAATTAATGGCGGAAGGATACAGAACTAGGCTTGTGTAAATTATTTAAGCCCACCCTCCATACGCCATGGCAGCCACACCCTAGAATTGTCTTAGGGTTTCAGCCCCAACACAATACTAGAAGACAGGGCCAAACTGCCTACCTACGTCCAGTTTCATAATAGAAGAAAATACAGCTAACAAGCTGTGTGGTCCGATAAGACCCTTCCTCTCTTCTGGACGAATCGCCATATAAAATTGCTGATTATCCCGAGCAAAGAAAGCTATGATATCCTTCCATGATCCATCGTTGCAGAGGATATTTGCTCGAAGATGCCTCCTTTTACGGCCCCTTACATGTTGGAAGAGCATAATCTTCTTCTTCCTCAGATTAGCCCGATGAATCTCGGCAACCATCTTCTTGGTGAAGGAAATATAGAAAAATAGGTTCACTTGCTTGCCTTTATATAGGCCGAAGAGAACATACCAAATCCTAACAACTTCCTAAATATCTTCAAAAATTCAGCCTTGCAGAACGAGTCAAATTTGACCGTTTTATGCTTCATTCAAAGTATTTCAAATTATGAGGAATTTAAAAACTTTAAAGGGGCTCTTGTAGAAGCATGAAAATACGCTGGGAAATTTTATACGTAAAATCCCCAACATGCATGAAGCCCGCGTAAAATAGAACTCCAGCGCTGTGTGGCGTAAAATATGACTTCGGAGCCATTGGCGTACAACAGAGCTTCAACGCTATCCAGCGTAAAACAGAGCTCCAAAATAACCCGTGTAAGGCAGCACTTCCAGGCTGTTTTGGCATAAAAAAAAGGTTGATATACCTCCCTCCGGCGTAAAATATGTCTGCTTTTAATGCAGCGTGAAGTTGTATGAGGAACTCTTGGTATTCCTCGAATGAACCTGTCAGACAAAAGAGAGAACCTGACTCCTGACAAAGAGTACTACACGACGATCGAAAGGACGGCTGAAATGATGATTCTGCACAGAGGCCCAGACTGTCGTTTAGTGACATATCCTTGATACAAGTTGCTTTTACACATTCAAGAAATATGTTGCCTATTCTACAAAGGCAGAGATAAGTTTTTACGCTCAAGATAAGACAAAATCAGATGCCACATCAAAAGCTGTTCTTCGTACAGAACTCGAGGCATATCTCTGCAGTTAATGCGCGAGATGGGGGCAGATCTCTGTATTTAATGCACGAGATTTTGTTCTATTTTTAATGACTGGGAGAGCTAAAACTAGGGCTAATACGTTCATATCACCATCCTGACAATTTACGCCAACCAGACTTTTTCAACTATAGGAGTACGTCGTATGCTATCTCATCGAAATACGCCAACTCAGGCTATATTTGCAAAGGTACGTGATAAGGCTATTTGGCCCAGAATATTCTCAAGACCTCAGTCAAGAAAGATAATTGGCTATTTCTACGCTGGTTACCTATTATGCAGCATCAAGCTTTACGCAAAACTTGGCTTTTATGCCAACTGTTGTTTGGTAAAATAAACGAAAAGATAATATGTGGAAACGAGGTTTTATATGAAAACCCGCCCTTCTTTTGTGTTTACAAACAAGATTGTACAATTTAATCCTATACGAGGATGTCGAGTATAATTTATTTAATCTGGATAAATATTGCTATAGGAGTCTGATCTGCAGTCGATCACTTTGGCCCTTGGACCACACGATGGTGAAAAAGTGCCGTGGAAGACAGAAAGCAGCTTCGAAGGTTGCTAAAGAGGGTGGATGCCCGATGCCAAAGTCGTCGATCCCTTCTCTTTGCCTGAGCTCTGGATTCTTCTCTCTCTCTCGACCGTTTTCTCTCCTCATTCTTTCCTCCCAATTGTCGACCTTGGATCTGATACTGGATTCCTTGACCAATTTCTGATCGTACGACCTTTAATTTTTCGACCTTTTAACTCTGTTGATAGAGGTCTCTATTTATAGTATTTTGGTGAAAGTGACCACTCAGTCGGTGTAGAAACCGAGTAGTGGAAAGTACAATACCCTTTTACACGACGGTTACAATAACCAATGCCTGCGTATAGATGACCTTTTGAGTGAGCAAGTGATGCATGTCCAACTATGGTACAAATGCGTATAACTGCGGTGAAGATCATGACGTAGAAGCCACGTAGGTAGTTATCCTTTGTGTAGAAGAGGTTGGCGTAGAAGCCAATAACTGTCACCATGGCATAGAAGCCAAGTAGGCATAGAAGCCGAGTAGGCGTAGAAGCCGAGTGGGCATAGAAGCCGAGTGGTCATAGAGGCCGAGTGGTCATAGAGGCCGAGTGGGCGTAGAGGCCGAGTGGGCGTAGAAGCCGAGATGATGTGGATATTTTAGCCGAAATTACGGCTCTTGGAGATATAATCAAATCTCTTGCATTAAATGCAAAGATCTGCCCCCATCCTGCACATTAAATATAGAGGCTTGTCTTTAAGATTTGCCATCATTCTGCACATTAAATGCAGATACGCGCCTCGAATCCTGTACGAAGAGCAACTGCCGACGTGGCGGTCTGTTTGTCTTCTGCGGAGCGTAAGAAGCTCACGTCTGCCTGTGTAAAACTGGGCAGCGTATCCTTTGTATGCGTAAGAGCAGTTTACGCAAAGGGAATGTCACTAGACGATGGTTCAGTAATATTTAATCAAATCTCCTGCATTAAATGCAGAGATCCTCCATTATCCTACTCATTAAATGCAGAGGCTTATTTTGAAGGCCTGCCACTCTTCTGCGCATAAAATGCAGAGACGTGTCTCGGGCATCTGTCAGTATTCGGCGCATTAAATACAGAGATGTGCCTTGAGAACCTGTCACCGCTCTGCACATTAAATGCAGAGACATGCCTCGAGCCCTGTACGAAGAGCAGCTTTTGACGTGGCAGGTTGTTTGTCTTCTGCGGAGCGTAAACAGCTCACATCTGCCTGTGTAAAACTAGGCGGCGTATTCCTTTGTATGCGTAAAAGCGGTCTACGCCAAAGAAATAGCAGTAAATGACAGCCTGGGTTGTAGTGTCGTGCCATCATTATAGTCGTCACCTGGGTAGCTGTGCAGTACCCTTTGTCAGGGGTCCAGATGTCAGGTTCATTGCATGATCTGACAGTTTCATTTCGAAGAATACGAAGCGTCCCTCGTACACTTCAATACTGCATTGAAAGCGGATGAGTTTTACGCCATAAAGGTGATGTAGCACCCCTTTTTATGCTGAAGCATCCTGGACATATTGCATTACGCGGATGGTCCTTGAGCCTATATTTTACGCTATGCTCAGCAAAAAAGCTCTGTTGTACGTCTGATGGCTCTGAGGTCTTCTGTTTGCGCTGTCCTGTATCAACATGCTGCGTAGAGCTATCCAGCGTATTTTTATGCTTCTACAAGACCCCCTTCAAAGGTTTTAAATTCCTCGTAATTTGAAACGCTTTGAATGAAGCATGAACCATTCTCGTAATTTGAAACGCTCTGAAACGGTCAAGTCTGACATGTTCTTTCAAGGCTGACTTTATGGCAGAGTTATTGGGGATCGGTGTGATCTCTTTTGCCTATAAAAAGGCTGAGGAATTAACCTGTTCTTCCTACATTTCCTTCACCACACAGAGATGATGGCCGGAGCTCGTCGGGTCAACTTGAGGAAGAAGGAGACCATGTTCTTCCAGCATGTAAGGGGTCGAAAAAGATGACATCTTCAAGCAAATGTCCTCTGCAACGATGGATCATGGAAGGATATTATAGCCTCCTTTGCTCGGGATAATCAACAACTTTGTATGGCGGTTCTTCGGGAGAGAGAAAGGGTCATATTTGACAGCACAGCTTGCAAGCGGTACCTTCTCCCGTTGCTCGTGGACGAGGGCAGGCAAACTGGCTCGGTCCTCCAGTATTGAGTTGAGTGAAATATATCAACTCAATCTGTCATGGCGCTGGATGTAGGAAAGCAGATTTACCCTGCTTCCCTGTATTGGATGATGGGTCTAGGCCCATTTTTGTATCCTCCTGCCGTTGATCATGTCAGTCGGTTTGCGGTCACCGACTGACTGCTGGAGAAGATGGATGAAGAATTTTGCCCATGCGAGAACCTGACAGAACAGATTCTGGGCGCAATTTTCAGACGACGATGAGGAAGTCCTTTGTAGATGGGATTTCCCTCATATGTAATCATGAATATGAAGAAAAACCCTTGTAGACTGGATTTCTCTCATATGTAATCATGCTTTTAATTTAATAAAATTGTCTTCTTCTGTGCATATGATCATCTTGCCATACTTTGCTGTGAAGTCTGAATATGTGTAGCTTCGACACGTTTGATAACTTTACACCGACTCTGTTTAGAAAGAGTGTTAGGTCTTGTCCTGTCTTTTACGCATAACTAAGGATGCGCAGAAAGCCGCTTAGCAGTCGAGTGTTCGAACTGTCCTGCTGTTAGGAATGAGGAACCACGTAGAATTCTGAACTGTTACTTCTGATAAACATAATTTTTGTTCAGACCGTCATCTTCAAGAATGATTTCTCGAAAATCCTTTGGAACAGGGCGAGAAATGGCTATCAAAAACTGAGTCGCCATCTTGAACTGTAGACAAAATATTTAGACTGGATTCTGGATGAACTTCGAATCGACCCATGAAGAAGAGTAATTTTAAATGTTGAACTCGGTATGCTTTGGGTACTTGGGATATTTTGAGGTCAAGAAGGAGTATCTTCTGTGTGAACTCCTGTAATTGACCGTCTTAGGAATAGTTCAGATGTACGCGTACTCTGGCCTGCGCATTTTTTAGATATGCGGAAAGTCGTAGAGCGTAAAATCATAAGTTTGTTGCCTATGAGCGTAAAAACCCACCGAGCGCGAGATCATAGATTTGTAGCTGCTGAGCGTGAAGTTGTAGGTTTGTAGCCTCTCAAGCGTAAAAGCTACCGAGCATAAAAACATCCGGACATAAAATCATAGACTTGTAGCCTGTGAGCCTAGAACCGTAGATCTGTAGCCGTCGAGCGTAGAAAGCTCCTTAGTGTAAAAACTGTAGATTTGTAGCTTCTGAAAATAAAATCTTCCGAGCGTGAAGTCGTGGATCTGTTGCCTCTGAGCGTAAAAAGCCACTGAGCGTGAGATCATAGATTTGTAGCTATTGAGCGTGAAGTCGTAGGTTTGTAGCCTCTCGAGCATAAAAGCTACCGAGCATAAAAGCATTCGGGCGTAAAACTATACACTTGTAGCCTGTGAGCGTAAAACCGTAGATCTGTAGCCGTCGAGCGTAGAAAGCCCCTTAGCGTAAAAACCATGAATCTCCTTCCCACGAAAACTTTTCAAATTCGCAGATTGTCCGCCTTCTCTAAGTAAATAGGCTGACGTAGTCCCCAATCATAACCAAATATTAAATGTGAGATTTGGTTCAGGATTCGAGGAGTCCATCCGAACTCTATATATACCCCAAGTTTCTGAGAGAAACTTTTCATCCGTCTTCTGCGAAAGAAAGCCTTCGACTGTTCGAGTTCTTCTTCGTTTTTTCTCCGAGTCTTCAAAGTTTCCAGTAATGGCCTCGAAACAAGTCTCCTCCTCTAAGGGAAAGAACGTTGCTTCTTCTTCTCGTTCTTCTGCTCAAGCGGGGGCGACTTCCGTCGGGCACGGCAAGCTTCATTCTGAACGAAGTATCCCGCCGACTAGCAGTACACCCGGCCTTAAACGTAGAGCTTTTGGGACGAAAAAGAACGACTAAAAATCATTCGCACACGTTGTATGTGAACGGGCTAGGTCATCTTCTGTGCTGATAGCCTCTTCGAGGAAGATGATGCACAGAGATGTTTCATCTTTTACGCCCATATTTCTAATGTGTCAGCGTAAAAACTCCATATTTTTGCAGTCTGGCATAAAAGCTTAGACTGTCAAAAGTTGGCGTATACTATATAATTTGAGTGTTACGCAGGGATGGAAATTTCGGCGTAATAACTCAAATTTTGGCAGTCTGGCATAAAACACAGACTGTCGAAAGTTTTGCGTATACTGCCAGCCTTGTATTTTATATTTTTTTTAGGAAATGGATTCCAGCGTAATGATCAAGTTTTTACAGTCTTGGCGTAAAGCACAGACTGTTGATTTTTTGTATATGCTGCAAGATTATATAAACTGACTTATTTTTCTTGTATTTTGCAGTAAACTTGCATGCGTCTCCGCTAGCCGATGTGATGGGTTCTGCCGTCGGGATGCTGCACTCCAAGTATCTGGAGGATCTGTCGCACGTGACATTTCCTATCTCCGGGCCCCAGTATCCTGAAGGAAGGAAAATCCTGATATTGGCTCAAGGAGAGCGGATGTTGCTGAGCATGATGAATGGAGAGCCCCTGACGTATATATACGGGGACCAATACATAAAGCCGGCTTTCCTCTTCGGGGACATGATTGACAAATAGTCCCAAACGAAGCCCAAGAAAGAACTCTGAGTTTTCCCTGCCGGGAACTTGGTTTTGTATCTGCCTAAGATGTCGAGGGACTATCCCATCTCGGCATTCTTCCATGCTACACATCCCAGGAGGATGTCGTGGACGCTGACTCCTGATCTTCACGGTAGGCCGAGGAAGATATTTCATCTGAAAGGAGCTGACCAGGGGTCTTTTGTCAGCCGCCCTTCCGGCAATGTGACGACGTTCAGGGGACTGTACCCGGGCAGTGTCCCGAGTGAAGACAGTTTAGTGATCCAGCCGGTCCAATTACCGACTTTCTACAATGATTTCATGGGGCACGGGGGAGTATACCCTAAGGTGAACCTTCGGAAAGGCGGGTGGATCACCCCCACAAATCTTCGATGGGCTCGCTTAGCTGATTGGGCCCTGAAGCATTTTCAGACCGAGTTGGAGAACATTGGTCTATTTGCAGCTATGAGTGCCACCAGTGTTGGGTTGTCTCTCAACCCCCATCCTGTTTCTGGCACTGATGGAGCGATATATCTCGGTCACCGGGACTTTCGTCACTCCACTGGGGGAGTTAGGATTGGCCCTCCACGATATGGCAGAGATCTCAAGACTGCCGATGGGGGATACTCCATATGAAGAGTATGTTCCCATGAACCGGGAGCTGGGGGATTCAGACCCTCGGGTAGTGGAAGTGTACCAAGAGCTGATGTGCCACTACCTCGCTTGTACCGCTTTTTATAACGAGCCTTCAGATTTGGCTCACGTTAGTAAATGGACGTCCTACCTCTTCTTTTACCGGTCCAGGACTGCTAAGCCGGAGAAGGTATTGGAAGGCAAGGATCAGCCTTTGAATCCTCTGAGCGTGCTTAATGCTCAGGTAGTTGACGATCTCATGGAAGACGCTGGGGCTCCGGACTGGATCCTCGACGAAGGGATAGGAAAGTATCCCGTAGGCACTAAGGCCTATAGTTATTTGAGGTGTTGCCGCAGGCCTCTGTCCAGGGAAGCTCAACTGACTGGCTTTCTCTCCATATGGCTGCACCGACTGGTGGTACCCGGCATTGCATCTGTGGACCGTATTCACCGCAACACGCTATGGCCTGCAGTACGTCTGGTGTTTGGGGCAAGGCTGGGCTTGCTCCCTGCCCTGGTGTACCGCATTCAAGCTGGCCTGAGGGCCATGACTGACGGGCTGCTTGCTGATAAAACTCGGCATGATAGCTTCCCCAGGGTAGAATTACCATACCTGTATCTGATGGGATGGTTAATTCTCCATAACCCCAGGGTTATGTCTCCCGGCTCTGGTAGTAGTTCGGGGGCTAGTTTCTTGTTGAACTACAAGAATTTCTCCTGGAATGTGACCACAGTTATAGACTGTCGGTGGGCGCTGAATCTTAGTCACAGCTGGAAGCTTTTCTGCACTGTCCCTCCCGTACATCTCAATCAACAGGGGATCAGACTTCAGGACGTAGGCGACGGGAAGACTGTTCTTTCTCCTGAGTCTTTTAATTAGTTGGTCTGCATTAGACCTTCCCACCTACTGTACAGGAGTGAAGATATTGCTTCTTCGAGCCTTACTTGCCTAGTCGGTTTGCCAGGCAATTTGGGTACGACCAGTTATACGTGGGCAATGCCGTCACCAGCTTCAGGTCCAGGGACAGACTCATTGATGGAGCCAGAGGATGGCGATATTTCATCAAGGGTTAAACTGAGGCAACTTTTACCGTGCCCTTTATTTTACTCTCCACGGAGCTGCACATTCTCCATTCGTATGCCCATTTCTATGTGGCAACCAACACCTTCCATCGCGATTTTGATATGTATGGAAGTTTTAGGGTGCCCTTTTTCAAGTCTGGGGAAAGAATCGAAGTCCCCTCGGTTTCTTCTGACGAGGGTGAGGAGTCCATCATTCCGGATGAGCCTCTGTTGGTGATATCGAGGGGGGAAGTACCTCTGCCTGCAGGGCCTTTGGTAATCTCTGGGAAGAAAAAGGCTCCTGCTCCAATGGAGACTTCCCCTCGCAAGAGGAAGAAGAAGATGGTTGCTCGTCCTCTTCGGATTCCTGTTATTGAGGCTTCTAGAAGTGAGCCTGCATCTCCCAATGTCGGGGATGATTCTTTGATTGGAGGTTCCTCGCCTTTTAGAGAGGAAACCTCGACAGTCACGGCTGGCAGTGCCGAAGAATTCCTGCTGGAGGCTGCTGTCGCTGCTACCGCTTAGGACAGTGGAACAAGATCGCCTTTGGGGTCGAGCCGAATAAGGATATCTTTATCCGGATCAGCATCGGGAGAGACCCCTACCGTGTCTGTAGGTGTACCCAGCGAGATTCCACCTGGTGAACCTCGAGTAGATTTCGGCGAAGATTCGGAAAGGTACTTGCCGATGTTCGTTAGAGCACCCCTTCTCCAGGTATGACAGCTTGCCTAGCATCACTAAGAAATAATTTAGCTGTACTGGCTGCGGACGCGACATATACACCATTGGCCATGGGTAAATGTCGTCTTTTATGCCTCTTCTTTTAGGAAAATTAACATTATGCTGATATTAACTTCCTTTTGTCTTCTTTTCAGGGGAAGACATCTTCGGGGAGGGAAGTGTAGATGCGCCCTTTGGCTCTGTATAAGGTCCTGGCAGCGACACGGAGGTGTCTGATTTTGAAGAGGAAATATCTTCGGGTGCCGGCTCGCCTGTCGAAGAGATTCCGACATCTCAAGAGGAGGACGAGCCTGTCGTCGCGACAATGCCTCCTTTGAGTACGCCGGTCACTTCGTTCGGTGTTGGCTCTTCTTCTTTTGTCGCACCTCCTGTTGAGGCGACGGCCGTGGCAACATCGTCTGCGGTTGTTCTTGGAGGGGGACTCGCCACTATCGCGGCCACTTCCAGCGTCCATTCGGATCTAGCTGCGCTGACCGAGCAGTACACTCGTATCTTCTATGCCACCTTAAAAATGTTAATATCAATGGTGTTGGAGAAGAATTTGAGCTTTGCGTCGCTGAGGAGGTCCTCCCGGGCGCCTATAGTGTCGATCCGAGAATTCAACGACACCGGGATAGCTGACACGTAGGAGGAGATAGTTAATGGTTTGGAGCAACCAATTAACGAATACTTGCAGCTAGCTCGAGGCAACATTGACGGTCTCGTTCAAGCTAGGTACTATTCCCTGACTGCGCAGCTTGCTAAACAGATGGCATCTCTGAATAAGTCCATCGAGGCTCAGCAGCGGGAGATGGATGAAGAACGTGTCCAATTGGAGTATGTCATTCCCGAGTTGACCCGGTGTGAAGCCGAATATGAGAAAGTGGCAGTGCAGGCCCGCATATTGAAGGATGAGCTCGTTCGAGTAGAGGCGAAGGCTCTCTCTTTGTCGGCAGCCCGAGATGTGCTGAAGGAGCGACGGGCGACTGTTCAGCAGAATCTGATGCATGTGGGTGTTATCCATGCTGATTTTGTGCGGGCTCGGTCTGAGCTAGCTGCTTTGGACAACGATGCGGCAAAGTTGGAACGGGCTCGCGCCAACGTCTTGAACTCCCGGGATGAGAGAATGGTTGCTCTGGCGCAGCAGATTTGCGATCTAATCGCTCCCCCCAAATGATGTACTTTTTTGCTTTTCAATGTACTTTCACTCTTTTTTGGGAGTAATAAAAAGGCTTTCGTCTGACTTTATGGACCCATCATTTTGGAATATAAATGACAGGTTTGGGTGAGAGTGATATCAGAGGTAACATGGACATGATATACTCTCGGTAAGTTTTAGCAGGACGTATCTATTCAGAGGTAATATGAACATGATAGAATATGATCCAACTAGTTTCGTTTTGGAAGTAGTTTTGTCAGAATAAGATTTTTGCCATATTCCATTTGAGCAAAGTAGGTTAAGCATAGTATCTTTTCAGGAATTTGCCATTGATAGGAGCCATTAACAGGTCTCCATTAGGCTTGGCTAACCTGTAAGCGCCGTTTGAGAACGTCGTCTCGATCACATAAGGGCCTTCCCATTTGGACTGGAATTTGCCCTTACTCCTGTGAGTAAGAATCATCGGCCTTCTCACAGCTAAGACTAGCTCGCCAACTTTGAACACTCTTTCCTTTACTTTTTGATTAAAAGCTCTGAAAATGCGTACTTGGTAGAACGCGATGCGCTGTTGAGCTTGGAGGCATTTCTCGTCTAATCCTTCTAGCTCTTGAAGCCTTAAAAGATTGTTCTTTTCTTGAGTCAGCTCATTAGCCATGGCTATCCTGAGTGACGGAATCTAGATTTCGATGGGAAGAACTGCTTCGTTTCCGTAAACCAGTGAGAAAGGGGTACAACCTGTCGACGCTCGTACCGTTGTGCGGTATGCCCAGAGACATTCTCCCAGCTTCTCATTCCAATCCCTCTTGTTCGAAGAGATGAACTTTTTCATGAGCTTGATAATGGTTTTGTTGAAAGCTTCCGCCAAACCATTAGCAGCAGGATTATATGCCGTACAGGCCATATTTTGTATTCGATTTTTATCGTAAAATCGATGAAACGCTTGGCTGATGAACTGAGGCCCATTGTCATGGATTATCCTTCGGGGTATCCCAAAGCGATAAATAATATGATGCTTGATGAAGCTGATCATATTAGATGCCTTCACCTCAGCAAGAGGGATCGCCTCTGCTCATTTGGAAAAATAATCCGTGATGGACAGTATAAACCGGTGACCTCTGGAAGAAGACGGGTGAATAGGACCAATGATATCCATACCCCATGCTTTGAAAGGCCAGGATGCAACCGTAGGATGTAGATGTTCAGGAGGTTGATGGATAAAGTCTGCATGGACCTGACAGGCTCTGCATTGTCTCGTATACTTTATTGCATCTGTGATCATAGTAGGCCAGTAATAGCCCATTCTCCTGATGCGATCCTGTAACTTAGGACCGAGTTGATGCGCTCCGCATACGCCGTCGTGAGCTTCATGGATGATCCGCTGTACCTCATCATCTGAGAGACATCTCAATAGCATTCCGTCGTAGGTTCGACGATATAGACACTGTAAGGATGCCTCGAAATAGAAGCGTAATGATCGTCTTTTGACGGATACTGCTTCTTTAGGGTCCTCCTGCAAGATTCCATATGCTACGAAATCTATAAAAGGACTTCTCCAGTCTCTCCTGGGAGGATCTGTGTTCACAGCGTAGCTGCATTCTATGTGAAAGTTGTTTTTCACACAAAATAAATCTCTGCTAAGAAGGATTACCGAATTCTGCCTTCTTATAGGAATAGCTAAATATGCAGCTAGACTGGCTAGGGCCTCAGCTTCCAGATTCTGAGATCGGGGCATATGTTCCAGGAAGAACCATTTGAATGCCATGGCTATCTCGACCGTTGCTTGGTGATAAGGGACGAGGTCTGGATTCCGGACTTCATATATTCCTCTGACTTGATTGACGATCAGCAGAGAGTCACCAAAAGCTTCCAGAGATTCGACGCTCAATTCTTTAGCGACTTGGAGCCCGATTAGTAGAGCGTTATACTCTGCCACATTGTTAGAACAGGGCTCGCTAAGAGAATATGCTCGGTAGATAACGAGCTTGTCAGGAGTAACCAGGACAATTCCTACTCCCGAAACTACGTTTCCCCTGGGACCAGTCCTGGAGGCACCATCGAAGAACAGTTGCCATGCATCACCTTCCATTGCAGAATTATATTCTGCAACTTCGTCGAAAATATCCTCGTACAGTTTGGAGGCCTCCGGGATCGGATGAGCAGCTAGGAAATTAGCCAATGCTTGGCCTTTGACGGACTTCTGAGGGACGTACACGATGTCATATGGTGTTAATAACATCGCCCAAGTCGCAAGTCGGGAATTAAGAACGCTTGGCTTATTCATCAGTACCCGAAGAGGATTGACCCTGGAGATGATGTGAATGATTTGGCCTGTGACATAGTGCCGCATTTTTTGGATAGCGAACATCAGAGCCAAGCATTCTTTCTCCACTGGGTTGTACCGATGTTCGGCTCCGACCATCATCCTGCTGAGGTAGTAGATAGCCTGTTCATGGCCCATATCATTCTTTTGTGCGAGAAGAGCTCCCAGAGAATGATCCATCGCTCGAATATACAACACGAATGGTCTTCCTATGACTGGAGGCACCAGAACTGGCGGGCTAGTGAGGTAGCGTTTGATATCACCGAAAGCTTGCTGACAGGCTTCGTCCCATACGAAGGATACACCTTTCTTTATGAGACGAGAAAAGGGTTGACATCTCCCAGTGAGGTTGGATATTAATCTCCGGATATAAGCCAGACGACCTTGAAATCCCCTGAGTTCTCTCAGATTACGGGGCGATCGCATTTCTAAGATAGCCTTGACTTTATCAGGGTCCACTTGAATGCCTTTGGCGGTAATGACAAATCCCAGGAATTTGCCACTAAATACCCCCAGAAAGGACTATGTAGGATTCATTTTGAGTTGATGTTGGCGCATCAATTCAAATACTGTCTTCAAGTCTTGGATGTGATTATCCTTGAGGCAGCTTTTGACAGCTACATCATCCACGTAACACTCCACTGTCTTGCGTAAATGCTCATGGAATATATTACTCATAGCCCGTTGGTACGTAGCCCCGACGTTCTTCAATCCGAAGGGCATAACCGTATAGCAATATACCCCCAATGGTGTCCGAAAGGTAGTGTGCTTCTCGTCTTCAGGATGCATCTTGATTTGATTGTATCCCGAAAATCCATCCATGAAATACATACGTTCAAAACTGCATGTATTGTCAATCATAACGTCTGTGATGGAAAGAGGAAACTCATCCTTGGGGCAGGCTGCATTCAGATCTCGGTAATCGATGCAGACACGTACTTTTCCATTTTTCTTCATGACCGGGACAACATTGGCGACCCAGTTGGGATATTGTTCTTCTCGGATGAAGCTGCAGGCTATCAACTTCTTGACTTCAGCTTCGATGGCGTCCATCATATCTTGGCAGAATCGGCGTTAGTGCTGCTTTACAGGCTTTGAATTGGGCAATATATTGAGTTTATAAGTAGCCACCTTTGGATCAAGGCCTGGCATGTCCTCATAATTCCACGCAAAGACGTCGATATATTCTTTTATCAGCTGGATAACTTCTTCCCTTTCTGCTTCGGAAAGATTGTTACTAATAAATATCGGCTTTGGCGACAGTTCTTCCCCAACTTCAATCTGGATAACTTTATCTTCAGTGGGAGGTTCTCTCTGCTCGAAGCGGAACTCCCATTATGTATCTATTTGCTGAGCCCAAGCGTCATTCTCGAACAGTTCAGATTCTTGTTCGTCTGCTTCGAAGGAATCTGTCACTACCATATTTGCTGATAATGTTTGTTCAAGAGCATGAGATGAGTCGGAGGGCGCTGAGCCATTTTGAGAAGAGGAAAAGATATCCTCGTTCGACTCAGGAGCTGCAAGGGAGGTGGTATACCCTAACCCAAAATTGGTTCGTTGATAGTAGGGATCTCCGTGCAGCGGCATTCGTCTGCCTTTTCCGTAGTTGAGACCTGGTTTCAGCTTCAAGTCATAACCCATACTTTATATGACCTTCAGAGCTTGCGGGCTGTATCAGTGGACCTGCATTTTACCAACATCGTCGTCGGGAGAATCCTCTTGTATAGTCGGTCCATTACGCATGCGGCCGAAGACTATTGAATGCTGACTGCTGCAAGTAGGCAGGACAATGAAGATAGAATCCTCATGTGGTCCATATGTTGTGGTGACATTGGATGATGCCTCTACTTCCCACATATACGGATGATAGGAATCTATAGCTCCCAAGAACTTTTGTGCTATAGGTTCTATATCGTCATGGGGAAAGGATTCCTGATTCAGAATTTGAGCGTCAATATACTGAAAAAGAGGATGTTTATTATCATCGGAAACCTCGTTCCCGGTTGTGTTTACATCCATCGGCTGTTTTCTGCGCCGGAGGTTGATGACCAAGGATGGAGGCTTCTGGTTCAGAGTGATCACTAGAGGATCACCCCCTTTTCCTGACTTGGTTTTGTTCAGGTGGATCGTCATAGGCTCTATGGCTTTTGGACGAGTAGTCCGTCCTTTCACCTTGATTGACAGCGGTTGTTCGGCAGAGGGTTCTTCTGTCTCCCGGTAGGATTCCTTCTCTGCTTCGGCTGACACCTCTTCCGTGTAGTCTTGAGAGTACAACACGGCATCGGAGTAGTAGAATTCTACTCCTCTAAATGGGTTCAGGTCAGCAAACTCTGTTTGTACTATTCCTTGGGCGTCTACGTATTTAAAGCATTGATATAGAGTTGAAGGAATGATGCTGTGGTCGTGGATCCAAGGTCTGCCCAGCAGAATATTGTAGGACACCTCTGAATCAATGACATAACATATAGCTACTGATCTAAGGTTGCCAATCTGGATCCTCAGACGAATCTTTCCCAACGGCTTGCTTTTTCTGGTGTTGAAACCCACGATAGTAGTGGTGGTGTAGGCCAATTCGCTGGTAGGGATCCTCAGAGGTCTGAGCAGATTATGAGGAATGATGCTGATTGATAATCCCGGATCTATGTGAATCCGGTCAACCTCCATGGAACCGACGTACCCGGTGTAATAGAGGGGTCTGTCATGCCTGTTATGTTTTAACAGCATGTCATCTTGAGTGAAAGTGATATTCGGGACCACCTCCATCATACTGTGGCATTGAGGACATGCTACGGGTTCTTCGTCAGGGAACTTGAGCTGGGTCAAGTATGCATCCGCCTGCATCAATGCTTCACTCAGGGCTTGACGAGTGTCTTGAGAGAGCCTGAGTAGTTCGAAGATGGACAACCTGGCTGGTGTATTAGCCAATTGGGCCAGGATGTCAAAGTTGTAAGGCTTCTCTAAACCTTTGTTTTGAATATTTTTCACAGGTTTGTCGAAACGCACTTCTTTTTGCTTCCCTTTGTCCGTCGAAGTTAGTCTCGAAGGACCGGCCCCTGGTACGGCGGGCTCTGGTTCTGACGGCTTGGTAGCTGAAGCGCCTGCCGGTGCATCTTCCTGACTTACTCCATGGTCCTTGAGGTAAGCCTTCCCTGAACTGGTTCTAGTAACCAAGACCTCGTCTTCTGACGCCGAGTCTGCCGCAACCATGTGACTTGGTTTGCGCTTCGAGTTCTTCTTAGACTTAGCCTTAGCAGCTTGAGTCTCTTTCTCGATCCCGGGCACCAAATCTGGATGAACCCACATAATCTCGCTTCGCTGGGTAGTTAGTGGTACCAGGTCTTGATTTTGACCTCTAGCTGGAGGGAGATTAACGATGTTCATCGTCGTCCGGGAAATAGGTATAACACCATCCGGGACTTCTTGGGGAGGCAGATTGCCAAATTGCAGAGAGATCATGTTGGCTGTGACCGTCTTCTCACTGTTGTGCAGAGTGATGGCGTTAGCATCGATCATCTCCTGGATCTTCCTTTTCAGTATATAATACGCCTTTGTGGGGTGGTGTATGTACCTATGGAAGATGCAGTACTTGGGGTTGTTGGTACTGCCGGCCTTATTGGGCCGTCTCACCTCAGGAAGGGTAATCTTCCCGCTTTTGACGAGATATTCGAATATGCTCGGAATATCATCGTCGTCGAAAGAGTACACATCAATGGGCCTGGTAGTCCCAGGTTTCGTCTGCGTGGTAGCCACAGTCTTTTTCCTGGACGTGTTGATCGCCAGAGCTTCTTTACCCTTGGTACCACGAGGATGGTCGACGCTGGAGGATGACCTCTTGCCTTTATCAGAGGCCGAGATCATGATGCCGTTATCGCGCGCCTTCTAACTGTTGTCCTCCGCGGCTACCTCTGAGATGATGAACGAGGGCCAATCATGGAACTGATATGGTCCTGTGAACACTGAGATCACGGGAAGAAGGTTCTTCCTGCAGATGTCTACCAATGCCGAGTCTGAAACTCCTGGAGGCATTTGCAAAGTGGCTTGACGAAAATGTTCGATGAAAGTGCGAACATTCTCTTTTTCCTTCTGCTTGACTTCGATGAGAGAGGACATAGACATGTCCATCACTCTCTCGTAGAATCGCATGAAGAATAAAGCCTTGAAGTCTTCAAAGAAAGAAATGCAGTTGTCCGCCAGACTTCGGTACCACTGATAAGCTAACCCCGAAAGACAGCCTTTGAACACCCGAGTGAGGAGGGCGTCATTCCCCTGTAGTAACACCGTCATCATACTGAAGTAGTTCATGTACTGACTTGGTGATGTTTTTCCCTCGAACAAAGCCATAGTCTGTGGTTTGTATCTAGGAGGAAAAGGGACCTCTTCCCAGATAGCTGGGTAAGGTTGGTTGATTCCCAATTTCTTGAGCTGATCTTTGTGCTTCAGGGCATCAAATTGGGCTTTCAACTCCCGTACTGCCTGCATCGGATCTTCAGCCGGTAGCGGGACCACGGAGTGATGAGGAATCGATTGTATCGCGACTCCGACGGGAGGTAATACATTCTCCCAGTGAGGAAGCGGAGGAACTGCTGACTCCTGATCTAGAGCAGGCTCTTGGATCCCGTTGGATTGTGGTAAGTCCACCCCCACACGTATCTGAGTTGGAGGGACCGACGCTTGAGCCATGTGTAAACTCCCTCACCCAAAATAGGTATTTTGTGTATATTTTATATTATTATATTTATTATAGATGTTGAATTTATTTAGGGTATTCTCTTAGTTAATTAGAAAATAAAATTTTTAGTATATTTACTTATATAAATATTTATTTAGAATTATTTTTAGGCTATTTTAGATTATTGGGATTTTTCCATAATTTTTAGTTAATTAAAAACTAGTAACACTAATTTTCTAGGACTTTGAAAATTTTATTTTATGTCTAAACTTAACTAAAAATATCCTAAAATTTTATTTTAGGTTCTAAATAATAAAATATATTTTTTAGAATTTTTTGGGAATTTTTTGATTATTTTTAGCATTTATTTTGAGTTAATTATGAAAAACTGAATTAAAAACTAATTTCTGAAAAAGAAAACCCAAAAAGTAATTATTTCTGCCCAGTCAGCAAACAGGGGGCCCAACTGTCAGCCTCCCGCAGCGAACAGTGCGGGGCCCGCCTGTCAGTGACCGCGGGTTGGGTATGGGTGAAGCCGAGCCGACCTCGAGCCGAGCCGAGTCAGAGTTCGACTCGGACTCAGCTGAGCCGAGCCGCGTGGATCCACGACCGTTCGATCTTAGCGGGGAGCCGCGGATGGCTGCCACGTTGTGCTTTCCAAGCCGCGGCTGCACTCTCTCTCCTCTATATATATATATAATAGTTTAAGTTATTTTCTAGGGTTTTTCTTGAGCCAATTTTTGGAGAATTGCCATCTAGGGTTCCTTCATATTCCAGAAGCCATTGCGCATAGCTCCGGACTCCAAACGAGGTCTAGTTTCTTGCGATAGAAAGATATTGAGGTTAGATTTCTGATTATATAAATTATTTTTCGAAATTATTAATACAAAATTCTGGAAAATTCGTAGAGTACAGCATGTCCGAAAATAGACGTATTTCGATGTTTTCGTAATTTCGGGAGAACCCGGAATCAAAATCATGAACCGTTTAAAGTTTCGGAAAGATAATATCGAGATCATCAACATATATTTTTCCCAGAATTTATTTCGAAGTATTTATATACTGTTAATTCTGTAGAACTTCTAGGTTAGAATTTAACCATCGGTGCATAATACAAAATTTGTATGTGCCATAATTCTCAAACGAATTTGAATTCGGATGAGCCGTAAATTCTAGTATATTTTTGATGCTGAAATCTATAGGAAATCATGCATGAAAGTCAAGTTTGTGTCGGTTGACTTTTTGGTCAACATATTGCCTCGATTTGTGTGCCATGAGTCTCGAGTTGAAAAAATTTTGTTTCTTTGGACAAAATTTAGGAATTAACATAAAAATCAGAATAATAAGATTAAAATAGGATTTTAGAGTAATTATTCCAGAATTAAATAAATTAAAATAAATTATCTTTTGACGTGATAAATTTGTAATACATAGGCTATTTGGACTGTGACTTGGACTCTGATTCATACCAGTAACAGGACCCCAGGCAAGTGTACCTTGCCAAATCTTGCAGCTTTGCTACTTATTCCCTTGACTTATTGATACATTGTTGTGCAAGTGTACCTTGCCAAACTTGCAGTTCTTGTTATTTATTCCTTTGACTATATATATATTTGTGCATGCTTGACCTAGGACCGTGTGACTTACTTAGCGTCCGATTAATAGTCGGGTGCCAACCCCATATGCGAAGTTATGTAACGTCATCTAGACATGGATATCGTGACCCTTTACATTCTCGTACTTGTCTTATCAAGTACATGATGACCCAGGACACTTGACACTATTCATGAGACAAAATCTTCCTGAGATATTCATGGTGATTCTGTATAGGATACATGTTACATGACTTAGATATTATATTCTTAGATCTCACTATATGACTTGCTGTATTAGATATGATCTTACGTGACATGGACATGGGGCCACATGGACATGAGACGTATGATTACATTGGGTGGGGAGAGACACACAGGCTACAGGTTGATTTTATATTATGCCGGCATCTCAGTCTCACGCTGAGCTAGACGACTACATGATATCGCTACTACCGGCTCCCCGACACAGAGCTTGTAGTGGTTTCAGCCTGAGTTCTAGTGCTCCTCTTAGCTTGCATTCACTTAGCTGGTTATATAGTTTTACACTATTGAGACACACAGGCTACAGGTTGATTATATTATGCCGGCGTCTCAGTCTCACGCTGAGCTAGACGACCACATGATATCACTGCTACCGGCTCTCCGACACAGAGCTTGTAGTGGTTTCTGCCTGAGTTTTAGTGATGCTCTCATATTGCATTTTACATAGATAGTTATATAGTTTACCCTATTCATTTTATTTACTATTATACTGCATTTTGGCTTGTATTATCTGTACCTTGTATGTTTCCTGAGGACCTGGATCCGGACTATGTCCCCAGGACTAGCAGACGAGATCGACCCCAAGTTACACGGGACAGGAGCATTAGCAGAAGCTGGAGCAGGAGCAGACACTGGAGCAGTACCAGATCCAGTAGACGAGTGATCACCGAGGGTATCTTCTGGGTATAGGCTTTACCCATACTCAGTATTTGTTGTGGTTATCTTTATTCTTATACCTTGACAGATGTATCAGACTCATTATCGGGTTATTTCCCCGAGTTTATATTATATTGAGATTGATCTTGCTTTATGATTCTGATATTATTGTATTCATTTCTGTGGATGAGATTAGTATATCTAGACCCTTATTGTTGTATTATAGCTTAAGTATGCCCCGATGGATCCATATAAATTAGGTTTGTCCATCGGTGTGTGCTGCTGGCCATTGCCACGCGTCCGGTCCCACGGTATTTTGGGACTGGGGCGTGACACCATGGCAGCTGTATGTTGAGTCAGCATCATCTGGTGCATGTTCTCTATCATGGATTGTATTTCTTTTAGAGATGTCTCTAGTACAGTAATGCGCTGCTCAGCGCTCCCTGATGGGGAAGCTTTCTCGCGTTCATCTCCAATGGCATAAACTCCCATCTTCCTGGGTGTCATTGAAAGATTAGTATAGGTCTCTGTAGAAGTTGACTCTATACTTTCAGTATCTGATTTGGGAGACCGGCGACCCCCAGCTTCGGAATCAGAAGAGTACGAAGTCGGTTGTCGCGACCTCGAACGGGTGTTTCGGAATACCCCAGCTTCAGTGTTCCTAAGGAGCTGGTTGAATCTCCTTCGGCTCGGAGCTCTAGAGGGATAAAGTCTTGAGCCCGATCTTCCTCTAGGTATGTGTGAGGCCATGTTTACCAATGCATGTGTGGGCTCTTCTTCTTGGAAAGATGGAGAGTAGCTCAACCGGTCGAAAACTGACCGTTTTGCCTCAGAACAGCAAAAATTAATTACAATCCTATGACTATTACAAGAGTGCTCGTTAGGAGGCGTAATAGACATACTGGAAGATCCACTATCCTTGCGTTTCTGGATCAGGTACTTACGCAGGTCAGGAGGAGTTACGGAAGAAGAAGATGGCTTGTTCCTTCTGTTCATATTTGTGGGCATACGGATGTTGGGAACCCTAGTTTTCCCTGTGCCACCTGTATACAATAGGTTGGCCATCTGGGTGGCGGATAATCCCCGAGGAGGGTGTCTTTCCACAAATTGAGCCTTCTTTACGCTGAGGGGCTTCTCCTGGCGTAATTTGGGCTGGCGTAAAGCCGAGGAGGTCCTCAGTCGGCTGTCAGCTCCTCGCATAATCCGGAGGGCTGGCAGATTATTCCCTTACTGACGTAAAGGCCGAGAAGTTGAGTAGTCCGCCGCTTGCTTTCCCTTGCGTAGATTGCAGCGATCATCTGTTTTTCCGCGAAAGGCAGATGCAATTTTACGCGTGGAGCGCGTTTGGAATTTCTGATTTGGCGCTAAGGCATTATCAGAAATTTTATCTGTTTCGCCAGGGACGGGAGACTGGTTTCTACACGCAGAGCGCGGTGTAGGCTTCTGGACTAGCGCTGAGGCATTGTCCGAAGTTTCGTCTGTTCCGCCAGAGACGGGAGACTGAATTTTACGCGCAGAGCGTGGAGTATACTTCTGGATTGGCGCTGAGGCCTTGCCAGAAGTTTTGTCTGCCCTGTCAGAGACAGGCGACTGAATTTTACGCGCAAGGTGCGGAGGGAGAAATGCTACAACCTCGTTGGTCGGAGAAATCGGAGAGGTCGGAGAGTCCACAGGAATGGTAGAGGATGTCTTGGGCATCCAGACCTTACGCAACTTCCTGTTGTCTTGGACAGAGAGAGAGTGAGAGCTACCCCCTGTTCGAAGCATGTTTTCGTAGGCAGACTGGTCGAATTGGACGACCAGTGTCTTCTTCACGGATCCCACGGATACCGCATCGTGTTGAGCAATTGCTTCCTCGTTAGAAGAGAAAGATGTCCCCAGCAGAGTCGCCATCTTGTTGTTTGGTAAAATAAACGAAAAGATAATATGTGAAAACAAAGTTTTATACGAAAACCCGCCATTCTTCTGTGTTTACAAACAAGATTGTACAATTTAATCCTATACGAGGATGTCGAGTACGATTTATTTAATCTGGATAAATATTGCTATAGGAGTCTGATTTGCAGTCGATCACTTTGGCCCTTGGACCACACGATGGTGAAGAAGTGCCGTGGAAGACAGAAAGTAGCTTCGAAGGTTGCTAAAGAGGGTGGATGCCCGATGCCAAAGTCGTCAATCCCTTCTCTTTGCCTGAGCTCTGGATTCTTCTCTCTCTCTCGACCGTTTTCTCTCCTCCTTATTTCCTCCCAATTGTCGACCTTGGATCTGATACTGGATTCCTTGACCAATTTCCAATCGTTCGACCTTCAATTTTTTGACCTTTTACCTCTGTTGATAGAGGTCTCTATTTATAGAGTTTTGGTGACAGTGACCACTCAGTCGGTGTAGAAACCGAGTAGTGGAAAGTACAGCACCATTTTACACGACGGTTACAATAACCAATGCCTGCGTATAGATGACCTTTTGAATGAGAAAGTGACGCGTGTCCAACTAAAAGACAAACGCGTATAACTGATGCGAAGATCACGGCGTAGAAGCCACATAGGTAGTTATCCTTTGTGTAGAAGAGGTTGGCGTAGAAGCCAATAACTGTCACCATGGCATAGAAGCCAAGTAGGCATAGAAGCCGAGTAAACGTAGAAGCCGAGTGGGCGTAAAAGCCGAGTGGTCATAGAGGCCGAGTGGGCGTAGAAGCCGAGTGGGCGTAGAAGCCGAGATGATGTGGACGTTTTAGCCAGAATTATGGCTCTTGGAGATATAATCAAATATGTTGCATTAAATGCAGAGATCTGCCCCCATCCTGCACATTAAATGCAGAGGCTTGTCTTTAAGATTTTTCATCATTCTGCACATTAAATACAGATATGTGCCTCGAATCCTGTACGAAAAGCAACTGCCGACGAGGTGGTCTGTTTGCCTTCTGCGGAGCGTAAGAAGCTCACGTCTGCCTGTGTAAAACTGGGCAGCGTATCCTTTGTATGCGTAAGAGCAGTTTACGCAAAGGGAATGTCACTAGACGACGGTTCGGTGATATTTAATCAAATCTCCTGCATTAAATGCAGAGATCCGCCATTATCCTGCGCATTAAATGCAGAGACGTATTTTGAAGGCCTGCCACTCTTCTGCGCATAAAATGCAGAGACGTGCCTTGGACATCTGTCAGTATTCGGTGCATTAAATGCAGAGACGTGCCTTGAGAACCTGTCATCGCTCTGCGTATTAAATGCAAAGACGTGCATCGAGCCCTGTACGAAGAGCAGCTTTTGATGTGGCAGGCCGTTTGTCTTCTGCGGAGCGTAAACAGCTCACATCTGCCTGTGTAAAACTAGGCAGCATATTCCTTTGTATGCGTAAAAGCGGTCTACGCCAAGGAAATGGTAGTAAATGACAGCCTGGGTTGTAGTGCCGCGCCATTATTATAGCCGTCGTCTGGGTAGCCGTGCAGTACCCTTTGTCAGGTCCAGACGTCAGGTTTATTGCATGATCTGACAGGTTCATTTCGAAGAATACGAAGCATCCCTCGTACACTTCAATGCTGCATTGAAAGCGGATGAGTTTTACGCCATAAAGGCGATGTAGCACCTCTTTTTATGCTGAAGCAGCCTGCACATACTGTATTACGCGGATGGTCCTTGAGCCTATATTTTACGCTGTGCTCAGCGAAAAAGCTCTGTTGTACGTCTGATGGCTCTGAGGTCTTTTGTTTGCGCTGCCCTGTATCAACATGCTATGTAGAGCTATCCAGCATATTTTTCATGCTTCTACACCAACAAGATAGTATTTAGCTTTTACGCCAATAAGACAGCTATTTGGCTTTTACGCCAACAAGACAGCTATTTGGCTTTTACGCCAATAAGTCAGTTATTTGGCTTTTATGCCAACCATCTCTACACAAAGGGCAGTTACCTACGTGGCTTGTATGCCATGATCTTCGATGAGCGATTATATGCGTTACCTCATAATGGGATACGCGTCACACGCGGATTCAGAAGATCATTCAGACATGGGTAGCAGTTATTATAACCGTCGCGTAAAGAGTGCAACTCTCTCCATAATTTAGCTTCTATGCTGACTGGACAGTTACTGTGACTGAGCTCTATAAATAGAAACCCCTAGTCACAGAGTAAAGGGGTCAAAAAAAGAGAGGAGCAAAGAGCATAGACAGAGAGTGTCGACCGACAACTTCGGCAACGAGAATTCATTCCCTCTTGCAACCTCTGAAGCTTCTTCTTCTTCTACAGCACTTCTTCGTCATCGTGTAGTCCAAGGGACAAAGTGTTCGACCGCAGATCAGACTCCTATAGCAATTTTTCCCCAGAATTATTTTTTTATTGTACTTAACATCCTCGTATAGGATTAATTGTACTATTTTTTCTTGTTTGTAAACAAAGAAGGGGTTTCGTATACACCTAGTTTCATTCTTTTGTTTATCATCAAATAGTAGCGATTATCTTTGCTCTCAAATTATGGAAATACTATTTATATGGATAGATATTAAAGATCTTCACTGACCATAAGAGCTTAAAGTATGTGTTTACACAGAAAGAGCTCAACATGAGGCAGCAGCAATAGTTGAAGCTGATAAAAGACTTCGACATATCCTTGTAGTACTATCCAGGAAAGGCCAACGTAGTCATGGATGCTTTGAGCAGGTATCCTGTGGCTATGTGTTTGACTAGAGACAGACATTTATTTGCAGAACTTGACAATTTGGGTATTAAGGTATTAATTTCTGGAGTCTCAGCACAAATGTAAGGATTTCAGGTGCAGTCAGAGCTGATGGACTAAGTCAGAGCCGGACAATATGAGGATGAGTCTCTGAGGATCATCAGAGCACAGGTTTAGGTCAGTTTGGCAGGAGACTTTATCGTCGTAGATGATGGATCATTGCGACACGGTACCAGGTTATGTGTACCGAGAGGAGCATTGCGTGAGGAGATTCTGCAAGAGGCATATCGTTCTCAGTACTCTATGCATCCTGATGCCAACAAGATGTATAGAGCCATAAGAGAGCATGTATAGTGGTATGGCATAAAGCGGGAGATAGCTAGCTTCGTGTCCAGATGCTTAGTTTGCCAGTAGGTCAAGGCGGAGAGACAGAGGCCAGGAGGATTGCTTCAGCCTTTACCCATTCTGGAGTAGAAATGGGAACATGTGACTATGGATTTTGTATCAGGGCTTCCGCGTTCTCCATGAGGCAAAGATGCAATTTGGGTCATAATGGGCAAGTTGACCAAATCTGCCAACTTTCTGTCATTTAAAGTGGGTACATCTACGGAGAAGCTTGCGAAGATGTATGTGTGCCAGATTGTCAGATTGTACGGTAATCTAGTGAGCATAGTCTCAGATCGGGATAGTCGCTTTATATCCTATTTTTGGAGGAGTTTGTAGGCTAGCTTAGGCACTCAGCTCAAGTTCAGTACCGTTTATCACCCTCAGATGGACGGACAGTCGGAGAGGACTATTCAGACTCTCGAGGACATGATACGCACATATGTTTTGGATCTTAGAGGTTCTTGGAAGGATCACCTTCACTTGGTAAAGTTTTCATATAATAACAACAACCAAGCCAGCATTGAGATGTCACCATTCCAGGCATTGTATGGACGGAGATGTCGTACTCCGTTGTCCTAGGATGATGTTGGTGATAGAGCTTTATTGGAACCAGAGATGGTAGTGGATGCAGCAGAGAAGGTGAAGCTTATCAGGGACAGACTTCAAGTGGTGCAGGACAGGCAGCGGCATTGTGCCGATAGCCACCGGAGACCTTTGGAGTTTGAGGTATAGCTTTAGTTTTTTTTACTTATGTTTGATTGTTGTTTGTTAGAGTGCTAAGATTATATTTCATGCTAGGTTGGCGGTCTGATTTTCTTCAGGATTTTTACGACACATGGCACGATTCATTTTGGTGGAGGCGGCAAGCTTAGTCCACGATTCATCGGACCTTTCAGTATTCTTGAGAGGGTCGGTGTAGTTTCATACAGACAAGACTTACCACCAGCACTAGAGGGGGTGTACAACGTGTTTCATGTGTCATAGTTAAGATGGTACGTGGTAGATCCCAGTCATGTATTGGATCACTCAAAGATAGAGTTGGGCCCTACTCTTAGCTATCCAGAGCAGCCAGTGGAGATTTTGGATCGGAGAGAGAAGGTGTTAAGGAACTAGATTATTCATTTGGTGCACGTTGCATGGAGGCATCACCCGCCAGGAGAGAGTACCTGGGAGCGAGAGGCTGAAATGCGCGAGCGATATCCATATATGTTCGAGCCGTGAGGTATAATTCTTTCTTGTATTGTATTATTTGCTTTTGGTAGATAGTTTCTTCCTTAATTTCGAGAAAAAAAAATTCTAAGGTGGGTAGGATTGTCACCCTCACATTTCCATTCAAGGGTAGTTTAGTAATTGGCATGGGTATTATTTAATTTAGAAATTATTTATATTTAATATTATGCATGGATAATTTATTTAATTATTGTATTATTTATTTATTACTAATTGTAGTTTTATTTTATACTTGTTTAGTGGACCTAACCTATTTATTAGTTATATGAACCTAACTTTTAGATTGAGTTAGATTTAACCCATGAATTAGGTCCATGGATTAGGAGGTTGGATTAATTAGTAAAACTATTAGACTAGAACCTTCTCTCCCTAATTAAATTCTTCATGAGAGGCCCCAAGGGGTATTTGTGACTTTTTATACTGCTTGGGGAAGGATTACATGGCCGGCCACAATGAGGAGAGAGAGTGCTCTCATTTTATTTCACCAATCCCCAAATTCGAGATCTATAATTTTTCCCTTTTTTATTTCCCTCCATTCTCTCATCAATTCTCTATCAATTCTTCACCAATTCCTTCCTTATTCATTAATTAAGGCTTCTATATCAAGGATCCACAAGTAGAAAGCAAGGAGCAAGGGGGAGGAGGCCAAGATCTACAAGGAGAGGAGCTACTTGGCACTTGAGGATTTTTCATTAGAAATCCATCTCCCAATAGATATATTTTAGTTTTTCTCCTTCTAATAGACTTTAGATCTGAGATTAACCATAAAAAACCAACCCATATGCATAGGCTACCTATAAAAATTTGTTTTAGGTTCATCGGAGACCTACGGTGGAAGTTATGTCCAATTCGGTGCCAATTTTAGGAAAATTTCGAGATTGGCATATGTAGTGCTTGTCATTTAGGTCTAATAGATCTAAATAATATTTGATTGCTTGTTTGTAACTAGTATCGTGTCCATAATTTGATACGTGTAGTCTGTATCTTGTCAATTTGACGAAACAGGTTAATTTTGGGGGTTTTCCTCCGACACGGAACTTTGTGCATATCATATTGTGACACGGACACATAGATACTCTAATTTCTATATGTATTATTCATAATTAGTGGTTTAGACTTGATCGTGTCCTCCGGGATGTATTTGGTTGTGTGTTGGAGTCGTATCACAAGCGTATCATAGAGAAAGTGTGATACGGGTGTGGTGTACTCCACCTATTTATTGTTTGGTTCTTTTTCCTATACGTACATATATATATATATATATATATATATATATATATATATATATATATATATATATATATATACACTATATATATATATATATAGTGTATATAATAATGTATTTTATGATTAGTATATATGTGTGTGTCTATGTGTGTATATATGTATACGGGTATCTACATATGAAATTATATATATATATATATATATATATATATAAATTATCTATTGATGTGTAGACTTAATCCTATAGATACACGGTATATATAGATAGTGATATACATGAAGGTGGTTGTATATGTGTGTGTGTGTGGATGTGTTTGAGAGCAGCTTGGACAGAGGTCACAACAAGCAATGAAGAAGGGACAACAGCAGCAGCAGCTCCAAGGCTCGAGTCCACTGTGCAGCAGGAAGCTGCTCGAGTATCAGTGCAAGGAGAGGAGTCCTACTGCAGCACTGCTCGGGTGGCTCAGCACTGGGGTACCATTGCTCGAGCCACAACAGTAGTTTAGTCCAATGCAATAACTGTATTAAGTATTTCAGTTCAGTAGGGTGTGCAGCAGCTACACTTGGGTAGCTAGGGTGGCACTACACAGCAAGGATCACCTCGAGGCCACAACAACAGTGTTCAACAAATGGAGGAGAGGAGCAGCAGCTCCTACAGGATGAGCTAGTATAGTCTCACTGTTCCAATCCGCAACTGTGCAGTTCCCGACCATAATTCCAGTGCAGTATTAGTGCCTGCAAGAGTTCGTTCAGTTTCAGTTAGCTTGGTATCAGGGGTTTTGGTTAGTAGTTTTGGTATAGATAGTATATATATATATATAACTATGTGTACTAGTTGTAATATTGGTTAATAAGTATTAGATGAGTTAGTTTAGTATACTAGTTAGAAATAGTAGTTTAGTAGTTAGTGGATAGCTAGTTATAGATATATACTTATTGTATGATAAGTAGTTAGTTGTGGTCTTTATATATGCATGTATTAGCTATGTTAGTGTTGTGTTGCCTTGGGATACCAAGGTATCACCAAGGTATTGGGTCGATACCCAAGGTATTGATTTTGGGTGTCGAGATAGGTGCGATACACATTCTGCAAGGCCAAGGTATCCTATTTAAATTGATTTATTATGATATTATAATATTTGACTTTAATATATATATAATATTATTTTCATATTCGAAACTTGCATATTTTAGATTACGACTTTTTGAATACATTTTTGTATCTTAGATTAGCTTGTATAGTTTAGTTTCATAGTGTATCAACTTAGTGACTTAGCGTTAGACTCTTGTAACCTAGATTTCATGGGTTTGACTTAGAAATGGCGTATCAACCTAGAATTGCATCAACTTAACTTATTTTTATTCTTGAACCTTGTATAGATGCAACATACCATATATAGATTATGAGACACCAGCTTGGGCATTGAGAGGCACACCTTGCTCAGAAAGTTTGGCGAGTATATTTCTTTGATAGTTTTTAATTCATAATATTGTATATATGCATGTTCTAGAATTGTATACATTGATCCCGATATAGTGATTTTATGGACTGGTATTATATGGATCCCGTCAGGAGATGTTATCCCCTACCATGTTCAGCGGGTACTTGTGTACATTATATCTCATCGTGTATATTGGGTATTGATTATATTTTGTGTTCACACACTGCTCGTATTCAGTGTGCTTATTCGTGTACACCCACCGCTCGTGTTCGATGGTTATGATATTCGTGTACACCCACTGCTCGTGTTCAGTGGTTATATTTCGTGTTCGTAGCGTGTCATGATTGGATCCATCCGTATTAGTTGGGGGTGGGAGAGTAGGAGTTGATTATGTGATCAAAGCCATTGTTACATCGTGTATATTCTGGTTACATACCCCACTTGTAATCTATCTTACTTGATCATGTTCACCCAACCCGATCACATAATGAACTTATATTCTGAGACACATTAGTTAGTTTAGATTGCAGTTATTTTACCACATTATGATATTCATATTATTGATGTATATTCTCGTACATTACCTGTATATCTATTTCTCATCATTCATATGTTTAGTAATATTTTATTTTATTTCTATTATCTGTTTTATATGCTCGATTGTGATATTCATACCCCGTGAACAACCTAGTACAGAGGAGCTACATGCGGCCTGAACAACCTATCTGCAGAGGAGCCATATGTGGTCAGATCAACCTAGCCATAGAGGAGTACCAAGCGGCCTGAGCAAGGGGGCCACATAAGACCACCCTGACACAGTATTCGATGTCTGTCAAAAGCTCTGACACACCACTCATAATACTGAGACGCTTCTAGATTCGTGAAGATGGTGACTCATAAAAAGATAAAAAGTTACATCAACTCATTGATGGCCTCGTCAAATATGCCACACCACGTGCTCACTCATATACGACTATATACCCATACGACCTCGTCACCTATGAGGCCAAAAGTGTCCATTCGACCAAGGCCAGAAGAAAGCGCACATGCGGCCTTTTTATTATGTGGCAAAATTATCCATTTGACCAAGGCCAGACGAGAGCTCACATGCGGCCTCGTTATCATGCGGCTAAAGTGTTCTTTTGACCAAGGCCAGACAAGTGCTCGCATGCGGCCACAATGCCATGCGACCAAAGTATCCATATGACCAAGTAAAAAGGAGAGCACATATACGACCAAGACGTTATATGGCCAAGATGTTATACAGCTTTTAGCTTACAGGATCTTTCTGTTACAACCGAAGAAGATTTCTCAAATGATCATTACTGACTATGTGTCCAGCTGACCAAGTCACACACACAATAAGTTGAAAATAATCCCAAGATCTCATCAACAACATATCTTAACCAAGACCCATGTGGCAGCCTGCCCGTGGCATACGACAACAATTACATTCATATTCTGTTAAAGGAGCCATATACGACTACCAAATAGACGTATATGCGGCATCAATAGTCCATCAGCACGACGACTATAAAAAGTAGGGTAGCATGCCCATAAGAGGACCCACGAGCTACGTACGTGCACACAAGCTTAGGAGAAAGAAAATATAAGAGAGCATCCTTATTCCCTCATCAGACCGTCAACGGAGTAGAGGAGTCACTGCAGCGCTTGATCTCCATCGTCATAACTCAGATAAAAAATATTGTACTTAGATATTCTATCTGTAATTAGATATTTTGTCTATAATTTCTTCATACTTGTTTGTTCTTTGTTTAAAAATAAATTATTCACAACTTGTAATAGTGAACAAGATGACAACTTTGCTGGGGACATCATTCTCCACTTATAAGAAGGCAATAACGTAGTCTAACGCGGCCAAGCTAGGATCCACCCATAGGATGTTGGTAGTTCACTTTGACCAACAAGCGCTCGAGGAAATGCTCTCCGGGGATAGCGCGAGTTCTTCTCCAAGTCTAGCAAAGCCTAAGACTACCCGCATGACCTGGGTAGCAAAGGCCACTGCACCTTACCCAACTACGGAGCATGCGCTCCCCGCTTCACTCCCTATTGCTGAAGACGCATATCATGCATCCACCCAGGCTGACCCTGTCCATACGGTAGTTGGGACGATAAAGAAAGGTGCTCAATGCCCAAACTCTGATAAAGGAAACTACTACGATGCCAGAAGTTTGGGTGTTGAGGCATATTTTATGCGACCATAACATAAGTCGCATAAGTCGGCAGCATGCCTACATGTGACATCGGTTGGCAGCCACAGGCAAATGGCCACATATGACCAACCCAGTAGCAGAAGTTTTGTCTTCGACCAAATCTTATACAGCGCTGAATATATGCGCCTTGTTGAGAAAGGGGAAGATGTGAACTTGGACTCTTTATACTACGCGCCGGCGCATGCTACGACGAAGAACTCTAGGGCAATGCGAGCTTGCCAAGTTCAGGAAATTGCTCATTCGACCGAACGTCAGAAGGTGCCACTAACTGTTATATGTTCCCTTAACGAAAAGTTGTACAAAACTGACTCATGCGTCCAGCCCGCAACGGTAGTCAGACAGGGTCAGTCTAAAGAGTCTTTCGTTAGCAACTTGGGGCAAGTTCTTATACAAACCCCCAGTCATAAAGCAAAATTAACAACTACGTGCCTATGTGCTCAGTCTATCTAGGCTCATAAGAAGGTTGCAAAGGTGAATCAGCCCTTGCTTGACTTACGCAACGTGATCAATCACAAGCGCAAAGTGAGAGAATCAACTACGATATATGATGTATCCTCTTCAGGGCATCACTGTGCCAACATTGTTATCAACTGCTGCTATAGCAAAGTAGTAGTACCTTTAGACAGGCAATCAGTATTCCAATGACTACAACCAAGAGAACCCATCTGACAGCATCCTAGAGAGCAGGTGCAAACACTAGAGGAGGAGGAACTACCCTTTGCCTCATGTTACTCTTCTTGGAGATCTTTCGCTGTGAGGGGAGGTCAGATGTCTAGCACCTCCAATCCTGTACTCTCAACTAACGTATCATAGAACCGAAGGCAGCGGTGCCCACAGAAGGAGTATTCCTTTATACTCGCTCAAAGAAGAAGCTGTTAGCCACTGGGGGTAGTTTTTCCTCAGGACCCCAGGTGGCTACGCAAACTGGGGGTTATGATCCTCCATAACTCTACATCAACCTGACGTTACAAGGAGACAATGATTCCCAAGGAACATATGATGAGATCCCTGGGGGTTGCCACCCTCGTCCAGAGGATGCAGCTTCCTACGCTGGGGATAGTGTTCATTCCAAGTTTGGAGAGGATGAGGCACTACTGACCTTCCCGGATGACTATTCAGGACAAGAGTCTTAGATAGAAAGTGTGAAAAAACCCATCTGTATTATCATAAATATTGGTAGAAAACAAGCTGATAAAGTTCAACATAAATACTGGATGAAGTTCAACATAAATATTGTCGGTGCTGAGAAGATGGTACAGGACGCCCATCTCTTGGGAATACAAATCCCCGTTGTTGATGGTAGAAAAAAATGCCCTTATAACAGCAACAACAACAGTGGCAATAGCGTCCGAGATAGTAAGGGGAAGCAGGCTCTAGTCGCCAATATTGCCAAGAAGCCCGAGCAGAAGCCCACAGAAGCCCCAAAATTGAAGTAAACTTATTCCTTCGAAGATGATAATGTTATAGCAATCTTTGATGTACTAATGAAAGAAAACAAGCTTTAGCTCCCAGATGTCAAGCGTCATGTTGAGGCAGCCGAGGTGAATAATCTGATGTACTACCACTACCATCGTTACGTCCACCATACGACGTAGGACTGCTATACACTGAGGTGGTACATCCAGCGTCTGCTCAATACCAAGACCCTCACTTTGAACTTTGATAACAAAATAATTGTCGCTAACATGGTATCTCTCTAGTTCGATAACTTCTTGACAACAGAAAACCAGGACGGAGTAATCTAGATCCCCCGAGAAATGATAGAGGTTGTCATTCTCTAGCCGGCTCATGACCAAACAGCCGGGCTGATACCTCTCACCATATCATGGGGGAAGGTCATATGGGTTCATCCAGATCTTTCTCCAGACTGGATGCAGCAGGCGATACCCTTCGCCACCAAGTCCAAGGGCACGAAATCCAATTCCTGCTATACGGTTTATATTCCTTCCAAAGAAGCAATAACATAAACAATGAGGCCAGGCCTGTCGTACCAACGAGAGTATGATATCCCTGACGATGGGGTGCTCCTAATCGCCACATCTGATCCGGGTTCATCCCAGCCAAGATACGGCTTAGGGGTTGGAGAAGCCCTACAACTTTGATATCTTGGCACAGTTGGCCAAAACTCCAGTAAAGTTGTCACTATTCAAGCTTCTCTGACTCTTTAAAGACACTCAGGTTGCTCTGAGTGAGACATTACAGAATGCCGACACCTACCGGGTGAAGGTTAAGCCGTCAGCAGGGGATTCTGTCATGTTCCCCCACTGCAATAATGTGATAGAGGCAATACCCAATATTACATTCTCAAAATAAGATATGTTGCTAAAGAACAATCGATACGATCTTCATCTGTATTACACAGGGTACATTGGCGCCATCATGGTGGACTGGATGCACATCGACTCAGGTTTGTCAATTAGCACCATCCTGTGGAGTCTGCTTTAGACCCTGGGAGGAGCTACCCTCTGGACCGAAAGCACATCGACCCCGATGCATCACCTGATAGCAACCAATACTGCCATCAGTGGCTTCAATATAGGGAGGAGCTACCCTCTGGGCAAGATTCGCCTGAAGTACTAGATCGACGATCTAAAAAAGAGGTCACCTACTACGTCATAGACGTAGACGTATGCTACAACGTCCTGTTGGGACATCCGTGGATACGCTAGTACATGATCGTACCGTCGATCTTGCACTAGTGCTTAAAGTATGTGGATGATCATGCATCGTCAAAACAGAATTTGTCGATATTGATCCATTCAAAAGGTCAAGGCCTATTATTCTGACTCGATCCTCTATAAACAAGTCCACCAGGATGAAGGTGGCAATGACGCCGACGACGAGGAAGAGACTGGGACAATAACGAATGAGCCCTTGAGAGTCCATCTCCAAGCAAGCGCTTCCGACACAGCCCCTCCCCTCATGGTGAAACTGTACAGGAAAGCACCCGAACCTCTGGTCATTCGTCTTCATAGACCAAGTCGATCGCTGAAGGAAGCTCCGACACCCACTACGACTTCCGAACCTATAAACTCCTAAAATTTTCATTTATAATTTTAGTGTTTTTATTAAATTATTAGATTTCTTTTGACTATTTTGTTGGTTAATTAAAAAATAACTTCTTTGATTTAATTAATTATATAAATACATATTTATAATCATTTTTAGGCTATTTTTAGAATTTTTTGGATTTTTCTTGAATTTTGGGTAATCAAAAACTATAAAACATATTTTTTAGGGCTTCCAAGATTTACTGTGAGTCCATACTGGAATAATTTTCTACCAAACATTTATTTTAGGATTAAAATACTTAAATATATTTTTTGTAATTTTTTGTAATTTTTTGAAATTTATTTGGATTAATTTGGTTTTAAAATAAACTAATAACTAATTTTCAAGGACTTCTAGAATTTATTTTGCAAGACAAGGAACATAGAATAGACCCAGGTATTTTTTACGGTTTATAATAATATTATATATTATCTAATTTTTTTTCCATATTTTTATGATTATTTTTAATATTTATTTTGAGTTATTTAGATTAAAATAATTTTAATAATATTTTGATAAAGGAAAATAAAAAACAAATAATATAAAAAAATCACCCAACCAGATTCTGACACGTGTCCAGCCTATCCCCTTTTCTTGTTGCCGACCAACACACACACACACACACACACACACATATATATATATATATATATATATATATATATATATATATATTATAATAACCCTAATATGTTGTCTTTTTTAATATTGAAGGGAGAGAGAGAGAGAGAGAGAGAGAGAGAGAGGAGAGAGAAGGAAGATTGGTTCTTCATGTTCTTCAACTTTTCGAGGCCATTACTCCTAGCTCAGAACTCCAAAAGCATCCCCGTTTCTTGTGTTGGAACTGTATTGAGGTAAGAATTCTGACTATGTAATTTTTTTCATAAAATTCAAAATATTAAATTCTAAAAATTTGTAGAGTACAACATGTCTGAAAATAGATACAACTTGGTATTTTTACGATTTCGGAAGAACCAGGAATCCGCATCATGAACCGTTTAAAGTTTTAGAAAGCTAACATCGAGAATGTTGACATATGTTTTTTCTAGAATTTAATTTGAATTATTTCTATCATGTTAATTTCATAGAACTTCTAGGATAGTAATCAACCCCCGTTGCGCAATACGATTTTGTGTGTAAAATAATTTTAGAACAATTTTGAATCCAAACGAGCCATAAATTCTGGCCTACTTGTGATGCTGAAATCTATAGGAATTCATTCACGAAAGTCAAGTTTGTGTCGATTGACTTTTCGGTCAACAGATGTACCCTAAATTCATAAAATTATTTTTCTTTAAAACCAAATCTAGGGTTAGTCTTAAAATTAGAATATAATTAAATTATATTAGTAATTTAGGTTATTTTATTCAGAATTAAAATAGATTAGACTAAAAAACCTATTCACCCACTTTTATAGATCTAACTTGTTTTAATTTATGTGACGAAAAGAAAGGATGACGTCTTGAGTTACGACTTCATCCTTTTTTGGAGCAGGCATGATACCTTACCAACTCTTGTACAATATTATGCATGTTTACTTTTGCTCGTTCTTGTTTATGTCTATTTTTCTTGTACATGTTTCTTGTTTTTGTGCTTGGTTTATTATGCTTCTTTGTTGATTCCGAATATGTGCTTACCTCTACTTTCTTTCCACATACTTGATTTCATGTTGCACCATAATTGTCTTGCTTTTCGTATATTCTTGTACACATGACTTGACTGTATTTCTAACATTTGAATTGACTGGGACTTGACATGAGTATGACTTGACCTATGTGTTCCTTTAGGAGAGAAGATTGATACTAGGATTGGCTACATTGACCATACTCGATTGTGCGTCTCTTGCATTGAACTACAATTGAGATTTTCTATAGATTGGGAGGCCTTTCATTGGCTACACTCTATAAAAATATTTGATTTATTATTAGCCACGTCTAGCATCACTTTTCTCTATGCCATTCTATTATCGGAGATAGTCTTCATGTATTTTCTTGCTGCCTTCCATACATGCTATTACTTGTTGGCTCAAATTATTTTTGTGTATCTTGTTATGTCCCCTGAGGACCTGAATTTGTTCTCTAGATTTAGCAGATGAGGAGTAAATATAGATTTACGGACCAACACCAGAGGAGGGTATGACGGCAATTGATGGCTCTACAAATGCTTAGTTTACTTTCTAGCATGGAGTTAGTTTTATTATATTTTCTTTCATATTTGTTTGGTAGTGGATTTGTCTCTACCCAACTATTAGTTCTTTTCGACTATTTCATACTTGGTTTATTACCATATTTGGTTATTTATTTGAATTTAATTTTGTGGATGAGATTAGTATTGCCCATGACTTATAATAATTATATACCACATATGAATTATTATTCATAATACATCATACGTATATGTTCTGGTTTACATATATTGGAGTTATCATATACATATGGCTGGCAAGCTCACGTATCATAGTCCTACATATTTTGGGACTGTGGCATGACAGAACCTCTAGTGGTAAAATTGTGAAGGAGACCTCCGAAGCTAACGCTCGCACTGTGGTAGACTTCGGGAAGGAAGAACTGAAGGAGTACGTAGCCGCTCATGCTAACGACCCTTCTCTCAATGATGTAATTACGGAAGATGAGATATCCTATTTTTTTGATAAAAGGCTATCTTTGAACTACTCGAATGTTGCATATCTCAACACACTATATTTCCTTGAGCATGGCCTGGGCCTACACCTGTATACAAAAGTAACTAACACCTATACAGCAAACCGAATTCTCCCCAGTAAAATTCCTACTTCATAGTTCTAGTAAGGAAGAGGGGAGACAAACTCATCATCTTTGGCAGAGTAGAAAGTCCATAATCCTTCGTCCCAGAGGAATTGGAGCTAGAACTCGATACCGAAAAGATACCACTTCACCGGTACAGTTCTTAAACCAAGTACCCTATTCAAAAGATGGGGTATGATCTGAAAGCCACTAGGGGTTTGAACTACGACAAATGAAGACAGTTGTATCTGCGTCTGCACGCTCCTATAAGCAAGTCCAATGATTACTACCATAAGACTAAGCATGGCTTAGGGTTTGTCATACCTCTCACAACCCCCAAAGTTTCAAATGAAGAAAATGAGTTATACCCTCACTCTTCAGAATCTTTCTCTTGGGACTCCAATGTCAGTATCGGGGATATGCTCATACAAATATTGTCTGCCAATATGGTGTCAGCTAACCCTGAGAAAGACGACAAAGATCCACCTGAACTCTTGGAAGTAGAACCATGGGCCCAATGTCTAGATGCACAATGAAAGATGATGTTCGAACAACGAGAACCTTCCACTGAGGACAAAGTCGTACAAATTGATCTGGGCGATGAATCATCCCCTAAACCAATCTTCATCAGCAAAAGTCTGTCTGATGAAGACCAGAAATCCCTGCTATAGCTCATCAGGGAATATATCAATGTCTTTGCCAGGAGTTACGAAGACATGTCGGGACTGGATGCCCAAAATTTGGTCGACAAACTCAATATCTCGTTGAACGCTAAGCCGGTCAAGCAACATCAACGACGGTTCAGGACAGACATCATGAACGCCATCGAAGGCGAAGTCAGCAAACTGATAGCTAGTAGCTTTATCCATGTCACTCCCCGTTCTCAATATATGTATTTAGAACATATTAATTTTTTTGCTTATAGTATTTCTTGCTTGCATGGTTAATTAGGTTGCATGTGTTGGAGACTAAACAAATTCTTTGGTTCACTTGGCTCTTTGTTTAATTATTGGGTTGGTTGGTCATGAGTTAAAACCATGGTTCAAAATTCAACCCTAGTTATATAAGCTAACTTCTTTCTCTCTCTTCCCTCATTTTTCATTTCTACCTCTTTCTTTTATTTCTAGGCAAGTACACCTTGCATGAAATAGAAAAACTCTAGATTTTAATTCTTGCTTTTCCCTTATATTTTATTAGTCTAATATGTGTAAATTATGATTCTAAGCACTTTTAATACTTGGAGTTTTTGGTTTTGATGTATGGAATTTAATATATATACATTTTTAGTTAAGGATTTTCATGGATTCTAAAAGTTTTTCTTGGTTTTGATCTAATAAAATATAGAATTTTAGAAAATCAGTTTTTGTGGTTGATGGATCACTTTATTTCGAGCATTTTGGATTTTGGTTCACTTGATTCAGAGTTAAAATAATTTTTATGGAGAAAACAAATTTTTAGTTTTTTGGAGTTTTTTCCATGGTTGAACTTGCTGTCTGGAGAATATGAAGTGCTCATGCGGCCAGTACCATATGCGACAGAGAGTGCTATGCGTCCTGAGCTCTGTGTCATATATACCTTCTAACATGCGTCCATCTTGTTGGATGCATGAGTGATTATTATACAAAGTGTTCTGAAGCTAAGTTTTTGAAAATTTCCTATGTGACATAACTCCTTATGTTTCACTTGCTAAACGAATAAGAAATTCGCTAAGTCCAAACAATATCTATGCGGCAAGCAGACCATGCGACAAGCAGACTTATGCGACATTGATACTATGTGCCTCTTCTCTTTTGACGCATAACTCAGCTTCGTCCTTACATATTTTTCTATGATTTTATCTTTTTTCTGACACACTTTATGACTTGTCACATCCATCACTTCAGTCACTTTACTGACATGCATTTAATGTATGTTACTCAACACTTGTCCCAAGGAGTGGACTTTGCCTTAACCTATGCGGCCTAACTCCTATGTAGCACTGATCCCTATGCAACACCGACCTCTATGTGGTCTTGACCTTTGCGATATTGATCCCATGCGTCCCTAGTTCTTATGCGGCCCCATGTGCATATTTTATTATTTTGCTTAGTTGGACGTTTTATTAGATTTTGTGATTCTATGCGTGTTGTAAATGATTGTAAATGCATGAGAACAAAGTGAATATGTATTGTACCTAACTATATGCTTAACCCGTCTATGATAAGAAATGACCTATGCGGCCAAGTGACTATGACAACCTATGTGCCTAACTCAAGCCATGTGTTGCTAGGTGCTAGAAGTCATGTGATTTAACAATGATTGGTGACTTGACTCGACTATTAGGATCTGTGCAGATACACTTACTACGTACTATGTATTCCTGTGTGATAAATATTCCTACGTGATTATGTTACATGTTTTATATCGAGGTATACCTACATGATATGCGATATTTGATATAATACAATTCCTCCAGCATAGATATGATAGTTGGGTTAATAACCAAATATGGCTAGGACTTGTGTTGATTGTTGTATCACGCTGGGGTGAATCCAAATTGAACTGCCAAGGGACAAAGTGGATTCGTATTAGCATGTTCATATTGCGATATGATATGTAAGGGAAATAATATGTGACCATGCCATGTGATTCCAGCTAACCATAGGGTTAATTAGCCAACAAAAATATATAGAGCATTGGGAGGGACGGAATCCCGAGATCGTGCTTAATTAGCCACCCTCAATCATATGGGTAGTGAAGACTGGCCCCCATGAATATTGTTTAAATCCTCATTAGTGGTTAAAAATATTTGATTATTATATTATACTATATGTTCTATGCGATCTTAGCACTGTGGCCTTCCGATGGACTGGTGCATACTACTATGTGCTACGCGGTGATTCATGGCTCGGCTAGCCCCTACTAGAATATGGCTTGACCTGAGGATTCCTATTATATGTATAATATTTCTGTGATAAAACATACTCCACCTAGTGAGTCGTACAAGTGATTGGCCAATTATGTAACTGAACTTGGTTGTGCATTGTACCTTCTGTTAAAAAGCTTAGGGACATGGAATATCATGGTGTGATGGTCTAACCCTTGTCCTTGTTTGGTTGTAGGTTTAGATTGCTATATCATGATAGGCTATGAACTGAAACTAAGAGACAGTACTATATATATATATATGTTTATTCTTTTTGGTTTTGTTTCTTCATTCGTGCTTTCTTTGTGGTACTTGCTATTTAGGATCTAACCCCACTGATTTTGCATGGCTAGGTTTTGAGCCAGCACCCGAAGATCAAGCGTACTTCCTCCTGAATAATGGCGCACACCATGCGGATAGCCATTGAGGGACACGAGTGGGTTTCTTAATCACTGCTCGTTATTGTATATTTTACTCTTTTGGGCGTTTAGCCACCGATATTTATTAGCCATAAATCTAGATATTTAGTTTCTTTACATGATTGTAATTAATTAGACTACAGCTGATCATGGTCATGTACTTTTGCTACTCTGCCATCTTATTATTTTATGTGGCTGGTTTTCAGAATATTATGACAGTGTATTTGGGATGCCTTACTTCATTATCATACATGTTCTATGTTTACTATCCTTACTTGACTGATTGAGAAATTAGATATTCTATGTGACCCTAAGTGACTTACTTGTAGTATATACCCCTTGTCTAGTTACAGCCGTGACTGATGTACGATGTTATATACCTTGTACGGGGGAGCTGGCTATGTCCATCTCCGTATTTTGGTACTGGGGCATGACAAGGTTTTAGTGGTGGCCCATTCAGGTCAGTATTTTCAAACTTGTGGGGTATTGTGATCATAGGAGTCTCAATCTAATATGTCCTCTTAGATATCTTGCTTTATCTTCCTAAAAAATAATGCTTGAACTATTCAAACAACTTGCCTACTTGATCCTTCTAGTCCTATTTTTGATGTTTCTTGTCCATTCCTTTAGGGCTTATTCAGTTGCTGGAGCAGCAGGTATGGCAGGACAGACTTCTCCTGGGCAAGAATGGGAGGTAGAACCTGCTTAGAGTCAAATCCGGATATAGCCAATAGTTGAGCAAGCTAGCACGGTGGAACCAAAAGTTGGACATGATGAGAAACCAAACCCTGAAATGCCCATATCCCCAGTAGTACCGACAGTGCCAGCGGTACTTGACACCTCGACATTATTAGAGATTCTTCGGGGAATGATGGCTACACAGAAGCATCAGATGTTATTGCAGCAACATCAACAGTTTCAACAATAATAGCAGAATGTCTTGTTGAGTCAGGTCTTGCAGACAGCTTTGGAGAGAGATTGAAGGACTGATCTGGAGCGTTGGTCAGGTTTTTTTGACTTAACCTGAGGTATTTTGATGGCTTGGAGGACGCTATCACAACAGACACTTGGTTACAAGATATCAAGGTTATTCTGGCGATAATGAAGGTCCCTACCGATGAACAAGTTGACCAGGTCCGACTGTAATTTTAAGACCTTACCCATGATTGGTGGGCGTCAGTGGAGGTTGGCTTGAGGCATCCTACCTCTTAGGACAGTTTCAAGGCTCAATTTTAGGCTAAGTATTTTTGAGTCATCGTACAATATGAGCTCCAGCAGAGGTTTATCATTCTCAAGCGGGCCAGTAGGACTGTGGATGGATATGTACCCGAGTTTTGCAGGCTGAGTAGATTTGCTCCAACTATGGTGGCTACAAAGTTAGATAGAGAAATAAGGTTCCAGTAAGGTTTTATTTATAGATTCTATAACCGGTAGAGGGGCACGACTACCAGACTTATGAAGAAGTATTGATAGTAGCTCGGAGGCACGAGCTTACTATGCAGAGGTTGTCGACGAGGACGGAAGGCTAGAAGAGGTCTCATACTCAGAGTAGAGGAGGGGGTGAAGGAGTACCCCGAACGTCAGCACCATCACCTGACATTCGTATCCATGATTCAACACCATGAAGGATGATAGTTTCAATAGTGGCAGTACCAGCTCGGCAGCAACCGAGACAGCAAAAATAGCAACAGCGCCAGGGAGAACCAGTGGGTTGTACTTACTGTGGCAAGGGAAGCCACACTAGAGATATTTATAGGGCAGCCAATGGGCTATGTATAAGATATAATAGTCCAGATTACTGAATTACCAATTGTACGATGATGTAGAGGCCAGGAGGGCCAGTCTAACAATTACCAGCATTGCCAGCACTGGGGGCAGTTCAACACAGAGGTCCAGTGATAGCAGTATGACTATTAGCTCAGCGTCTGTTACCAACGCAAGCTCAAATAATCCAGCTGTAATAGAATCAACAATAGGGCCATCATAGGCCACAACTATGCTTCCAAGGGAGGCAACAACGAGAAGATAAGCAGGGCTAATGGCAAGCATTCATTTTGTCTTTGGAAGAATCTTTGGCTTCAAGCGACGTGGTGGCAGGTAATATCTCTGTCGTATCTTTTTCTACTGTAGGATTGTTTGATTTTGGTGCATCTCATTCATTTATATCTGTATAATTTATAAAATATATTAGATTAGGGTTCGAGGCATTGCCAGAGAGGTTGAATATACTCACTGGTAATTAGCTCATAGTAGTTAGTAAAGTGTGTATAGCATGTCCAGTCATATTGTGCAGGCATTCACTACCTGCACGGTTGATCGAGTTTCCTATGGGTAAATTTGACGTTATCTTAGGCATGGACTGGCTGAGAGACAATCATACTACGATAGATTGCTATAAGAGAAGGGTATTATTTAGTATTCCAGGCATAAAAGAATTTACCTTTGACTGATCTTTTGGAGACAATTATAAAAAGAGAATTACAACGGTAGTGTTAGCAGAGGAACACCTTTCCGAGATAGTCAAGGAGTTCCTAGATGTCTTTACAGAAGAACTAACAAGGTTACCCCAATAAGAGATGTATAGTTTTGCATAGAGTTGATTCCCGAAGAAGGACCAATATCTTGTAAAGTTCACCAGATGGCACCATCAAAACTAGACAAGCTATACTGACACATAGAAGAAATGAAGGCAAATAAGTTCATCCGAACCAGTGGATCACCTTGGGGAGCGCCAGTGGTTCTAGTACAGAAGAAGGATGGGCCAACAAGATTATGCATCGACTATAGGTAATTTAATGCAGTAATGGTAAAGAACAAGTACCCAATACCAAGAATCAATGATTTGTTCGATCAGTTGAGCAAGGCTAAGATTTTCTCCAAGATCGGCCTCCGTCAGGGTACCATCAAGTAAGAGTTCAGGAGAAAGACATACTCAAGACAACATTTCGGTTATGATATGGACATTATGAATTCTTAGTTATGCTATTCAGACTGACTAATGCTCCAGCAATATTTATAGATTTAATGAATCGCATCTTCATTCTGTATCTAGATCAGTTCGTGGTGGTCTTCATAGACGATATTCTAGTCTATTCCAGTAGCAAAGAGGAGCATAAAAAGCATTTTCAAAAGGTCTTACAGAATCTAAAAGAACACCAATTATATACAAAGCTTAGCAAGTATGAGTTTTGGTTGGATCGTGTATCATTTTTGGGATATATCATCTCGGGATCAGAAGTTGCAGTAGATCCAAAGAAGGTTAAAGCCGTAGAGAATTGGCCAGTTCCTAAGAAAGTTGCAGAGGTGCGTAGTTTTCTGGGATTGGCAGGATATTATAGTAGATTCATGGAAGACTTTTCAAGGTTTCAACACTATTAGATTGTTTGATGCGCAAGGAGGCTAAGTTTGTTTGGTCTACAGAATGTCAGACATCCTTCAAAGAGTTAAAGAAGAGATTAATTTTGGCACCGATTCTCACGCTTCTAGTAGGTTTTAGAGGGTTTACCGTATATTGGGATGCCTCTAGCAAGGGGTTCAGGTCTGTATTAATGTAACATGAAAGTGTGATAACTTATGCATCTTGTCACGACCCGATCCCAATAATCTGGGTCCAGTCGGATCATGCCCAGCCTGCACCGTTGTGAGACGGCGGCAGTAAGCTGTATCAATCCATAGTAACACACAGACATCCAGAATACATGAAGGAAATTCAACTTTTATTGCTAAGTCTGAGAGAAATCCTTTTTACAATCAAAACAAAACATGGTCCAGGGTTATTACTTCAACCCTGCTTATTACAATTTGGAAACAAAAGGGGAAACACTAAACATCGGCCTCCTGGCTAGGTTCAGCTAGGGCTTCAGAACTCTGGTCCGGACCATAAAAGGTGTCATACTCATCATCGTCACCGCAATCACCTAAAATTGTTGATCTCCAGTCAGGAGGGAGCAAGAACATATATCCAATTCCAGCATCTTAACGATAATTAAAATGATGCAATGAAATAGTGTTGAACAATATTTATATTTTTGTATGCAACAAATATGAGACAAGAACAGTAAATGTCGATGAAGCAATGATGACAAACTACAATCACTAAAGTGTTTTGAGAAAGGTAGCATCCCGTGGCCGGCTGGGGTTGGAGGCAATCTGTGTTCGCGTGAACACGGTGCGGCGTCAGTCCAGTGAGGTTGGACTTCAGCTATCCACAATGAGGCAATAAGGGGGCTTTGACCACGGGTGCTAACTTTTCTCCCCAGTTCCCAAGGCAATAGTCAAGGAGTCAATGAGTCAATGAGTCAATCAATCAGTCAATCAGTCGGTTCCGTGAAATCAAGTGTCATCTCAATATATCTATATGACATGCAACATATTTAATTACAACTAAAATACCAGTTTTGAATTATATGAAACTTGCCTGGAGTTGGTTTGGTGACGCGAGTGAGAAGTCGCGACGGTCTTAACCTTAGTTACAGGGACCTACGATCATTAATAATCTGATTTTAGAATTAAGTCAGAGGGTTTTAATCTGACTTGATTAGTTAACTAAGTTAATGATTTAAATCCAACGATCGAAAAATAGTAATAATTTGTATTAGTGATTTAGTAAAACAAAACCCTTTTTAATAATAATAAAACTTTATTTATTTTATCGTAGAAAAATATTTTATGGTAAAATGTCGTTTTGTTTCTGATAGGGAAATAGGAAAGAACGATTTTAATAAAAATAATATCGTTTGTTTTTAGCAATTAGTTTATCAGAGAAATAATATTTTGGAAAACATATTATATTTTGAACACTGAAAATCGTTTCAGAATTATATATTAAATAATTACCAATTAGTATTTAAATACTAAAAATCATTTCGGAAATTATCTATTAAATAATTACTACTTTTAAATACTGAAAATCATTTCAGAAATTACCTATTACATAATTATTAACTTACGTAATATATTTAATAAGGTTTTTTTATTTTATTATATATATATAATTAATATACGTATTGAGGATCGTTGCATTAAATCGTAAATTAGCTAACAATCAAGACTAACAATCCTTAAACTACTAATTAACCATAATCTACCAATTCTAAGCTATCCCGGGATTGACAGAGCTTTATTCTGTCAGTCCCGGTCGGACAGGGTAGCGGTTTGGAAAGGACAGGCGCTCGGATAGGGGCACCTACCGGGAAGCTGAAGGAGGAGCACCGAGGGGAGGCCTCGGACTCGGGATCGGAGTATTTCGGGTCCGACACGCGGTTCTGCGTCCTGGACGCGTGTCCAGTGCGTTCGGGCTGTGTCCTGCGTATCCGGTGCTGTGTCCGGGGCTCGGGGAAGCTGGCCGTCGGTCGGCGAGGTCGGGCCGGGGCTGCGGCGGCTCAGCCGAGGGGCGGCGAGGTCACCGGCGGCGTCGAGGGGCTCTGGATAGCCGGCGGAGGGGAAAACAGCCGCGGGGAGGAGAGCTCGGCGGGTGGAGCGGCGCGCGTGGCTGGCCGCGCAGGGAGGCGCCGGGGCTGGCCGTGCAGGGAGGCGCCGGGGGCTGTCGCTGGAAGTGGCTGCCGGAGTCGACGTTCTAGGGTTAGGGTTTAGTTTTTGGGGGGTGGAAGAAGAGGAAGGGGGAAGGAATATATAGGGGGTTCGAGGGGCTCAGCCGGGGTCGACGTGGCCGTCGAAGGAGGAGGCGGACGTGGGGGCGTGGACGCGCGCGTTTAGCGGCGCCGGCGGCGGGATCGCAGCGTCGTGGGGTGACCGGGTGACAGGGGCGGGTTCCGGGTCCCGGGTCGGGCGCGGATCCGGTCAGACCGACCCGCCCGACCCGCTATGGCACTGGCCGGGCTGGGCTGGAAATACCCAATGGGCTCGGCCCACTGGGCCGGGCCGGGCCCAAAAGCCTATAATAATAATAATAAAAACAATAATAATAATAATAATATAAATATAATAACAAAATTAATTAATTAATTATAAAAATAGTTTTTAGGCTTTTAAAAATAGGTCTGAGGCCCAATAAAATCCCAGAAAATTACCCCAAGTCCAGTTTTCTATTTTATACCCAAAAATGTTATTTTCATGATATTTTAATATTATTTATTAACAATTAAAAATCCTTTATTAATTGAAAACCTTGATTTTAATTACCGAAAATTCACAGAAAATGGGAAAAATCCAAGATTTAATAATTTGAAAATTCAGGGGGTTTACAACCTACCCAACTTATAAAAATTTCGTCCTCGAAATTTACTACAATAGAGGGGAGAACAGGGTAAACATGCCTTAAAACAGATGAGGGTACTTCTGCCTCATCTCAGCCTCTCGTTCCCAGGTGGATTCGCCTGGGGAGTGGTGGAGCCACTGAACTTTGACCAGTGGAATCACGGTGTTCCGCAACTGCTTTTCCATACGGTCTATGATTCTCACTGGCTGCTCTGGTACTGTAAGACTTGGCCCAATCTCCAACTCCGAATGATCCAGGATGTGGCTCGGGTCCGGAATGTAACGCCTCAGCTGCGATACATGGAAAACGTTGTGCACGCCTTCAAGATTAGGTGGTAACGCCACTCTGTATGCCACCTCTCCAACTCTGCTCAATATCTCGAATGGGCCGATATACCTGGGACTAAGTTTCCCAGCTCTGCCAAAACGGATAGTTCCTCTGGTGGGGGAGATCTTGACGAAGACGCTATCACCTGCTTCGAACTCCACAAGTCGGCGACGGCTGTCCGCCCAATGTTTCTGACGATCTTGAGCCACCCGAAGTCTGTCTCTGATCACCTTGACTTTTTCAGCCGCATCTGTAATCATCTCAGGTCCCAGCATGACTCGTTCTCCTACGTCGTCCCAAGCCAAGGGAGTGCGGCAGCGACGTCCATACAGAGCCTCAAAAGGAGTCATGCGGATGCTGGCCTGGTAGCTGTTGTTGTAAGCAAACTCTACCAAGTGTAGGTGGTCCTCCCATGATCCTCCAAAATCCAGGACGCAAGATCTCAGCATATCCTCTAACGTCTGGATGGTTCTCTCTGACTGTCCGTCAGTTTGTGGGTGATACGCAGTGCTGAACTTCAGTTGGGTCCCCAGACTCTCTTGCAAGCTCTTCCAGAAGTGAGAAGTAAAGCGGCTGTCTCGGTCTGATACAATGCTCACAGGAACTCCATGTATCCGGACGATTTGTCTCATGTATAGGGCAGCTAACTTCTCGGTGGATAAACCAACCTTGAAGGGAATGAAGTGGGCAGACTTAGTCAATCTGTCTACGATCACCCAAATAGCGTCCTTCCCTCCTTGGGATCGAGGCAATCCTGACACAAAATCCATAGTGATGTGCTCCCATTTCCATTCTGGAATGGGCAGCGGCTGAAGAAGTCCTGCTGGTCTTTGTCTATCTGCTTTCACCTGCTGACAGATCAAGCATCTGCCAACGAATTTTGAGACATCCTTCTTCATTCCATACCACCATACGTGCTCCCATATATCTCGGTACATCTTATTTGCTCCAGGGTGGATGGAATACTGTGAGTGATGCGCTTCCTGCATCAGCTGTTCCCTCAATTCACCAGCAGGTACACAAAGTCTGGTGCCATTCCTCAGTGTTCCGTCGTCTGAAATAGAGAATCCCTCCAGTGTGCCAGCTAATACCTGGTCCCTGAGCTTGCACAATACTCCGTCCTCGAATTGAGTTTCCTTGATTTTGTCCATCAAGCTAGATTGTACTTGTAAATGCATCATGGGGAAGTCAACGCCGGGTACTATTGCTTCCCGTCCAAGCTTCTTCATTTCCTCTGCAGGCAATACGAGTTCTAAACCCAGCTTTTCCATGTCCTCCAGTAGGTACCGATCTGTCGTCAAGAACATCGCCATCGGATATCGACTAAGTGCGTCGGCGACCACATTAGCCTTTCCGGGATGGTACTGCAGGCTGATATCAAAGTCCTTCATGAGCTCCAACCATCGTCTCTGACGCATGTTGAGCTCCTTCTGTGTAAAGACATACTTGAGACTTTTGTGGTCCGTGTATATCTCTACTCTTTCGCCGTACAGGTAGTGCTTCCACAGCTTCAAGGCGAAGATGACTGCTGCTAGCTCCAGGTCATGAGTCGGGTAGTTCTTCTCATGAGTCCGTAATTGCCGGGAAGCATAAGCAATTACCTTTCCATGTTGCTGGAGCACACATCCTAATCCTTTGCCGGACGCGTCGCTATAAATTGAGAATCCTCCTGATCCTGAGGGTAGCGACAAAATTGGTGCTGTTGTTAGCCTTCTCTTCAGCTCTTCAAATGACGCCTGGCACGCTTCGGTCCAGACGAACTCTTCATTCTTCCTGGTTAGCTTGGTCATGGGCTCAGCAATTTTTGCAAAATCCTTCACGAATTTTCTGTAATATCCAGCTAAGCCCAAGAAGCTTCTGATCTCTGCAACTGACCTGGGAGTATTCCATGTTTCCACGGCAGCTATCTTCTTGGGGTCCACTGATATGCCTTCTCCTGTGACAACGTGGCCGAGAAAGTCCACCTTGTCTAAGAAGAATTCACACTTGGACAATTTTCCATATAGCTTCTCCTTTCTGAGGGTTTCCAAAACTATCCTCAAATGCTGCTCGTGTTCTTCCTTGGTCTTCGAATAGATCAGAATGTCGTCAATGAAGACAACGACAAACTGGTCCAGGTATTTGTGGAAGACCTTGTTCATGAGATTCATGAACACTGCTGGGGCATTGGTAAGACCAAAGGGCATGACCAAGAATTCAAATTGTCCATACTTGGTGTTGAATGCCGTCTTTGGAATATCTTCCTTCCTCACCTTGATTTGATGGTAACCCGATCTGAGGTCTATCTTCGAGAAAACCTTAGCTCCACTCAGCTGGTCGAAGAGATCGTCGATCCGGGGCAGCGGGTACTTGTTCTTGATAGTGATGTTGTTCAATGCCCGGTAGTCTATGCACATTCTAACTGTCCCATCCTTCTTGGGTACAAACAAGACTGGTGCTCCCCAGGGTGAGGCACCGGTCCTGATGAATCCTTGCGCCTGAAGCTCGTCAATTTGGTCTTTCATCTCCTTGGACTCCTTGGGATTCACTCGGTAGCAGCGTTGGGAGATTGGTGCTGCGCCAGGTATAAGATCGATCGAGAATTCCACATCTCGATCAGGGGGTAGCCCTGGAAGATTGTCTGGGAAGACGTCTATAAATTCCGCTATGAGAGGATGAGGGGGTCCGGTTTCTTCAGTGATGGATGTGTAGGACACACATTCCACGCCTTCAGGTGCTCGAATCACTTTGAGTTTAGGTCCTCCAGGTGGATCTAGAGTTACGCAGCCTTCTCGACAGTCTATCAGAGCATGATGTTGACTAAGCCAATCCATGCCCAAGACTACGTCATAGTTTGGCAGAGGCATTATTAGGAACTGAGTCTGAAACTCATGTCCTGAGATAGTGACTGGGCAGCTACAAGTCTCACTAATGGGTATTGGTCCTCCACCAGTCATAACTCTACAGATTATCTTACTTATGCCAGTAACTAGATGGTGTGCAGAAATGAAGTTTGCAGATATAAAACTGTGTGATGCTCCAGAATCAAATAATGCTAAGGCAGGGTGCGAATGAAGTAGAATGGAACCTGCGATGACATCTCCTTCCGCCTCGGGTTCAGCTTCTGGCTCTTCCACAGTCAAGGCAAAAGCTTGCCCGGCTCTGTGCTGGTTGTAGCGCTGCTGCTGAGTAGGCAGTGGACCTCTCTGCTGTCCAGCTCCAGTTTTGTTGTATGCTGTGGGGCAGTCCTTCACTTGATGGGTGGCAGATCCACAAGCAAGGCAGTGTCCCAATTTCTTCCTGCAGATCTCTGCGGTATGACCTGGCCTTTTGCAGTAGACGCAGTTGACCGCCTTTGGTTGGTTGTACTGATGCGCTTTGTTGGCCGCTGCTGGCTGTTGTTGCTGGGACTGCTGGGGATAGGAGGGCCTATTGTTGTTGTTGTTGTGCCTCTTGTTGTTGCCCTGATAGCTGTTGCTTGACCCTGGATGCTCCCTCTTGGGTCGAGCAGGTGCACTGGCCTCTACATCTTGGGCCACCTTCAACATCTTGTCATAAGTCTTCGCACCGTTAGCAGCTACTAAGGTGCGGATCTCTTCACGTAGCCCGTGCCGGAACTTCTTAGCACGTTCCACAGGATTGTCCACTAGGTGGCTTGCAAACCTGCCAAGCCTGTTGAACTCAGCCGCATATTCTTCAATTGTGCGGTCTCCTTGCTTCAGATCTTGAAACTGTCTTCCCATAGCTTCGAGGGCAGCCTCTGGAAAGAACTTCCGCTTGAATTGCTTCTTGAATAGCCGCCAGGAGATCCCTCCAGCTTGAAATCTTGGCTCGTTGCGGTACCAAATGTTGGCCAAGTCTCTCAGCTGGAGTGCTACGGCCTCAACCATGAGGTCGTCTGGGAGTCGAGCGACGCTGAGGAGTCGCTCCATATCATCTAGCCACTCGTCTGCGTAGATGATGCCTTCGGTCCCCTTGAAGGGACGCGGGTCCAACTTCTTAAAGTTTTCCACCGTTCCAACCTTTACCTGGATAACAGGTTTGTGGTTAGACTAGAAATTCATTAATGGTATCCAAGCTTTTAAATCCTTAATTACCTTGGCAGGTTCCTGTTCTGACCGGGGTGTGCCTAGCGCTGCCATGGCTACATTATGGGCGTTCTCCATGCCCTCTCTCATAATCGCGGTCTGCTCGCGATTTGCTTCTGCTTGGGCCCTCTGGGCTTCAAGAACTCCTCGTAGCAGGCCTACGAGTTCAGCGGGGTCCACCGGCACAGGTGGTGCAACAGGAGGAGTCACATCGGCTGGAATCGATGTGGTCCTGGGAGGAATGGGTGGAGCTGCATGCACTACTGAAGTGTAGGCAGCGCGGGGAGCTCTTGCAGCATGGGGGCGATCTGTGAGCTGCAACGGAGAGGGGTCCGACTGAGCTTGATTCGGGGTGTGCTCAGAAGACGAATCCTCTTCTTCGGCTGGGCCGGAACGGGTTGTCTTCCCTCGTGCCATCTTCTGGAAGGTTTAGGAAGCAAGCATAAGCAAGGTAACCTATGTTCTATAAGCAAGCAAAAATAATTGTACATATGTATAGATAGAAGAATTTGGTCCTATGATGTGACAGGTAGAAATTTTTCTCAAGAATTCTAAGTGTTCTAATTGTTTCTAGAGTCTGTTTTCCTAAAGTCATACTAAACCTAGAGTCAAAGGCAAGTCGGTTTGTTTGGCTAGCCTAAGTTGACTAGACCAAAGGTTGTAAACTGGACCTGCATGGGCCACCACTGAAAACATGTCACGACCCGATCCCAATAATCTGGGTCCAGTCGGATCATGCCCAGCCTGCACCGTTGTGAGACGGCGGCAGTAAGCTGTATCAATCCATAGTAACACACAGACATCCAGAATACATGAAGGAAATTCAACTTTTATTGCTAAGTCTGAGAGAAATCCTTTTTACAATCAAAACAAAACATGGTCCAGGGTTATTACTTCAACCCTGCTTATTACAATTTGGAAACAAAAGGGGAAACACTAAACATCGGCCTCCTGGCTAGGTTCAGCTAGGGCTTCAGAACTCTGGTCCGGACCATAAAAGGTGTCATACTCATCATCGTCACCGCAATCACCTAAAATTGTTGATCTCCAGTCAGGAGGGAGCAAGAACATATATCCAATTCCAGCATCTTAACGATAATTAAAATGATGCAATGAAATAGTGTTGAACAATATTTATATTTTTGTATGCAACAAATATGAGACAAGAACAGTAAATGTCGATGAAGCAATGATGACAAACTACAATCACTAAAGTGTTTTGAGAAAGGTAGCATCCCGTGGCCGGCTGGGGTTGGAGGCAATCTGTGTTCGCGTGAACACGGTGCGGCGTCAGTCCAGTGAGGTTGGACTTCAGCTATCCACAATGAGGCAATAAGGGGGCTTTGACCACGGGTGCTAACTTTTCTCCCCAGTTCCCAAGGCAATAGTCAAGGAGTCAATGAGTCAATGAGTCAATCAATCAGTCAATCAGTCGGTTCCGTGAAATCAAGTGTCATCTCAATATATCTATATGACATGCAACATATTTAATTACAACTAAAATACCAGTTTTGAATTATATGAAACTTGCCTGGAGTTGGTTTGGTGACGCGAGTGAGAAGTCGCGACGGTCTTAACCTTAGTTACAGGGACCTACGATCATTAATAATCTGATTTTAGAATTAAGTCAGAGGGTTTTAATCTGACTTGATTAGTTAACTAAGTTAATGATTTAAATCCAACGATCGAAAAATAGTAATAATTTGTATTAGTGATTTAGTAAAACAAAACCCTTTTTAATAATAATAAAACTTTATTTATTTTATCGTAGAAAAATATTTTATGGTAAAATGTCGTTTTGTTTCTGATAGGGAAATAGGAAAGAACGATTTTAATAAAAATAATATCGTTTGTTTTTAGCAATTAGTTTATCAGAGAAATAATATTTTGGAAAACATATTATATTTTGAACACTGAAAATCGTTTCAGAATTATATATTAAATAATTACCAATTAGTATTTAAATACTAAAAATCATTTCGGAAATTATCTATTAAATAATTACTACTTTTAAATACTGAAAATCATTTCAGAAATTACCTATTACATAATTATTAACTTACGTAATATATTTAATAAGGTTTTTTTTTTTATTATATATATATAATTAATATACGTATTGAGGATCGTTGCATTAAATCGTAAATTAGCTAACAATCAAGACTAACAATCCTTAAACTACTAATTAACCATAATCTACCAATTCTAAGCTATCCCGGGATTGACAGAGCTTTATTCTGTCAGTCCCGGTCGGACAGGGTAGCGGTTTGGAAAGGACAGGCGCTCGGATAGGGGCACCTACCGGGAAGCTGAAGGAGGAGCACCGAGGGGAGGCCTCGGACTCGGGATCGGAGTATTTCGGGTCCGACACGCGGTTCTGCGTCCTGGACGCGTGTCCAGTGCGTTCGGGCTGTGTCCTGCGTATCCGGTGCTGTGTCCGGGGCTCGGGGAAGCTGGCCGTCGGTCGGCGAGGTCGGGCCGGGGCTACGGCGGCTCAGCCGAGGGGCGGCGAGGTCACCGGCGGCGTCGAGGGGCTCTGGATAGCCGGCGGAGGGGAAAACAGCCGCGGGGAGGAGAGCTCGGCGGGTGGAGCGGCGCGCGTGGCTGGCCGCGCAGGGAGGCGCCGGGGCTTGCCGTGCAGGGAGGCGCCGGGGGCTGTCGCTGGAAGTGGCTGCCGGAGTCGACGTTCTAGGGTTAGGGTTTAGTTTTTGGGGGGTGGAAGAAGAGGAAGGGGGAAGGAATATATAGGGGGTTCGAGGGGCTCAGCCGGGGTCGACGTGGCCGTCGAAGGAGGAGGCGGACGTGGGGGCGTGGACGCGCGCGTTTAGCGGCGCCGGCGGCGGGATCGCAGCGTCGTGGGGTGACCGGGTGACAGGGGCGGGTTCCGGGTCCCGGGTCGGGCGCGGATCCGGTCAGACCGACCCGCCCGACCCGCTATGGCACTGGCCGGGCTGGGCTGGAAATACCCAATGGGCTCGGCCCACTGGGCCGGGCCGGGCCCAAAAGCCTATAATAATAATAATAAAAACAATAATAATAATAATAATATAAATATAATAACAGAATTAATTAATTAATTATAAAAATAGTTTTTAGGCTTTTAAAAATAGGTCTGAGGCCCAATAAAATCCCAGAAAATTACCCCAAGTCCAGTTTTCTATTTTATACCCAAAAATGTTATTTTCATGATATTTTAATATTATTTATTAACAATTAAAAATCCTTTATTAATTGAAAACCTTGATTTTAATTACCGAAAATTCACAGAAAATGGGAAAAATCCAAGATTTAATAATTTGAAAATTCAGGGGGTTTACACATCTCGACAGTTTTGAGATCATGAGAAGAACTATCTAACACACGACTTTGAGTTGGAGGCAGTGGTATTTGTACTTAAGTTATTGAGACACTACTTATATGGAGATCGGGTAAAAATATTCACAGATCATAAGAGCTTGAAGTATGTATTCACTCAAAAGGACTTAAACATGATATAGCATAGGTGTCTAGAACTGTTGAAGGACCATGACGTGGAGCTCCAGTCCTATCCAGGAAAAGGGAACGTGGTAGTAGATGCTCTTAGTAGGAGAAGTTGTGCATATATGTTAACATTATAGTGATATATCTTGGAAGACCTACAAGAGATGAGTATGGAGGTAGTGCTTCCACAAGACATAGGAGTATTGGCTAGTTTACAGATTTATGCTATTTTGATTGAAAGAATCAAGACGGCTTAGGCAGAGGACCTGAAGATTCAGAAACTTCGGGCAGAATGTAAGTCTGGTCTAAGGAAGGAGTTGACGATACATGAAGATAGAACTCTTTAGTTTAAAAAATGTCACTGTGTACCAAGCAGAGATATCCGTCAAAAAGTTTTGACCGACGCGCACAGTTTCCAGTATTCAATTCATCCAGGAGGCACCAAGATATATTAAGATATCAGAAAATATTTCTAGTAGAATAGAATGAAGATGGAGATAGTATAATTCATTTTTTGATGTTTGGTATGTCAGCAAGTAAAGGCCGACCAACAAAGACCAGCAAGATTATTACACCCGCTTCCTATCCCGGAGTGAAGTAGAAAAATATTACAATAGACATTGTGACTGGTTTACTAGATCCCCGACTGGTCGTAATATAGTTTGGGTGGTAGTAGATCGTCTCATGAAAGTATTTTATTTTCTTCCTTTTCGAGTAGGATAGTCCATAGAGCAGTTAACAGAAATATATATACGACAGATAGTAAGACAATACGGTGTTCCAGTGAGTATTGTATCAGATCGAGACACTCGGTTCACTTTACATTTTTGAAAGAGCTTACACCCGAGTTTGGGCACCAAGTTGAGATTAAGTACCGCTTGCTATCCTCAAACAGATAGACAATCAGAGAAAACTATCCAGACACTAGAAGATATGTTATGGCTTATACCTTAGATTTTGGAGGGTCTTGGAAAGATCACCTTCATCTAGTCAAGTTCTCGTACAATAATAGTTATCAGGTGAGTATTCAGATGGCACCCTTCAAGGTATTATATTAGAGAAAGTGCAGGTCACCATTGGCATGGGGAGATATTGACGAATGAAAGATGTTAGGCCCAGAGAAGATCACGTAAACCGTAGAAGTTGTCAAGCAGATCAGAGAGTGACTTCGGGTTGCACAAGATAAGCATCAACATTGGGAAGACCAATATCATAGGCCTTTAGAGTTTTGTGTTGGTGACCACATGTTCTTGCGGATTTTATCGACCCTTGGAGTCATTAGATTCAGGGTTTGTGGGAAGCTTAGTCCGCGACGTCGGTCCGTTCGATATCCTTGAGTCGGTGGGCTATGTTACTTATCATCTTGCCCTTCTTCCTTCGCTAAATGATGTGCATGATGTATTTCATGTGTCTCAGTTGCGTAGGTATATCCCAGATCCAAGTCATATCCTCGACTATTTTGAGCTAGTCGTTGGTACCGACTTGTCTTATGCGGAGCGACCTATATTCCTTTTAGACCGAAGAGAGAAGGTGCTCAAGAATTAGAATATTTATCTTGTCTGAGTTGCTTGGGGTCATTATCCTTTAGGAGAGTCAATGTGGGAGCACGAGGATGATATCTAGTCTCGGTATTTGTACCTGTTTGATGCGGAAGGTATATTCGTTCTTATGCCTGCATATCTCAAATCTCGTGATTCGTTTATCTATGCTATGTGATATTGATTTTCTTCATTATATGCTTGAGTTTGATTTTATATGTAGATATACTTGTAGTTAGTGCATTATTAGTTCTAATTTCTCTAGCTAGCCTTGGGGTTGAATTCCGAGGACAAAAATTTTCTAAGGTGGGTAGAGATTTTACTCTCCGTTTTTGATATATGTATTTGGAACATATTAGTTTTTCTGATTATATTATTTCTTGCTTGCATGGCTAATTAGGTTGCATATCTTGGAAACTAGACCAATTCTTTGGTTCACTTGGCTCTTGGTTTAATTATTGGGTTGGTTGGTCATGAGTTGAACCCATTGTCCAAATCTCAACCCTATTTATATAAGCTAACTTCTTTCTCTCTCTTCCTTCCTTCTTTATTTTTACCTCTTTCTTTCATTTTTAGGCAAGTACACCTTGCATGTTATATTTTAATTCTTTCTTTTTCCCTTGTATTTAATTAGTCTAATATATGTACATTATGATTCTAAGCATTTTTAATACTTGGAGTTTTGGTTTTGATGGATAGAATTGAGTAGATCTACATTTTTAGTTAAGAGTTTTCATGGATTTAAAATTTTTTGATCTATTAAAATATGGTATTTTAGAAAAAGTTGTTTTTCTGGTAGATGGAGCACTTCATTTCGAGCATTCTGGCTTTTGGTTTACTTGATTTGGAGTTAAAATAAAAATTTTATGGAGAAAATAAATTTTTAATTTTTTAGAGTTTTTCGCCATGGCTGAACTTACTGTCATGGACAGAAGGAAGTGCTCATACATTAGTACCATTACGGTAGAGAGTTTTATGCAGCCTAAGTGCTATGTTGCCTGAGCTATGTGCCACATATACGTTCCAGCATGCGTCCATCTTGTTGGATGCATGACTCATTATTACCCAAAAAGTTCTGAAGCTAGATTCTTGGAAAAGTTCTAAGTGACGGGACTCCTTGTGTTTCACTTAATGTACGAATGAGAAATTTTCTAAGTCCAAGAGACATCTATGCGGCAAGCAGAGCATGAGGCATGCAGAGTATGTGACAAGCAAATTTATGCGACATTGATACTATGCGCCTCTTCTCTTTTGACGCATAACTCTGCTTCGTCCTTACATATTTTTCTATAATTTTGTCTTTTCTCTGACACACTTTATGGCTTGTCACATCCATTACTTTAGTCACTTTGCTGACATGCATTTAATGTACGTCACTCGATACTTGTCCCAAGGAGTGGACTTTGCCTTAACCTATGCGGTCTAATTCTTATGTAGCACTGATCCCTATGCGACATCGAACTCTATGCGGTCTTGACCTATGCGACATTGATCCCATGCATCCCTAGTTCTTATCAGCCCTATGTGTATATTTTATTGTTTTGCTTAGTTGGATATTTTATTGGATTTTATGATTCTATGTGTGTTATAAATGATTGTAAATGCATGAGAACAAAGTGACTATGTATTGTACCTGACTATATGCTTAAACCGACTATGAATAGAAATGACCTATGCGGCCAAGTGACTATGACAACCTATGTGCCTGACTCAACCCATGTGTTGCTATATGCTCAAAGTTATGTGATTTACGAATAATTGGTGACTTGACTCAATTATTGGGATCCATGCAGATACACTTACTATGTACTATGTATTCCTACGTGTTAAGTATTCCTACATGATTATGTTACATGTTTTACATCGAGGTATATCAACGTGCTATGCGACATATGTTATAATATAATTCCTCCAGCATGGATATGATAGTTGGTTAATAACCAAGTGCAGCTAGGACTTGTGTTGATTGTTGCATCATATTGGGATGAATCCAAATTGAACTGTCAAGTGACAAAGTGGATTCGTATCTAGCGTGCCCGTACTTGATACGACACATAAGAGAAATAACATGTGACCACACCATATGATTCCAGCTAACTATAGTGTTAATTAGGCAACTAAAATATATAGAGCATTGGGAAGGACAAAATTCCAAGATCATGCTTAACTATCTACCCTCAATCATATGGGGAGTGAAGGCTATCCCCCATGGATATTGTTTAAATCCTCATTAGTGGGTGGCAATATCCGATTATTATATTGTACTATGTGTTTTATGCGATCTTAGCATGGTGGCCTTCTGAGAGACCAGTACATACTACTATATGCTACGCGGTGATTCATGGCTCGGCTAGCCCCTGCAAGAACATAGCTTGACTTGTGGATTCCTATTATATGCATAATATTTATGGGATAACACATACTCAATATAGTAAGGTGTATGAGTGATTGTCCAATTATTTAACTGAACTTGTTTGTGCATTGTATCTTCTGTTAAATAGTTTAGGTACATGGACTATCATGGTGCGATTGTCTAACCTTTGTCCTTGTTTGGTTGTTGGGTTAGATTGTTGTATCACAATAGGATATAAACCAAAACTATGAGACATGACTATATATATATATATATATATATATATATATATATATATATATATATATATTCTTCATGGTTTTGTTTCTTCATTCGTTCTTCCTTTATAGTACTTACTTTTTGGGGTCTAACCCCACTAGTTTGCATAGCCAGGTTTAGAGCCAGTACCCGAGGATCAAGCGTACTTCCTCCTGAACAATGGAGCACACCAGGTAAATGTCCGTTGAGGGACATGAGTGGGTTTCTTGATCACTACTCGTTATTGCATATTTTACTCTTTTGGGCGTTTAGCCACCGGTATTTGTTAACCATAAATTCGGACATTTAGTTTTCTTATGTGATTGTAATTAATCAGATTGCAGCTGATCATGGTCATGTACTTTTGCTACTCTGCCATCTTATTATTTTGTGTGGCTGGTTTCTAGAATATTGTGGTAGGGCATTTAGGATGCCTTACTTCCTTGTCATACATATTCTATGTTTACTATCCTTACTTGATAAATTGAGATATTAGATATATTATGTGACCTTAAGTGACTTGCTTGTAGTATACACCCTCTTATCGAGTTACAACCATGACCACTAGGGGAGATGGCCATTTTGTCTCCATATTTCGGTACTGGGGCATGACAAACCATAAGGTACAACATCCGGATTAGGTAGTCAACATCGAGCCCGTCGTCAAAAAGAACGAAAAAATCTGGATCTGCATTAACTTTCATAATTTAAATGCAGTGTCCCCTAAGAACGAGTTTTCTCTTTCGATTACAAACATAATGATCGATAATACGTGTGGTTTTGCGCGCATGTCCTTCATGGACGAATTTTTAGGCTATAATCAAATCAAGATGTCTCCTGACGATGAAAAGCCTATATCATTCTGAATGATGATAGGAGTTTACTGCTACATAGTCATACCCTTCGGTCTGAAGAACGAAGGTGCTACATACCAACGAGCTATAAGCACTATCTTCCATGAACATCTACGCAAGATGGTGGAGTGTTACATCAATGATATCACCGTCAAAATTCTCTCTAAAGATGATCACCTCGGAGACTTGAAGACTGTGTTCGACCTGATGTGTGCCCACCAGCTCACGATAAATCCAACCAAATCCTTCATGGGAGTCTCCAGCGGCAAGTTCTTAGATTTTTTTTATAATTTTAAAGGGTATCCACGTGGACCCCGACAAGACTAAAGTAATCCTTGAAATGCATCCACCGAAGAACCTCAGAGAACTTCGTGGCCTTCAAGGAAGACTGACATACATTAAGAGGTTCAAATCAAACCTCTCTGGACATTGTCAACCGTTCACTTAGCTCATGAAGAAGGGAGTCACCTTTGTCCGGAATAAAGAATGCCAACACACCTTCGACGACATCAAGGAGTATCTCATGAACTCCCTATATTGGTGGCCCCCATTATGTAAAGACCTTTCTTGATATATATGAGGGCAATGGGTCACTCCCTCGGGGCTCTACTAGCCCAGAAATGCTATGAAGGTCACGAACATGCCATCTACTATTTTAGTAGAATGATGGCCAACGTCGAGCATATATACAACCCCATCGAGAAGGAGTACCTCGCTCTGGTCTTCGCCATTCAGAAGACCCGATATTACATGACAGGACAAACCATCCATATGATCTCGTGAGTTAACCCTCTCAGGGTCCTTATGACTAAATCCGAAGCTCTCAACTCTCGTCTAGCCATATGGGCAATACTGTTGTCACCATACGACATGGTATTTGTCCCACAAAAGGTGGTCAAAGGCCAAGAATTGGTAGATTTCCTCGCAGCCCACCCAGTACCGGAAACCTCAAAGTACTACGAGGAGATCCCAAACGAATTAGCATACTCAAATATGACCATAGGCGCAGAAGCCGTATGGCGAATGTTCTTCGACGGTACTTCAAGAACAGGGCCCAAAGACGATATTGTCGTTGGCATCGGGATAGTACTAATTTTCCCATACGATCTGGTCATCAATCGCACTTACTCCCTTTCAAAGCCATATCCCAACAATATGGCACAGTACAACACTTTTGTCATTGGGCTCCAATTCGCTAAACAAGTGGTGGTTGAGTACTTAGAGGCCTACGATGACTCCAAATTGATAGTCAATAAAGTTCAAGACGAATACGAAGTCCAAAATGAATACTTGATTTCCTACCACCAAGCCAGCCTTGGAATAATCTCCACCTTTAAGGGTTTCTTCATAGAGCACGTCCCTCAACTCAAAAATATTGAGGCTGATGCCCTCGCCGGCCTTGCTTCCTCCCTGGCAGTTTCGATTAAAACCCATCATCTGATCACAGTGATCGGTCATGAGCTGGTCTGCCCAAAAAATAATCTTTGTCTGTACCTGGGCTACTCAGTAAATATGAACATTGACTCTCATGACTTGAGACTCCCATTCATCGACTACGCAGTTTATAAAATTCTCCTCGAGAACCCAAAGGAAGCCGCTCCCTTCAGGAGACATTTTCTCCAGTTCTATTATGATACAGCTACCAAAATGCTGTATCGTCGTTCCTACGACGGTCTTCTGCTACAATGTCTATAGAAAGTAGAAGCAAAGAAGGCTCTCCGTGAGGCTCACTATGGGGTATGCGGTGCTCATCATCCTTGACCCAAGCTACATGACTATCTCTGGAAAATGGGTTACTATTGGCCGATAATGGTCGCAGATACTGTCGATTACGCAATGAAGTACCAGATGTGCCAAATCCATGCTGACTTCATCCACCATTCCTTGGAGTTCCTACACCCGAATGTTGTGTCTTGGCCGTTCAAAGCCTGGGGCATGGATATCATTGGACCAATCTGTCCACCTTAGGAACGTCGATTTATCCACGCTATTATCGACTAATTCTCCAAGTAGACAAAATCCGTATCACTCGCTAAAGTCAAAACATCAAATGTGATCGGCTTTATTAAGCATCATATTATATACCACTTCGGCTTGCCATGGATGATCATCTATGACAATATGTCATGACCCGTACCCAGAATAAGGGCACGAGTAGTGAACAATGCCCAGCCTATATTGTAGCATCAACGGTAGAATGCTGTCTGGGTCAACTATATTATCTAAATATCTCATTCAATATATACATGGTACCTGTCAATATTATCTCAACTCCAAACGGAGGAACAATATATTATATGATAATGATAAACTATACTCAATTATATAGCAAACTAAGGAAGATAAAGCACAATATGGAATAACAAAGAAAAAGAGTCACAATACATCCACAAGTCTGAAATAATATATATACATGCCAATAACCTCAATAAAGTCTAATACAAGTCTAAACAATAAGTCTAAGCCTCATCAGCCTCTGGTACTAGGTCCTTCTGCTCTAAAGGAGTATCCTCTAAAGGTACGTCGTCCTGCAGTCTGTAGTAGGTAGGATACTGTTCCACAAGCCAATCATCTGAAAAATATATTCAGTCAGGATTAGAGCGTATTACATACCTCTAGAAGAAGTTCCAAATACATAATCGAGCATATATAATAAATAATAGAAAAGAATACAAGATAACTAAACATCATAATATAATGAACTAGAGTGAATAAGTAATGTACTTAAATAAAGTACAGACAATATGAACAACTGCAATTTAAATAGAAAAGAATAAAACTAACTAAGGTGCCATAGAGTACAAGTTTATTATGTGATCGGTTTGGGTTGAACACGAATACAATATGGTAACTCGATTACACGTGTGATATATAATCGACATGTACATATACTTGGGCTTGATGACATAATCAACTCCTATTCTCCCATCCCCAACCAATACTTATGGATCCAATCATGACATATTACGAACACAAATATGGGCATACTGAGCATGAGCAGTGTGTGAACATGAAGTACACTAAAATTAATACCTAATATATACGATAAAATATATGTGAAGAAGTATCCGCTGAACACGATAAGGGATAACATCTTCTGACATGATCCATATAGTACCAGTCCATGAAACCACTGTATTGGAATCAAGTATATAGTTAGAGAACATGTGATATATACACTATCATAAAATAAAAACTAATATAGAAATATACTCATCTCTGGTCCTGAACAAAGGGTGTCTCTCGATGCCCAAGCTGGTGTCACACAATCTTATTTAGGAAATATCAAGTTAAATGGTGTAATAAAGGAGAAATGAGTTTAAGAATACACTAATATGATATTCTAAGCCATTTATAGGTCACACTAGCCCAACTAGGTCAAACTAGTCAATATAAGTCAACCTAGGTAACTAACTAGCTAATACTAGCTTATATTAGCCATACTAGGTTATTATCTAAGTTTTTAGACCAATGCTTAGTTAGTCAATACCTTAGTTCTAATATTAGTACCTAACCCCTATGACCAATACATTAGCTATTAATAATAACTTAATATTTAATCTTATTAATGATAACTAATTAATACACTAACTTAACTGATATCTCAACTAATATTCCAAGTACTAACTACTAACTGCTACTAACTATCAACTACTACTAACTTAACTAATATAAAAACTAGTAACTAATTCTATATATTAACTAATAACACTATCTGATATCTTATATTCTCTGTACTAGCTGATACATATATACTAACTTATAATAATATATATACTGGTTAACTGTTAGATACTAGTATTGCTAACCATCCCAACCCTTTATCAATGACTGAAACCATAACATGTGCATCCTTAGTATCAGTTCACAATGATACTTGAAGTATCATCAACTGATACCTCAAGGTCCCTGATACCTAGTATCAATGTTAACTTATACCTACCAACTAACACTCACTAACTAAGGTAACTCACAGCTCTAAACCACTAAACTTCCTCTACCAACTGATGTTACCAGGTACCAACCCAGCCCTGCACTCTGTTGAGCAGTGCACAAGGTGCCTCATTACCTTATTACAACCCCCACAGTCATCCTAAGTATCTGTTGATACTTCACACCCACTGATCTCACCAATACTTAACTAATATTTTATTACCACCATCACTTACACTACCTATCTACATTGGCTCAGCCCTCACCACATTCTCAACCCAATTGCCTCCTCACTTTACTTGTGCACACTTTCGTACAGGTGAGGGTCTTACTGCTACTTCTAATCTCATCTCTAGTCTTTAGCAGTCATACCAATATATGTGTACACATATCTCTAACAATATACTGCCATATTCCATAGTTATATATCAGATATCAGATACTCACATCACAAATACCCTGCACCTAAAATCTGCACATCAAATAGGAACCCTCATGCCCTTAGTACTATACTGGTACTTTTACTGCACATCAGAGCAGTTGATGTGCTACTGCATATCACCCTCGATGATGTATTGTTCTACTAGAGTCATCTTACAGTCCCCCTCATTTCCCTTGTGTTGCTATAAATCTCATAACCATGAACCCCTAACTCCCTATCATGTTCCAGACCACTTCAACCCTCTAATTGCACCTGGTCAAGCTCATTGTGTGTGCAGGTACATACACACACCACTGGATCACTGCCCAAATTTCTAACTAAATATTCTACCTCACTGTCACCCTACTGAACCCTTTCCACTTGCTGTTACATGTTGCTTGATAGGTCAGCAAGTTGCTGTTGCAACTTGTTTCCTCTGTTGTTATTATTGGTATAATGCAACTAAGTTGCTGCAGGAACAAGACTTAACCCGACCCCATAAATCATACACCCTGATGCACTGCCCTGACCCCCTATGCTACCCAACTGCATTCAGGTAATGCACTTCCTGCTCTGAGACAAGTGACTCGATTAAAATTACCATAACAAGTGATCTGCTATTGATGCTACAATGATATTTCAAGCCTGACTCCCTCATGCCTAACATCCAAGTACTAATATGGAGTATCTCAGGTTGACACCACCTGCAGCATTCCCATAACTCCAATATTCTTTCTCTACCCTCACTGCTCGAGTCAACACTTGTTGTGCACAGATGTTCACAGCACAACTAAGTTCTCTCTACTTACTGTATTCACAGCCACACAACACTACTCACACAGTCCCTAGCTAGATCACCACCACTAATTAGGAGTCAAATCATCAAACACATTAAATACATACTTTAGGACACTCATGATACACCTCATGAAAGGTGACAAAACTTCCAATTTCTTACAAACAATAATTATACACATCTATATCATCATAACATAACTAAAGTAACTTGCTAAATAAGAATTGAAAAGTAATTGTCCAAAATACCTAAAATAGAGCTTCGTATCACAAGGTATCAAACCGTATCATGATACGACCTACTCGTGTCCAATTGTGGACACGTACCTAGTCCCAAAATCCTGATATAAGTCTAATTAGATCCAATTGGTCTTATAATGCACAATTTGGGTGTTAAACATGTAATTCTCCTAATATGCACACAAATTACCATATAGAACTCACAATACATAACTAAATAGTCTAAAACTTGTTCCTACAGGTAGTCATATGCCATGGGATGATTCCTAGCGGTCAAATGCATGATTAAGAAGCTATAATAAAGGAGAAATTTATGAATTACCAATTGGGAGATGGATATCCAATAAAAATGAAATTTAACACATTCCAGACATGATCTCTAGCTCCAAAGCTCCTCCTTGTCCTCCTTGTTTCTCCAAGCTCCAAAGCTCCAAAAGTGATAAATTTGAGAAGAAAATAGAGGTAAATTGAGTAGCAATTCAATGGAGGAAATGATGGAAAATTGGGGATCTAATTTCTAGATCTAAATGAATACAAATAAGAGGAGAGAGAGAGAGAAAAGCCCCATCTAATAGTGGCCGACCCCCTTTCTCCTTTCCCAAGTTATATGCATGGTCCAAATTGTCCCTCTCCATCTAATTATGAATAGGATTAAGGAGGGGCTATTTTGGAAAGCTTCTAAAAATTCTAATTAATCTAATTCTTCCTAATCAATTAACGAGGATGGGTCTAATGAGTTTGGATCCAAGCTAGGCTCATTATTTGTCTTAACAAGCCTAATTGGTTCACAAGTGTCAAATCTAACTAATAGGCTAGTCCACTAAATAAATAAATAATACAAGGCACGATTAAATATATAGCATACTAATAACTAATATTTATTCCTAAAAATTAAATACACATGCCAAATTATAAAACTATCCCTAGTTGAAAAAGTGAGGGTGACACAATGGTCCACAATTTGTAAGTCATGCTTTGTACCAATTTTGTGACAAAAACTGAATTTATAATATAGCCTCAACTGTCTACAATCCAGCAATAAATGGTTTTGCAGAAGCATTCAACAAGACCATCCTAAATGTACTCACAAAGTTTGTGTCATACAAAAAGTACGACTATAATGAGAAGTTGGATAAATGTCTTTGGGCCTACCATACAATGGTCCGAACACGTACTGGTAGCACGCCATTCTCCTTAGTCTAAGGGAGCGAAGCGGTCCTCCCCCTGGAGGTCCAAATTACCTTGCTCCGAGTGGCTCTCTCCAACTGGCTAACTGTTAACGACAATCACCGTCAATGGTTTCAAGAGTTAGAATCACTCGACGAGAAGCGACTCTTAGCTCAACAGTGCATTGAGTTGTACCAAGCGTGCCACTCAGGAGCCTTTAACAAACGGGTTAATAAGAGGACTTACTAAGTGAGTGACCTCGTTTTGATAGTAAGAAGGCCGATGGTCATGACCCACAAGATGGTCGGCAAGTTTCAACCCAAATGGGAAGGCCCGTTCGTCGTAGAATATGTATTCTCCAATGGCACCTATCGATTGGCAAAACCTAATGGTGACTTATTTATGATGCCAATCAACGACAAGTTCCTAAAAAATTACTATATCTAAGGCTAGGCTTGTACATCCCTCTTTCCCCAACAGGACAACAAAGATGTACAGGTTTCCCACTTTTTGATGTCCATCCCTTCCTCAATAAGCCATTATCGGTATTCAAGAGTCCTGGATACACAGCGCATAATGGATCCTTAAAGTTCTCTAGCGAAGTAGTTCCCAGGTCTACTTGTACACTCCTACAGGGGCCACACAAAAAAATGATCTCGTTAGACACTAGTTCACGTCCATATGAACTCTGAGCTATCGGCCTAACGATCTCCCTAGCGAAGTAACCCTAAGGTCTCTTTGTATTTCCAGATAGACCACACACAACAAAATACTCCTCAGTGAGTTCTCTGATATTGGTTCACGTCCATATTACCTCTGAACTACTGTCCTAACATTTTTTCCCGGCCGAGTTTGCTATATCCATATTACCACTGAGCAAACTTCCGAGTTTGGCTATCGATTATCACATCCACATTATCTCTGATATGGGTTGTCATCTCAACTTATCACCCATACTTAACTCTAAGTATGCCAGCGGTGTTAAGTCCACAAAATCTGCCTTGTCTATATTACCTCTAGCAGGGCTTGTCTCGAACCTACTACTCGCACTTAGGTGCACAAGAAGTATTGGGTCCACAAAATCTATTACGTCCATATTATCTCTGATAGGGTTTTGTTTCAAACTTATTACTTGCACTCCAAGTGTGCAAGAAGTAATGGGTCCACAAAATCCATTACTTCCGGGTCCGGGTCCGGGTCAGGTTCAATTCGGATCTGACCCGACCCATTAAGAGCTGGGTTCAGTTCGGTTCGGTTCTCCTTGGTTCGGTTCGGTTTGCTTTGGTTTATTTCAAAATAAACTAGGTTTAATTCAAGGTTTATTTAGGGTTAATTATAACTTAGTTTTTAGGGCTTTAAAAATGTTTTCGGGGTCCAATAAATTCCCGAAAAATTACCCTATGTCTTGTTTTTCATTTTACACCAGAAAATATTATTTTCATAATATTTTAATATTAATTAAAATCATTTATAAATTGTTTAAAATCCAAACACCTTAGTTTTAATTAGTTAAAAATCCCAGAAAAATTCCAGAAAAATTATGAAAATTGATTTTAAAAATCCTAAAAAATCAGGGGGTTTACAATCTAGCCCCCTTAAGAGGATTGCGTCCTCGCAATCAAAGAATAATCGGTCATCAGAGATGACACGGTTGTAAACATTGTTCGAAGCACATCACGATTAAGAAGAGTCAAGGTTGAGGGTTTTAAGAAGAACACATAGGGAAAATTATTTCCCTAAGCATTAAAAGTTATGCAAATTTCCGGATGAAGAAAATCTAGAAGACTACAGTTTAGAAAAACATATTAGGTTATCAATTATAAAATATTCTAGGTTATTGATTATTAGCAAGTTCAAAGTTACCAGGTCAAGGCTAAGGTCACGAACCAACGGGCACGAACTAAAGCAATACTAGAAACGGTTAACTATAAAAACTTACGCACATTAGCTACTCCAAGAGTTTGCGCGTCCTCCAAAGTCATCGCTGGAGCTTGTTCACGTCCTTGCGGTCGATTCATCTGCTGCTGCTGAGCCTGCTGGAAGAGTGCTGCTTGTGGTGTCAAGGGTGGCCTCGGCTGATACCCTCCTGGGGCTGGTGGTCTGACTCCTTGAACTCCCGTTTACGGTGCTCCCAATGTTGGATAAGCTGGCCTCGGTGCTGGTAACATTAGTGCTCCTTCTTGACGCTCGGGGCATTCCTTCACTAAATGTTGACTGGATCCGCAAGCTAAACATAATTTCCTTTTGCGTCTGCACTCGTTCTCAATATGGCCTCGCTTACGACAATACTGACAGATAGGCAGTACCTGCGGAGATGCTTGGGGTGGCTGGTGCAGGTGAGAACTCTTTGCAAATTTCTTCCTGTGGTGCTCCGGCTGGTGCTGATGTGGCTGGTTGATGAATCATCAATGCTTTCTCTCGATGCTGGGGACAATCCTTGGCTAAGTGTTGATTGGTTCCGTAAATCAAGCATAATCCTAACTTGCGTCTGCAGTCCCTATCAATATGGCCTACCTTGCCACAGTATTGACATATAGGTAGTATCTGCGGAGAGGCTCTGGGTTGCTAGTGCATGTGAGGTCTCTTTACAGCTTCTTCTTGGGGTGCTCTGGCTAATGTGGAAGACCATTTCAGACTGGTCTCTCTCCTGGTGACGCTTTCATGGGTCGAGCTGCAGCAATAACGTCCGAGTAAGAGGTAGGTGCAACTGAGCTGATTAACTTCCGTAGCTCAGAGCTAAATCTGTCGATGAACTTCTCCGCTTGGTTTTACTGAGCTTCTTGATGAACCTCCTGATGGGCTTGCATCATCGCGTAGAACATTCAAAAAATTTGTTGTTCGTCCATAGCCTGCCCTTGTGGGAATACGGGTATTGGTGGAGCAAACTGCGTCGATGGTAGAAGGTCATCTTGCTGGATTCTCGAGGGATGCTGACTTGCTTGACTATGTTGTTGAGCGGATTAACCTTCTTCTACTGGTGTTACTTCTTCTTCATTGGTTACCAAATCATCCCATGGTGATCTTGCAGGAGTCTCATTGTTTGATCGTGAATCCATAACTCTGCAACCAAAATAAATAATAAGAGGCTCATAGGAATCAAAGCAGGATGCAAGTCAAGAAATAAATTCGAGTCCGATATAGATATCAAAAACGTTTCAAGCAAGTGGATGAGATCCTAAAACTTATCCTATTCTTATTGCAGGCTTGCTCGGTCCCTAAATTGAAACCGAAGCAATTTTAGTCGTAGACCTGCATGGGCCACCACAAAAACTATGTCACGCCCCAGTCCCAAAATATCGAGGGACTGGACACGTGATAATGGCCAGCAGCACACACTGATGGACAAACCCAATTTAATAGATCTACCAGGGCGTACTTAAGCTGTAACAACAATAAATAGGTCTAATGATACAAGTCACAGTCTATTATAATCTCATCCACAATAGATAATCACAGATCAAATGCCAGAATAAATGCAAATAAATATAATCTAACATATCTCAAAAAAAGTGTCTCAGGGAACAACCCGAGAATAAGTCTGATACATCAATGCAATAGACAGAAAATAAAGTAACTAGAAACAAAAATAACTGAGTATATAAAGCCAATACTCAGGAGAAGTCCTCTGGCACGATCTCGTCCTCGGGTTCTGGTACTGCTCCAATGTATGCACATGTTCCTGCTTCTGCTAATGCTCTGGTCTCGTATACCTCGGGATAGATCTCGTCTGCTAATCCTGGGGACATAATCTGGAATCCAGGTCCTCAGGGGACATAGCAAGGTACAAAATAACTCATGCCAAAATAAAATTAGTGCATCAATAAATAAAATATTAAGGTAAATATATAACCAGCTAAGTGATATGCAAGTGAGAGTTTTAGTCATACTCGGGCTGAGACTACTATAGGCTCTGTGTCGGGGAAACCTATAGCAGCATTAGTGTTACGACTCCAGTATATATGCCAAATCAAGTAGTATCATGACTCCAGTATATGTGCCAAAGCACCTTCAGGCAATAATGTATGTAATATAATCAGCCTTTGATATGGTAATACTCTCCCCACCCAATGTAATCACACGTCTCATATCTATGACACGCAAGATCAAAACTAATGCAGCAAGTCATATAATGTCTATGAATATAATGTCTATGTCATAAAACCTGTATCCTATACAGAATCACCTTGAATATTTCAGGAAGATTTTGTTGCATGAATAGTATCCAGTGTCCTGGGTTAGGATGTACTTGACAAGACAAGTACGAGAACGTAAAGGGTCACGATATCCATCTCTAAGTGACGTTACACAACTTCGCGTACGGTGTTGGCACCCGACTATTAATCGAACGCTAACTAAAGTCACACAATCCTAGGTCAAGCATGTACAATAATATATAAATAAGTCAAGGAAATAAGTAGCAAAACTGTAATGTTGGCAAGGTACACTTGCCTGTGATTCTGGCTCCAACTGTAGCTCTGGTCTCAGTGGGACTTGTAGGTACTCCTCCGGTTGCTGAAATAAACATCACCATCAGATTCAGAAAATATCAAATAGCTAGAAACGTCTGTCCTTGAGTCCAATTTGGACACAGGGGCAAAAATCACAGTTTCTGGTCAAAGCGGGGTCCACATATGGCCCGCTTAGAACCAAAAAATGTGTCAGAACCAATGGTCTCCAAATTCGCCAAACATAGTGTCAATAAGTCCTAAACGATGATACGAACCCAACGGAACTTCCAGAACTGGATTCCGATGAGACGATCACAAAATCGTCCGTCAAGTAGAGCCGTGGGGCCCACGATACGTGATTTTGTCAACGTTCTCAGAATCGAACCAAACTTGGGTCACAGGACCAGCGTATTGCTACGAGTCTGATGGCGTAAGTTTCGTTTCGATCCGATGTATGTACACAAAGTTATGATAAGTTCCAGAAAAGGTGGATAAGGGGCGTTGTCGGCGGATACACGTTGATTCCGGTGTGCACGCACATCCAAATCAACTTCTGCGAAATCCCGTATGTCTGTATCAATGGCGTGCACCTTTCGGTGAAGACCGCACGCTACCAAGTTGTCCCGTTTGGCGGGACACACTCAGTTCCGGGGTAAAATAGGGTATTATTTTTCCTGTTTTTGGATCGCGGTTCGCGATCGCCACAGGACGCGACGCACCGAGCGGGTTGCACGAACATCGAGAGGGTTACACAGCCTACGCGTCACAACTGACGGAACAAAAAATGGAGCAACGAGGAGAGAGAACGGGTTATCTAAATGGGGCTACGTAGAACAGGGTTTTCTCGTGTTCGCGAGACGACACGACACACCGACACAGGGCTGTGCCGTGTCCGGGTCAGGGTACTGCTGTGTCCAGGTCAGGGATCGATGTCGGAGATGGCTGCGATCGGAGGACATGGCGAAGGCGGCCGGGGGCTTCGTCGGAGGCGGCTAGGGCACGGATGGGTGGAGGCAGAGCGGCTCTGGTTCGTCGGCAAGGTGGTTGGGTGGCGCTGGGAGTCTCGAGGCGGAGGAGGAAGACGGAACTGGGCGGCCGGGGTTCGGGTCGAGCGGGGCGCTGCGGGTCAGGGACGGGCGGAGGACGGCGAGGGGTTCAGATGGTGGTGGTCGAGGGGGTTGTGGGGGTTCGAGGTCAGGCGGAGAGACGGTGGAGAAGATTAGGGTTCCGGCGACGTCGGGCGGTCGAGGGGGTTAAATAGGGGTGGCTCGGCTGAGGGAATAGGATTCAGATTAGGTTTTCGACCGGGTAACGGGTCCGGGTCGGGTTCAATTCGGATCCGACCCGACCCGTTAAGAGCTGGGTTCGGTTCGGTTCTCCTTGGTTCGGTTCGGGTTGCTTTGGTTTATTTCAAAATAAATCGGATTTAATTCAGGGTTTATTTAGGATTAATTATAACTTAGTTTTTAGGGCTTTAAAAATGTTTTCGGGGTCCAATAAATTCCCAAAAAATTACCCTATGTCTAGTTTTTCATTTTACACCAGAAAATATTATTTTCATAATATTTTAATATTAATTAACATTATTTATAAATTATTTAAAATCTAAACACCTTAGTTTTAATTAGTTTAAAATCCCAGAAAAATTATGAAAATTGATTTTAAAAATCCTGAAAAATCATGGAGTTTACAGTTTAGCCTCGGGGAGTGTGTATTATAGTTTACGAGTTTATATTTATATATATATATATATATATATGTGTGTTTTGTGTGGGTGAGTGTGGTTGAGTGTGTGTGTTGGTGTTTGTGTATGTGTATAAGTGTGTGTGTGTGTGTGTGTGTGTATATATATATATATATATATATATATATATATATATATATATATATATATGTGTGTGTGTGTGTGTGTGTGTGTGTGTGTGTGTGTGTGTGTGTGTTTATATATATGGAGATAGATAGATAGAGATATATATAGATAGATAGGTATATAGATATCTATATATAGATAGTTAGATATAAATATACATATGTATAGTTAGGTATTAGATCGTGAGATAAGAGAGTAGGACGAGGTATTGAGTTTCAATACCTTGAGGGTAAGTTAAGTTGGGTATCGGAGGTGAGATCTTGAGGTAGCCTATATACTAGGTTATATATATATATATATATATATATATATATATATATATATATATATATATATATAAATATTATATATAGTAGTATATATATAAGTATATATATAGATAGATAGTTAGTTAGCTAGTGTTAGTAAGAGGGTTATGCAAGTATCTCAATACCTTGAGATACTCAAGGTATTGGGCATTGGGGCGAGGTATTGAGTTGTAGCCTAGGATTAAGGTTAGAATTGCTTTTATATATATATATATATATATATATATATATATATATATATATATATGCATGCTAGTATATATTATAGAGGGTATAAGCGGGGTATATCGCGTAGGTTAAGATATCGGATACCGAGGGTATTCCGGTATCTCAAGGAGGCGAGTTTGAGGATTTACTAGCTTAATGACCTAGTTTTGACCTAAAATTTTAGGGGCACCCTAGTTTGACCTAGAGTTGACTGTAGTTGACCCGGTTGACCGCCAAAGTCAACTTTTGACCTAGTTTTGACCCATGGTTGACTTTTTAACCCAGATTTTATCGGTTTGACCCGTTTGACCTAGAACAACCCTAGAAGCTTATTTTTAGCTATTTTATATCTGTTTAACTCTTTAGAATCCTGTTTAACCTTGCTTTTCGTAATAGGTCCTTGCGACGCCAGTTCGGATTGCCAGTTGCTCAGGACGTCAGGCGAGTACATTCTCTGATAGTTTTTATTATCTGATGATTATTATGATTCAGCTTCTAGTATAGTACTCTCTAATTTTTCTGGCACGACACGGACTAGTATTTCTGAATTTATTTACTTACGACACGTATATTTCATATTTTTGGCCTATATTCTGGAATCACCTACTAGCATCACCTATTGGCCTCACATCGTGACTCACTACAGGCATCACTCATGTTTCTGGCTGGACTCATACTTGATTTGTATGTCGGGTCTTGGATTCACTTGTACTAGTCGAGGAAGAAAAATACTCGAGTAGACATATAAACATTCCCAACTGGAATCACTGGAATCACCCCTCGTGTCTAATCTGGAATGATAGCAGCCGCGCACCCAGTGCGCGGTGAGCCATACTTACCCCTAGCCGTTTACATGTCAAAACAGGTATTTCAAAGACACTAGTTCATTCTTTCTAGTCTGGTCTCTCTTGTACTTCTTGACTGGTCTCACTTATACTTCTGGACTTGACTCATTATATTTATTCTTGCTTGACTCACTTCACGTTATTGTTCACACACTTGATCTTAGTTTAGATTTCTTGTATCCTGCAGTCATTATTATCTTGCTTCTGATTTTCATGCATCTTTACTTTATGCACCAGTGATATATAAATATTTTTTTGTTCATACTTTATTTTCTTTATATTGCTACTTGCTACAACTGTTTTATAGTTTTTATCATTTAACTAGAACTGCTGTTAGAGGTGTGCTTGCGCCAATCCTGACTGGATATATTTTTCAGAGGATCTGGAGGATTGGTGTCCGACGTTTTATGAACCTCAGCATGTCGATAGTGCAGACAGGGACCCCCTAGTTCAGGAGTGATTTTTGGGTTGGTAGCCGGGATCACTAGGACCTCAGTTGTATTTATTAGCTTTTGGTACCGAATTTGTCCCCTGCTTTTAGTTTGAGACTTGTATTATATTTGATTTTGGATATTATTATATTATTATTATTATTGTTGTTGCTTTAGTAGTAGTTGTTGTTTAGACTATGTAGTTGTTAGACTTCTTTGTTATCTTATCGTGCTTAGATTCGTGATTGAGTACTTGTGTTATCTTTATCATATTGCTCCTCTGTTTGGAGTTGAGATCTTGACAGGTACTTATATATTATTATGTGAGATTGTTAGATAGATAGTAGACCTAGACAATATTCTACCGTCGATGCTACGACGTAGACTGGACGTACCCATAACTCATGCCCAATTTTTGGGTGCGGGTCGTGACACATTTTTTGTGGCAGCCCATGCAGGTCTCGAGCTTTGTAATTAGTATGATATCGTGGTAGTATAATAATTTAGTTGTACTACTGTTAGCCTGCTCTAGGATCTAGGATGAGAGTGTACTCAATAACGACTAGGAACAATTCAAATCTAATTATTCTGAAATTGCTTTCTTTTGAAATATTACTATCCTTCTTTGATGATATCGTATCCTGTACCGTATTGACTTCTTTTGATCTGTGTTTAGGATATCTCCGAAGACACGATCCCATCATACCATCCCAGCAGTTGCCACCGAGAGGTCTGCTACCTCTCGTCCAGCTCGTATTCAGGCAGTTGCTACCGCTCCACTCACCACTCCTGCGGTTGAGGGATCATCTGCTTCTCTCGGAGATCCTCCTCCACCTGTCGATCCGAGGACTACCCCAGTCATTTCGGTGGTGCCTCCACCACCTCCTACACCAGTAGACGCCGCACAGTTGTTTGTATTCTTCAGGGAGATGATGGCGCGTAGTACCATCAGGTAGATGTGATGAGGCTGGGCATTGAGAATGTCCACCAGGTGGCCAAGACGGCAGTCGACAAAGTGGCTCAGATCCAGGCACAGGCAGATCAGATTCAACGCCCGAGGCCGGGCAGCATCATCGACTTTCAAAGGATGTGGCCCAAGGAGTTCCGGGGTACAGAAGGGGTCCTATACGCGGATGACTGGATAGAGCATATTTAGGGGATTTTCCAACTGGCACAGATTCCAAACAGCATGCAGATAGAGGCAGCGGGCAGTCAGATGTTCGACCTTACTTTGACGTGGTATCACACTGATACGAGGATCGTAGCACCAGGACTTACTTGGGAGGCTTTCAAGAGGCTTTTTAAGGAGAAGTTTTTTTCAGATATGGCTCTCAGTACCTTGGAGAGCCAGTTTGAGACACTCATCCAGGGGAGCATGCTAGTGGACGAGTAAACAGCGAAGTTCTGCCGTCTAGGAAGATTTGTGAAAGGCTTGAGTGAGGCAGCAAAGGCGAGGAAGTTTCGCAAGGGCTTGGTCATGGCAGTCAAGTCTTTGACTAGGAGCGACCGCGAGGCGACTTTCGAGCAGATCGTAGGGGACGCTCAGAGGGCAGAGGATGACTTGGAGCTCAAGTCCAAGAGGCACAGGGATGATTCAGGTAGTGCGAGTGGTAGTGTGGGACCAGCTAAGCGTCCCTATGTGCAGAAGATAGCGCAACAGTCGGGGAAGCAGGGTCAGGGTCAGGATCAGAGAGTGCCCACTTGTGCCTACTACAGGAAGGTAGGATACACTTGGGATATTTGCAGGAGGAGGCTGAAGGTGTGTCTGTTATATGCATCCTCTGCTCACCAGATGCGATATTGCCCCACTGTACCTCCATTTGGTGGAGCACAGGATCGAAGAGTTGGAGCTAGGTCATCTGTGGCACAACATCATGCCCCGCACCAACAGAGGGAGATACCCCAGTAGGGCAGGGCTTATGCATTGACGGTCGAGGAGGCTGATGCTACGGATGTCAGGTTATCAGGTCTGTCTCTTTTGTTCTTCTTCCTGTCCTTTTTCATTCCTTGTGGTATGCTTCATTTGTACCTGTTAGAATTTTCTTTTGTGCTATGGTAGATAGTATAATGACCCTGATTGAGACTGTGATAACACGACCAGTAGGACCATGATCTTGCATATTATTTAGGTAGAATTTTTTGGCTGTGATTGTTGGAGGTTTGACCTAGGTGCGATCGACTTTAAATTTCGAGGACGAAATTTTCTAAGGAGGATAGGCTTGTCACTACCCTATTTCCAGGGTAGAGTATTTTTATTTATTTATTTTAATTTGGTAAATTGTATACTGATCATAAATATTTGTATTAATATTTAATTAGTTGATTGTATTTATTTTTATTAGTTATTTTAGGATTTTGGCTAGCCTGGACCTATGTCAGACCCTAGTGGACCCATGTCAGACCCAACCAACACCCTTGTCAGACTCATTTATGGGTTTAGAATAGTTATTATATTTCTATTTAGTTAATTGGGGAGTTTTAGATTAGTTAGAATGGTCTAAGTGAACCCTAAACCTAAACCCTATTTTAGCATTACTAATTAGGAGGGTATTTTGGACATTGTGCTATGTAAATCCTATTTCTATATGTATGGCCGCCCCCCTAACCCTAAAAATCTTTATGACCGAACCCCCTTCTCCCTCATTCCATTCTTCTTCTTCTTCACTCTTTTCTTCTTCCTTCTTCCAATTTCTCCCAAGTTTCAAGTAAGTTCTTCACCTCTTCTCTTCCTTCTTCTATTTCTTCCATCAATGTAAACCCTAACCCTCTATTTTTTCCCTAACCTAGGTGTGTAGAGCCTAGACTTAGTGTAGAGGCTTGGCTTGGAGGCTTGGTGTGGTGAATTTAGAGCTTTTTGGAGACTTTAGCCTTGGGATTTAAACTCCCAAGTGGTAAACCCCAACTTTCCTCTTAGTGATTACTCTAGTATAGTATAATTAGTAGTTTAGAACCTTTCTAGACCTTAGGGCTACCTATGAGAGAAAGTTGGAGCTTGTTTGGATGTGTTTGGAGACTTTGGCATAGGGTTTTCTGTCAATTTTGGGTAAAATCCGAGATTGGCACAATTTTGGGTGCTGCCCTAGGTTAGACGGACCTAGGTAGATGTGCTTGGGTGTCTTGAGGGTAATTATGTATCCCTGTTCGGACACGTGAGGTCGTATCGCAGAGATTTGAGCGTTTCGGGCGATTTGGGAGTTTTTCGTCGTCGTAGGTTCCACATGCATGGGCATTTTTGCCACGGACCTAGAATTGGAGAGTTAGCATTTTTTTTGAGGTTCTAGACATCGATTAGAACTCGTGAGTAAATTTTAGATCGATTTTGAGTAGGTTTGGTGTGCGTTTCACGAGGTATCGCGAACTGCACTCCACGTGTTCGTCAAAATAATCGAATGGCCATTTTGACTTGGTTTTTAGGTTTTGGGCTTGTGCGCGGGTTGGTTTAGCCTCGGGGACTGTGTATTATAGTTTATGAGTTTATATTTATATATATATATATATGTTTTTGTGTGTGGGGGTGAGTGTGGTTGAGTGTGTGTGTTGGTGTTTGTGTATGTGTATAAGTGTGTGTGTGTATATATATATATATATATATATATATATATATATATATAATATAATATAATATAATATATGTGTGTGTGTGTTTGTATATATATGGAGATAGATAGATAGAGATATATATAGATAGATAGGTATATAGATATCTATATATACATAGGTATAGTTAGGTATTAGATCGTGAGATATGAGAGTAGGGCAAGGTATTGAGTTTCATTACCTTGAGGGTAAGGTAAGTTGGGTATCGGAGGTGAGATCTTGTGCGAGTATCTCAATACCTTGAGATACTCAAGGTATTGGGCATCGGGGCGAGGTATTGAGTTTTAGCCTAGGATTAAGGTTAGAGTTGCTTTTATATATATATATATATATATATATATATATATATATATATATATATATGCGTGCTAGTATATATTATAGAGGGTATAGGCGGGGTATATCGTGTAGGTTGAGATATCGGATACCGAGGGTATCCCGGTATCTCAAGGAGGCGAGTTTGAGGGTTTACTAGCTTAATAACCTAGTTTTGACCTAGAATTTTAGGGGCACCCTAGTTTGACCTAGAGTTGACCGTAGTTGACCTGGTTGACCGCCAAAGTCAACTTTTGACCTAGTTTTGATCCAGAGTTAACTTTTTGGACCCCGGGTTGACTTTTTGACCAAGATTTTTTCGGTTTGACCCGTTTGACCTAGAATAATCCTAGAAGCTTATTTTTAGCTATTTTATATTTGTTTAACTATTTAAAATCTCGCTTAACCTTGCTTTTCATAATAGGTCCTTGCGACACCAGTTCGGATAGCCAGTTGCTCAAGACGTCAGGAGAGTACATTCTCTGATAGTTTTTATTATCTGATGATTATTATGATTCAGCTTCTAGTATAGTATTCTCTAATTTTTTGGCATGATACGGACTAGTATTTCTGGATTCTTTTACTTGCGACACATATATTTCATGTTTCTGGCCTCTATTCTGGAATTACCTACTAGCATCACCTACTGGCATCACATCGTGACTCACTACAGGCATCACTTATGTTTCTGGCTGGAGTCATACTTGATTTGCGTGTCAGGTCTTGGATTCACTTATACTAGTCGGGACAGAGAAATACTCGAGTAGACATGTAAACATTCCCAACTAGAATCACCTCCCTCGTGTCTAATCTGGAATGATAGCAGCCGCGCACCCAGTGCGCGGTGAGCCGTACTTACCCCTAGCCGTTTACATGTCAAAACATGTATTTCAAAGACACGAGTTCATTCTTTCTAGTCTGGACTCTCTTATACTTCTTGACTGGTCTCACTTATACTTCTGGACTTGACTCATTACATTTATTCTTGCTGGACTCACTTCACGTTATTGTGCATACACTTGATCTTGGTTTAGATTTCTTGCATCCTGCAGTCATTATTATCTTGCTTCTGATTTTCATACATCTTTATCTTTATGCACCAGTGATATATATATATATATATATTTTCTTGTTCATAATTTATTTTCTTCACCTTGCTACTTGCTATAACTGTTTTATAGTTTTTATCATTTAACTGGAACTGCTGTTAGAGGTGTGCTTGCTCCAATCCTGATTGGATATATTTTTTAGAGGATCCGAAGGATTGGTATCCGATATTTTATGGACCTCAGCCTGTCGTTGGTGCAGACAGGGACCCCTTAGTTCAGGAGTAATTTCCAGGTTGGTAGCTGGGATCACTAGGACCTCAGTTGTATTTATTAGCTTTTGGTACTGGATTTGTCTCTGGCTTTTGGTTTGAGACTTGTATTATATTTGATTCTAGATATTATTGTATTATTATTATTGTTGTTGTTGCTTTAGTAGTAGTTGTTGTTTAGACTCTGTAGTTGTTAGACTTTTTTGTTATCTTATCGTGCTTAGATTCGTGATTGAGTATGCTCTATTCATCTTGTATATGCTCTCTATTTACTATTACATAGTCTTTATCATTTATTGGAACTGCTATGAGAGGTATACTTTATTCCAATCCTGATTGGATATATTTTTTCAAATGACAATGAGGAGTGGTATCCCACTCACTACGGGCCTCAGGAAATAGTTGGCTTAAAGCTAGAGATTATGGCTCAAGAGGGACTCATCCCGGTTGAGACAGACGATACTTTACCTATAGCTCAGTAGATAGGTTTTCATTGTACTGGATTTGTCTCCATCTTTGACAGTTTGTGCTCTTTTATATTTGAGACTCATTGGATATTATCTTCTGTCTTGTGAGTTATATTTTTGACTCCTCGGTTCTTTTATCATATTCGTGCGTAGTTCCATCTTATAGTTCTATGATTGAGTATTCATATTTTATTGGTGGCATTATATATCATGATGATTATTATTGTTAGATAGTAAAGTTTATCCAAACAGTATTTTACTGCTGCTGCTACGGCGTACGCTAGACGTACCCACGTTCTTATATCCATACATCGGGTGCGGATCGTGACATATTTTTAGTGGTGACCCATGCAGGTCTTCGAGGTCGCAATTAGTGCAATTCGTTGTAGTGCTCTGATTTGAGTGCTATTATGAGTCTATTTCAAATATAGATATAGGCTATAAGTTGGGAAATACTCAATCATAACTAGAAAAAAACTCTATTGCTTATTTCAACTGTTCTTCCTTAATATTTGAGCTTACTTCTTTGAATACATTATACCTTGTGCCATATTGATTCTTTTATTCTGCATTGCCTCAGGATGCCACCTAATACTCGATCATAGCACAGAGGAGCAGCTTCTGAGGGATTTATGACTTTCCAAGAGCCTGCACCAATCGCTTCTCCTGTGATTGGCGTATCAGCTGCATTCTGGGGTCTACCTCCAGTATATAGGACTGTTCCAGCTATGTCTGAGGGACTTTCACCTTCACCACTTGTGCCGATAGATGAAACTCAGATATTCATATTATTTTACGAGATGATGGAGACTCGAGGGCCCAGTCAGAGGCTCACCAGAGGCAGATCGACGTGTTACGACAGGGTATCGAGAGTGCTCATCAGCTTGCCCTTACTGCAGTAGAGAGAGAGGAGCTTCGGTCCAGCAACAGGTTGCTCCGTAGGTTGCCTAATTTTGGTCAAGTAATATTCAGGACTTCAAGAAGCTGGAACCTCGGGTCTTCAAGCTGATCGAGGGTATCATCTATGCTGACGATTAGCTTGAGTATATCGAGCGTCTTATGAGGGTGTCCCGTCTTGCAGAGGATCTGAGGGTTGAGGCAGTGGGACTTCAGTTGTTCGACATCGCCCATACTTGGTTCAAGAAAAAGCTACTTCTTGCTGATGTGGGGCAGTCTTGGGAGGTGTTTAAGGACCTCTTAAAGAAGAAGTTATTTTTTCGAACAGACAGATTAAACTTGGGGATGAAGTTTGAGGGCCTTACACGGGAGAGCATGTCCGTGGAGGAGTATGCCGTAAAGTTTGGAAGGTTGAGCCGATTTGCTAAGAAATTGGTGAGGGAGCTAGAGGTTCGGGCTATCCGCTTTCGCGAAGGTCTGAACTGAAAAGTGAAGATCCTCATTCTGTCTTTCTATTAGACGTATTCTGAGATACTTATAGAGGCACGCAAGGTTGAGCGGGAGTTGAGCTTGAAGCCCAAGGGAGACCACAATTCTTTTATGGGGTCTAGTAGCAGCGCAGTGCCTGCTAAGCATCTTTATCTCCAGTCTAGGCCTTTTTAGCAGCCATAATAGTACTTGACCCCAGCTAGGACATCGGTTCACCAGGTACCATAACAGCAGCAGAGATACTCACAGCACGCTTTCCGCCACTACTACAAGAAGCACGGCCATATCTGGAAAGTTTATAGGAAGAGGTTGGGAGTTTGTCTGTATTATGGCACAGAGGGGCATCAGATGAGAGATTATCCTTCCAACTCTTGTCGTGTAGGTCAGAGAGCAGCTCCAGCTCAGAAAGCACAGGCGAGGGCACCTGTAGTGCAGCCGTAGGACCTCAACTTTTGACCCAATAATAGTGTTACGCCCAGCACCAGCATCAGGAAGGTGCACCTCAGGGACCAGCATTTTCTATGACGGTCGAGGAGGCCGAGCCCACTGGAGATATCATCGCAGGTTCTGTTCTTCTTGATTCCATTCCAGCTTTAGTATTATTTGATAGTTGTGCTTCTCATAGCTTTGTGTATGTTTCTTTTGCTTTGAAGCATCATTTGTTAGCTGAGTCTTTGCTTAGGACTTGCAAAATTATGACCGAGGGAAGCATTATCCTAGTTTTGATGTTTGTAATTATCGAAAAGTTACTCTGGAAGGCCGGGAGCTGAGTGCGTGTCTACTTGTAATGACACTTCCGATCTACGATATTATACTCGGGATGGATTGGTTGAGTAAACACCATGCTAGTATAGATTACAGAGAAGGTAGAGTTTTATTTAGCCTGCCAGGAGAGCCAGAATTTGAGTTTGCTAGAGGATCTTCGGAGCTAGGAGAAAGCATTATCTGTGGAGATAAAGTGGAAGATAAGGAGTTGCCGCATTCCTTAATAGCAGAGTTCTTGGACGTGTTTCCTAAGAAATTCCCAGGATTACCGCCAGATCGAGATGTTAAGTTCTCTATAGACTTGGTGCCAGGTGTAGATTCAATTTTATAGCATGTATATAGAGTAAACAACAGCGAGCAGATCGATCTGAAGAAGCAAGTGGATGAACTACAGGATAAGGGGTTTATCAGATCAAGTTCTTCCGATATTATTTGTACCGAAGAAGGATGGATCGGTGCACATGTGCATCGATTATAGGACATTTAATAATCTTACTATCAAGAATAAATACTTGTTGCCACGGATTGACGATCTGTTTGATCAGTTGAGTGGCGCCATGGTATTTTCCAAGATAGACTTGAGATCAGGCTACCACCAGGTGAAAGTAAAACCGAAGGACATTCTGAAGAGTGCTTTTAGGACTCGGTATGGCCAGTACGAGTTCATGGTGATATCGTTTGGGTTGACTAATATCCCGGAGGTGTTTATGAATTTGATGAACAAGGTGTTCCACCAGTACCTTGACAAGTTTGTGGTGGTATTCATCGATGATATTCTTATATACTCGAAGATGCCAGAGAAGCACGAGGAGCATCTACGAATTGTGTTGGATGTGCTGAGGAAGGAGAAGCTATATGGAAAGCTGTCAAAGTAAAAGTTCTTCCTGGACAAGGTAGAGTTCTTAGGACATGTTGTGACTGGAAGACCCCGAGTTTAGTGGTAGAGATCAGGAGTTTCTTCGGTCTGGCAGGCTACTACAGGAAGTTTATGCAAGATTTTTCGAGGATTACTAAATTGATGACTAGACTCACCAGGAAGGACGCAGAGTTTATTTGGACAGAGGAGTGGTAGGCTTCTTTTGAGGAATTAAAGATGAGGTTGACGTTTGCTCCTATTTTGACTTTACTATCAGGGTCTGGAGGATTCACTATCTATACTAATGCATCAAAGAAAGGGTTGGATTGTGTTCTCCAGCAGAATATGATGGTGATTGCCTATGCATCCAGGCAATTACGTCCTTACGAGAAGAACTATCATACCCATGATTTGGAGTTGGCAGTGATCATTTTTGCTTTGAAGTTATAGAAACACTATCTGTACGGAGAGCGTGTGAAGATCTTCACAGACCATAACTCTATTAAAAGAGTTACAATTAGACTACTTAAATAGGTGAAAGCAAATAATTAACATCCCTAAAGTTACTCCATACATGCTCATGGAACTATAATATAGGATCTGGACCTATTCTCAAGGGTGCCACTTCAACTACTAATCAGGAAGCAAGGAATGGCTAAGGACCAAGTCCTGATTATTGCTCACATGCTCCCCCCTAATCTGGACTTCACTCTGAGAGATCCTTGACTCCCTTAATCTAGATTTGATCATGGTTGATAACTCCAAGCACCTGTTGCATCTCAGCAAATTTTACTTTGGCAAGAGCCTTCGTGAGAATCTTGGCATGTTGCTTTCCAGTGCTCACGAACTCCACCTTTATCTGCCCTCTTTCAACACACTCGCGAATGAAATAAAAGCGAGTATCAATGTGCTTACTGCGTCCATGAAATACTGAATTCTTCATCAGCGTAATTGCAGACTTGTTGTCGACGTAGAGCGTAACTGGCTTAGGTTCACGGCCAGTCACTTCACTAACTAGATTCCTCAGCCACAAAGCTTGACACGCTGTAGCCGTTGCCGCCATGAACTCAGCTTCATAGGATGACAATGTGACAATTTTCTGCTTCTGAGATGCCCAAGTGATTAAGTTTTTGTTGAGGCAGAATGCCATTCCGCTGGTGCTACTCTTATTGTCGACATCTCTGGCTAAGTTGCTGTCGGTGAATCCGTGCAGTTCATCTTCACCATGTCCTCTTCCATATATGAGTTCATACTCAAGTGTTCCTTTCACATATCTGAGGATCTGTTTCACAGCCTCGTGATGCATGGTTGTTGGCTTCTTTATGTACCTACTCACCATTCCGACAGCATAACAAATATCAGGGCGAGTGTGAGTTAAGTACCTGAGATAGCCGATGATACGCCTATATTGCATCAGATCGACTGGTGTTCCTTTAAGGTTCTTCCCGAGTTACAGTTTAGCTTTTATGGGATACCTGGTCAGATTACAATCTCCCATTCCAAACTGCTACAAAACTCTTTTCGCATATGCTGATTGCTTCAGTGTAATACGATCATCCTGTTGATCTACCTCTATACCAAGGTAGTATGAGAGTAACCCAAGATCACTCATCTCAAATTTCTACATCATCTGCTGCTTGTAAACCTTTACTACAGTTGCTCTTGTGCCTGTGACGATTAAGTCATCAACGTACACTCCGACAATGAGTGCACCCTCTTTATTGCTCCTCGTGTACAAAGCATTCTCTTGAGTGCATCTGATGAATCCCAGCTCCTTTAAGTAGCTTTTCAGGTGTGTGTTTCAGGCCCTCGGTGCTTGTCGTAAGCTATAGAGAGCCTTGGACAGCCTGTACTCCTTGTGCTCCTGGATTTTGACGACGAAGCCTTCAGGTTGAGCTACATATACCTCCTCTTTGAGGTCACCATTCAGAAACACAGATTTAACGTCCAAAGGGTGAACCTCGCATCCGTGCTGGTCTACGAGGGCGATGATCAAGCAAACTGTGTCAAGTCTAGAAACTAGAGAAAATACTTCATCAAAATTAACTCCATATTGCTGGACATAGTCCTTTGTCACAAGTCTAGATTTGGCTTGAGGATCTTGCCTTTATTGTCTTTCTTCACCTTGTATACCCATTTTAAACCGATGGGTTTGTGCCCAGATGGTAACTCAGTAAGCACCCATGTCTCATTCTTCTCGATAGCTTCAAACTCCTTCTTCATAGCTTCTCACCATTCATGTTCAAGTGTAGCATCTTGAAAGTTTGCTGGTTCTTCAACCGATAAAAACAACATCTCTGGATCAAGAAAGGTCTTCTCAGTTTTAGCATATACGTCAACAATTGAGCGGCATCTCCTTGGCTCATTCGAGTTTGTCGTTGGTGTGGGTGAGCCGCTCGAAGTTGAGGCCGCACCTTGTGGTGTAGTAGGCTCCATTGACGCCATTGTCGCTCCGTGCGTCATAGGTATTGTCGCATCTCTTGTGCCCTCCGACGTGTGCACAGCCGCGTCCACCGCTCTCTGTGGAGTGATCACTGTCTCAATAACAGGATCTTCGACTGAGAGTTCTACCCAGCCTTGTGGTTCGGTACCATCACCATTGTTCCAATCCTATCTCCTTTCTTCCTCGAACACGATATCCCTGCTCACATGGATCTTGCTGCTTTGAGGATTATAGAGATGGTGTGCTTTGCAGCCCTCTTCCACACCAAGGTACATCAATGGCGTGCTTCGTTCATCAAGTTTCTTGTGATAAGGACCTACAGTCTTCATGTGTGTGACGCATCCAAACATCCTTAAGTGTTCGAGGTTTGGTTTCTTACCAATCCAGGCTTCATACGGCCTGAGCGTACTGAGAGCTTTAGTTGGCAACCGGTTGAGCAGGTACACAGCATGTCTGACCGCCTCGCCCCACATACTTCCAAGAATATGCATGCTCTTGAGAAAGCTCCTTGTCATAGCCATCACGGTACGATTCCGGCGCTCTACTATGCCATTTTGTTGTGGTATATATGGTGCGGTAAGGTGCCGTTGTATGCCTTCGCCTTCACAGAAGCTTGTGAATTCCTTGGACATGAACTCACCTCCTCGATCAGTTCTTAGTGTCTTCATCTTGCTGTCACATTCATTCTCTAAAAGAGACTTGAATTTCTTGAAAGCATTAAAGGCATCACTCTTTTCTTTGAGCATATACACCCACATCATGCGATTGAAGTCATCAACAAGTAGAATAAAGTACTTGTTACCAGCAAGTGGTGCGGGTGTAATCGGGCCGCAAATGTTAGCGTGCACATATTGCAGTGGCCTCTCGGCTCTGAAGCTTGCCTGCGGAGGGAACTGTAGTCGTGCTTGTTTGGCAATGAGGCACCCTTCACAGAGCTGGTTTGGATGAGAAATCTTCGGCAGTCCGGTGGCCATTACCTTCTCTGCCATCATCTTGAGCGCAAAGAAATTTATGTGCCCGAGCCTTGCATGCCACAACCAGGCTGGGTCTTGTACTTTGGCCATTAGACATATCAGCCTGCAAGATTCAAGAGCTATCTTGTATAGTTGGTTAGGTAATCTCCTCACCTTCATCAGCAGAATATCGTTCATGTCGAACACCCTCAAGTAGGAACCGACAATCTCCATATTGCTTCCATCTTCTGTTAATTGAACAAGGCTCAATATATTACTTCTTAAACTTAAAATGAAGTATACCTTTGACAGAAGATGTTGTTCGCCATTCATGCATTGGAACAAGATTGATCCCCTGCCCTCAATCTGTATGGTTGAGCCGTCACTGAACTTGGCACGGCCAGTGATGTCCTGATCAAGGGCCTTGAACTTTCCTCGGTGTCCCGTCATGTGGTTGCTAGCGTCGTTGTCGAGGTACCACACATCGGTGTCGGCCTGCACTTCTCCAACACTGCGCAAGTTTGGTACTATCTTCGCTTCATTGAGCATAATGAGGTCAGGTGTCTCCTCCTGAATCTATTCCAACAGCAATGCGGCCTCCTTGTCTTGCGCTCATGCGAGGTTCGCCTCCTCATCACGACGTTTGTTGCGACACTCCGACGCAAAGTGCCCATAGTTTTCATAATTGAAGCACTTGATTTTTGATTTGTCACGGTTGGAGCTTGAACCGCGAGTCCCCTCACCCTCTTGGTGTTGCGCTATTTGGCCGCCACGGCCACCCCTGCCGCACCAGCGGCCATGTCCACGGGGCTTGTCATGGCCCCGGTCGTCGCTAGAGTGCCCATTTTCGCTCGACAAAAAATCAGCGATGCCTTTCTTCAACCGCGCCTGCCACTCAGCATGAGTAAGCATGAGTTGTCTGCTGTTGCTTTCGCATCGACTGTGTATGCGTTCTTCGTACGCTTTGAGACGGCCGATCACTTCCTCGACCGGCATGTTCTCAACATCAGTAAACTGCTCAATCGCAGCAACGACCTGCAGGTACTTGTCTGGGACGGAGATGAGCAGCTTCTTGACGACGACAACGTCCTCCATCTTGTCTTCCAATCCACGAATCTTGTTTGCGAGGGTCATCAATTTTCTCGCAAACTCATCGATGGAATATGTCCCCTTCATACGCAAAACCTCGAACTCACTCTTCAAGGTTTGAATCCTTGCCTTCTTCACCCGATCAGCACCGAGGTATATTATCTTCAGGCTTTCCCAAGCTTCCTTAGCCGTTTTGTGCTTGGCCAGCTGGAGTAGGATCTCCTCGGGGACAGCTTAAAAAATGTACGCCAACGCCATCTTGTCTTTCTTCTTTTCTACTACCACACCGGACGCAGGTTCAATGGCGTCCCAAACGCCTTTAGCCTCCATGAAGACCTTCATCTTGATCGTCCAAGTGGAGTAGTTGCTAGATGTCAGCATCGGGTAGTGCAAGGTTATGCTTCCCTCCTTTGTTGTTGGCGCCGTCGAGTGCTCGACGATTGACATCTTGTTGAGGCGAAAGTACTTTGGCTTACACTTGGCTTTGATACCAGATGTTGTCTCTAAGGGATCGCACAACCTAGTATCACAAACTCTCGTGGAAGGCAAAGGAGAAATAGGAACTTTGTGGTATTGATAATGCTTTATTCAACTCTATTAAAAGAGTTACAATTAGACTACTTAAATAGGTGAAAGCAAATAACTAACATGTCCTAAAGTTACTCCATACATGCTCATGGAACTACAATGTAAGATCTGGACCTATTCTCAAGGGTGCCACTTCAACTACTAATCAGGAAGCAAAGAAGGGCTAAGGACCAAGTCCTGATTATTGCTCACACCGAAGCCCCTTGCATGAAAATTAGTTTTGGAGCCAGAAACTTCACTGATTTTGGCTTTTTGAGTCTTTGCGTTGAGAAGCTCCAATATATAACTTGTTGTTTGAGTCAGATTTTCTATGCAAGCACGGTTGTTGGCCACAGAAATTATGTAGAACAATTTTCTTTCTTTGTTAATTTGCCTCTAACATAGTTCATGGCGGATGAAGACTTCTGCCAGTACTTGTTAGCGGATCCATCAACATCATAAGGATTTTGTCCATCGTCTCGTGAACTTGAGGAGCCGAATCAGAGCCAACAATGAGAGTAACCTCGTCACCAATGGGTAGCACACCTTTTTTCTTTTTCATCAGCCGTGGTAGGTTACGAGTACCATGGTTTGGGTAGCCAAACCTTAGGGTTTCTCCATGGTTTGAGGATCAAAGTGGGGCTTGAATATTCCTCGAAGAGCATCTTCTCAAAAGTCTGCTGGTTAAATTCCACTACCAATGTGTCTTGTATAGTTCCATCTTGATGATGTCGGATTGCGCTCAGCTTTTATAGGTATCAAATTGATACCCTAAATTTAAAAAAAGGACAAAACTATCCCCTTCTCCCCCCCCCCCCCCCCCCCTCCTTTATCTCTTCCCCTCCCTCCCCCAACCAGCTGCACCACCCCGCAGCCCCCTCCCCCTACGCCGACCTCCCTCCTCTCTCTCCTCCTGCAGCAGAGAGATTGACGGAGGATGGGGGGAGGGGTGCAACCGGGGGACTGCGAGTCCGGAGGTGATACAGCCAGTGGAGGGGAGGGGAAGATGGGGGGCTAGTTTCATCTTTTTAAGAAAAATGAGGATATCAAGTTAAAAAACTTGAATAGTTGAGAGTATCAAGTTGTAATTTAGCCAAAAATAATTTAGATAACAAAAATATCGTACGGTGTGGCATTTCCGTTCTGAAAACGCAAGACCATCCGACGTTTTCGTCGCAGAAATGTCAAAACGTTTAGCATTTATGTTATTTTTTTTTTTTTAATCAATAGAAATCCTAGACAGTTTGGCTAGTTAGATCTCTATAGTTTTTTCTTTTCTTTTTATAACTTAGCACCCTCCAACGAATTTCGTATATCTTTGGGTTCCAAAAAAAGAAAAGAAAAAAATTATTTTGCTTGGGAAGTGAATCCGATTGATCTGTCAATGGGACGACGATACGTGGCCGACAGATCAAAACTGCAGGCCATATCTACGAACAACATAGCAACTTTGAAAAAAAAAAAATATCTGTGACGATAATGTTTGGCATGCTTATTATAAGTTCATCCTGAAAGCTGCAATGATTAAGCACAAACACGCAGTACTTGATCACAATCAATACACTCCAAAGAGTTACAGCCTACAAGTACACAGTTGTGATTAATAATCACAAATGGACCATGCATCTAAAGTAAGTACTCGAGCAAAGTACTTTACGGTGCATTAAATACTGCTATCGATGATAAGCGCGGTCCTTTTTCTCGTGCAGTCGCCATCGACTTGTTCCCTCTATCATATGTAACTGTCTCACTGACAAGTGGGCCATGCGTTGTGCATCTGGGTCATAGATTTGTCCCGGCTATAGCCCACATGTCGCTGCTGGTGATTCAGAGAACACTTAGAAAAGTGTAATACTGGTACGAAACCTAAAAACAAATACTTGAGAGGTCACCTATCAATATTCTCTCTACCGAGACTTCTACGTAAACTCTCGCAAATTGGATTTCGGAATTCTGGAGGATAAAATTAGTTGTATTCGTATGAAAGAAGAGAAGTTTAACGTATTTGTAGTTAAAAACAAGAAACGTTATTAGACTTGGTGGTCCCATAACCAAAAAAAGAAGGGGGCTAACGCTGAATAAATGTATAGAATGTCATTAGAGTTAGCTTCCATAAATAAAATTGAGTGGAACGCTCCAATGACATTTCACAATTGTTATTTTTAGCAATTTCTTTCTATAAGAAGGAAAAAAAAAATCCAATAGATTCCCATATGCAACATGTCTTATATCTGATTTTGGTTTGGTATTAATTGTTTTGTAGTATCTTATTTTCAAATTCAAACTTAAACCAAAATTATTTATAAAATTCAAAGAACAAATTATCTATAAGATTATAATCGACCAAACAAATTTTTATAATCAAAATAATTATTTTGTTATCATCAAAATTATCTATCTATAAATTTATATAAGTTATTTAAAACAAGTTTTATATATATATATATATATATATATATATATATATATATATATATATATATATATATATATATATATAACATTTTATAAAAAAATATCTATGTTATCCAAATGTATGGAAAACAAAATTATCTATAAAATTATAACCAACCACAAAAATTAACTATTTTGATTATAGGAGTTTTGGTTGTCAAAAAAGTATTGTTTTGGTCTATATGTTGGCCCAATACAATCTTCAATGACATCGGAATATTATCATTATTTTGGTCTTTATGTTGGGCCTTTGTGTTAGAATTTGGTTCATAATCCGAGTCATAAAACGGTCACGGAAAAGTCCTAGTCAAAACTTTAATTATATTAAAATTTCAATTAAGAAAACTGAACTAATGCGTACTAAGGATTTGATTTCTATATATGGAGATATGATATTCTATAAACAAAAGGGGACTAGAGTTTCTTGTAGACAATTGTGCTCAAATGAGGTATTTGGTAGCCTAAGTCAAGAGAGAAAGAAGGAGGCAAGAGATTGGATTCTCTTTCTCTGGTATTGAAAATTACAAAGTTGATCTTGTAAATTCTTGTAATCTTATTAGTAGTGATCTCACTTTTTTCGTATTTTTATCGGTTGGGACTTTTTCTTATATTCTTGTGTCTTTGTTTTGTATATTGTAATCTTTATTTTCAACAAAACTAGGATGTTATGTGTTGGTTCATCGTGTGAAAAATGAAGTTGATAGCTCTCTCTTAAGACTTTTGGTGGAATTTACTGTCTGGACAGAGATGGAAATTCTTAATAGAGTTAGGTTTCATTTATACAAAAAGGACTCAAACATATCTCCTTTTAAAATCCCACATTATCCTTGATTTTTTTTTTGGCAAAATATAATTAAAGGAATTTCGATGTTCCTGGACTTTGTGGGCAGGAAATTGCTATTTTCCAGACACTTTTTTTTTTGTAATTTTTTCGGACAACAAAACTTTTGGCTCTGCCAGTTTTTTAAGTGAAAAAACTGCTCAAAAATTTCCCAGAGTAAAATTCAGCCCAAACATTACAAGAAGCTGATTGACCTGGGCCTGCTGCTGTTGCAAGTTTATTTTCCCCTTCTTCTTTTCCTTTTTTTCCTTTTATTACTTTTGTGGGCTGGGCTTTATGCTTCCAATTTTTCTTATTTTCTTTTGATTATTTTGGATGAGCTACAATACTCTTAATTAAATTAAAAAAAAAAAATTATGAACTCAAACCTGTATAAATCGTGTGCACAAGGACCCGTTCTTTTCACAATGCCTACCTGCGCACACTATTTAAACGCTAATGATTTGTTGAAAATTCTTGAAGATCAATAAGAAAACTTTTATTACTTACTTCTCGACTATTATTAGATTGCCCTAATTTCTCGTCAATTTGTTTGCTAAAACCAAACATATTTTTGTAATAGATTGTGTTCATAGATGATCGGAGGGGGGGTGGGGGGAGGGGAAGGGTTTATAGCGTTAGGAGGTCCGAAGGTCTGCTTCGCTTCACCGCTGTGTGCACATAGTCCACACTGCCAATTTAATTCTGGATAGAAACTCGGGGGACATGTAGCGTTAGGAGGCCCGAAGACCTACTGTGTGTGCACATAGTCCACATTGGCTCGCAACACAGCCAATTTTTTTTCAATTAAATTGATTCTTCCTGATTAGAACCCACAATCTACAAGCAAGATGTCGTCCAACTCAGCCACTTGAACTAGAAGTGATTGGATATATAGAGGAAGAATCCATATTCCCACCTATTATGCATCCCCATATTATTAACCGTTGGATCTTTTTTAAGTCATCTAATCTTAACCGTTGTTTCGAGCCATTCAAATCAATAGGTAAGATTAGATGACTTAAGCAGATCCAACGGTTGATAACATGAGGATGCTTGGAGAGATACAAAAAATCGAAGATGTATATATATATATATATATATATATATATATATATATATATATATAAGGAATCGGGATCCCCTCATTTTTTGTATCCCAAACATTTCTATGATTACAACCGTTGGATCATATTTAAGTCATCTAATCTTAACTATTGATTTGAAGGTTTAAACCAACGGTTAAAATTATATATATATATATATATATATATATATATATATATATATATATATATATGCGGGATCAGATTCATCTCCTCTTTTGTTCATCTCATTATCATCCTAATCTTATCCGTTGAATTAGATTTAAACAACGATTCAGATTAAATCTCTACGAATAAGAATAAGAGATAGAGATGGTAACGAGAAACAAAAAACCCTCCACCAGAACCTTACCGGAATAGGTATATATGTTTCTCTTCCAAATTTTTCTTCGTTTTAAATTTTTTAAATATCTTCTTTTAAAAAATAAAATTTAAATATCTCAGTTTAAAAAATAAATCTAACTATATCTTTTAAAAAATCACATCCATCGTTTTTTTAATAGAGATAGATATTTTTTAAATAGAGATATAAAGGTTTATTTATTTATTCTTTAAAATAGAGATAGAAATATTTATTTTTTAAAAGTAAATCTAAAAAAAAATCTATCTATATAAAGAACTATCATAAAAAACAATCGACATTTAAAAATATTAATATTAATACTGATATTAATATTATATTTATTTTTCATACTAATATAATATTAATATTAATACTAATACAAATATTAATATTAATATTTCAATTTCAATTTTAGTTTTAGTATTAATATTAATTTTAATTTTAATGTTATTTTTAATGTTAATATTAATTTTAATGTTATTTTTTGTTTTAGTTTTATTAAAATTAAAATAAAATTAAAAAATTAAAATTAAAATTAAAATTAAATCGATAAATATGATTTTTTTTATAAATAAATATATCTTTATTTTGATATGTTTTAGAATAGAAATAGATTTATTTATTTTTAAAAGAGAGATTTAGATTTTTTTTAAAGAAAGAAATTTGGAAGAAATAGTCCCGTAACTTTTCTCTAAATACTCTCCCGTATAATGAGAGATTTAGATTTTTTTCTCTCTCGTTATTTATACTAGTAAATGCACGTGCGTTGCACGTAAAATAAAATTTTCTAATATTATTATAAAATAGTTTAAATATTTAAATATATTTTAATTATAATTTGTTATGGATATATTTCTACGCTTTATAAAAAGTCTTGAAAATACTAGCCGTCTAAGCTATACGTATATCCTCACATAATTAAAACTTAAAAATTAAATAAATTTTAACAAATTGTTTAACTACATTATACTATATAACTATAATCAAATATGTCTTCTAGCTCATGTGGTTAAGGTGGGAGACATTCTTCTTTGTTGGTCAAGTTCGACTCAGCATGACGTTATTTATAATAAATTTATATTTTTTCAACAAATTTTTTTACGTAATATTAATTTTTTAAATATATGGTTATTTACAATGGCTTAAACGGCTTACTTTTGAGCCGTTTTGAAGCCTCATTATAAGAGTATAGATATGGAGATTTTTTTTATTTCTCTCTCTGTATCTTGTTCATAATGATTTAATTTGAGCCATTGTTTAAATCTCATCCAACGGATAAAATTGGAATGATAATGGGTTGGACAAAAGAGGGGGTGAATCTGATCCCTCATATATATATATATATATATATATATATAGACACACACACACACACAATCTTATAATGCGGCTTGGAATCAGCTCTAAATTGAGCCGTCTAAGCCGTAAGTAAAAACTCAACCGATTTTTTTTTAAAACTTACGGAGACAAATAAAAACTGAAACCAACTTTCCTCTTATCCGTCCAAACCGTAACAAAATACTGAAACAATTAAAAAAAATCTAAAACATACGGAAGATTAAAAAAATCTATAATAGTAATTAAATACTGTCACGTCCAGTCCCAAAAATACGTAGGACTAGGACACGTAAGCATGCCAGCCGCATGGATATGGCAACTCCAATATATGAAAACCAAATCCACACGTACGCTGTATTATGAATATCAAATCCACAAGTGGTATAACATATGTCACAGGGTATAATCTAAATCTCATCCACGAAAATCAAATATAAATAAATAACCAGTATCTATGAAACTAGATCTCAATAAGAAGTATCTAAGGATGATAGTTGTGTGGAAACAAATCCACTACCAACTCGAATATAAGAGCAATACAATCTAAGTACACCACAATAAACACAATATAAGAATACCAGCTATCAATCACGGCTCGAAGAGAAGACATCCTCGAAACATCTGTAACCATCCGAATCTGCGCTCCTGCGGATACTCAAGAACAGATACACCTGACAGGGGACCAGGTCCTCAGAGGGACATAACAAGATACTTAAACATATGCCAATAAAGTACTAAAATAAATATCCAATGGGTCACCTAACCGTCTAAGTGAATGCAGTTAAGAACAACTTTCCCCACAAGTGAGCTATCTGGCTGAAAACTGGGATTGTCATGACTCTCTCGGAGAACCAGGGGCCTCAAAGGTACGTCGTCTTTTGAACGGCGTAGGCCCGCCAAGTAGTATAGGGGTCATCACCGCCCGTATCTCCAGCGGAGCTTCCGGGTTACAGAAGAAAAAGTGTAAAGGAGCTCAAATGCGGTACTTGTTGTTCTCCCCACCCAATGCTCTAAGCATGTCACATCCATGACACCATTTGGTTCATAGCCTATTCTTAGTACCCTAGCCCAATCTTGCAACCAAACAAGGACAAGGATGGGACCACCGTACTACAATAGGCTATGTCCCTAGACCTCTAATAACTGCTAAGTCTACTAGCATGCAAAGTTTCTAACAGCAGTTATTCCTAACGCACGGCCCACACGTACAGGAGGCCAAACCTGCACGCAAGTCCGTGATTTACATGAGACTCACAACTCGTGTAACAACTGTGTCACGGCCAATGATCCTAAAGATGCTACATGATAATGGGGTAGTCTCATAAATAAGGTTAATGCAATACATAAATAAAAATATATCGCGACGACACCGTCGCGCGCATTTTATATAACAGTTAAAATATATGAACTAAAGACATAAAATAAAGATGCATGCAACATATGGAATATAAATAACAGTACAATGGCAAGGTATACTTGCCTGGCAAGAAGCTGCAAAATGTAACGTCCAGATGTCCAATACACATGACCAGAAGCTATGGCCTCAGAACAAATATCTCCGGATGCTGAAATAGATATCACCAACATTTTCAGAATAAGCAAAATAGCTAGAAACCACTTCCCTTTCGTCCAATTTGGACACAGGGGCAAAACCATAATTTCTGGTCAAAGTGGGGTCCACGTGTGGCCCACTTTGCACCGAAAAGCGTGTCAGGGTCAAAGGTCTCTAAATTCGTCCAACTTAGTGTCAACAAGTCCAGAACGATGATACGAACCCAACGGAACTTCCAGAATTGGATTCCGAGGGAGGATGAACGCTCGGGGACGACGGCTCGGGTTAGCCGGAGATGGAAGGAGGAGAAGGAGAAGTCGACGAGGAAGAGGGGACATATGATGTGTCGAGCCGGTTGATCAGGCGGGGGAGCTCCGGTCAGGACGAGGCAGGAGAAAGGTGCACAGGGGTCGGTCGGCGGATGCACAGTCGGCGGGGGTGAAGTATACAGCCGGGTCGGCGGAGGAGTGCACAGGCCGGTCGGGATAGCTGCTGTTGACGGGTCGGAGCGGGGTGCACAGCTGCACAGCGTGGCCGGAGCGGCGCGGGGGTGACGTCGGGTGCGGGGTGCACCGCCGGACGGGGGAGAAAGATAACTAGGGTTCAGGCGAGGCGGGGCGCGGAATTCGAGACCTAAATAGGCGGCCGGAACAGTGATCCGGCTAGGTTTAGGATTAGGGCTTTGGTGTGGGTAACGGGTCCGGGCCCGGGTCCCGGTCGGGTTCATTTCGGATCCGACCCGACCCGTTAGGAGTGGATGTGGTTCGGTTTGGTTTACTGCGGTTCGGTCCGGTTTATTTCCAAATAAACCGGGTTCAGTCAGGGTTTATTTAGGTTTAAATATACATTAGTTTTTAGGGCTTTAAAAAATACTTCCGGAGTCCAATAAATTCACAGAAAATTACCCTATGTCCAGTTTTTCATTTTACACTAGAAAATATTATTTTTATAATATTTTAATATTAATTAATATCCATTAAAAAATTATTTAGTTGCAAAATACCTTAGTTTTAATTCCCGAAAATTACAGAAAAATTGTGAGAAAAATATTTTAAAAATTCTTGAAAAATCAGGGGGTTTACAAATACTCAACCAATTTAAATTTTTTTTAAACTTACGGGAGATACATATTTTTTTAAAATAGTAAAAATATATCCATAACAAATTATAATTAAAATATAATTAAATCTATAATAAGTCATAATTAATATATATATATATATATATATATATATATATATATATATATATATATATATATATATATATATATATAATAAATTTTAATTCAAATATATTTAAATATTTAAACTATTTTAAAATAATATCAGAAAAAATGTATTGTTGCACGTACATTTTCTTACCATAAATCCGAAAACTTATTTTCTTCATAAAATCTTCATTTTAACTCCAAATCAAGTGAACCAAAAATCCAAAATGCTCGAAATAAAGTACTTCATCACATAGAACAACTAGATTTTGAAGATACCAAGTTTTAATAAATCAAAACCAAGTAAACACATGGAACCCATGAAAAATCTACATCCTGGAACTCAGATCTACTACAAATCATTCATCAAAACCCAAAACTCCAAGAACTAAATTAGATAAGAACATCAAGGCGAACATTTTCTATTAAACACATTTTAAATTTACACAATATAAATAAAATTCAAAAATGTATGGCTTTATCATTTGAGCAAGATGTACTTACCTGGAGTGACTTCTTAGCCTCTACCTCTCACGGTCCAAGTGATCACAACCTCTTCTAGGGTTAGGGTTCGATCAAGGGAGAGAGGAAGGAGAAAAAGGAAAAGAAAAGTAGAAATAAAGAAGGAGGGAGGAGAGAGAAAACTCTCATGTATATACTAAGGGGAAAGGGATATGGTTTAGTCATGGGTTCAACCAAAATAAACAGAACCAAGTGTCTATTCTACATGCGGGTCCTAAATCGGGTCTATGATAATGTCAATGGATATTCTATGGATCTCGGGTAGTCTCAGGGCCGGTCCTGAGGTTTATTAGGCCCAGGGCAAAAAAAAAATTTGTGCCCTTCTTTTTTCATAAATGTCTATTTTTTTCAATAAATAAATTGTATTAATAAAGATAAAACTTCCAAAAAGCACATGACAACAAAAATAATATGGTCCAATAAGGCAATAACGATTAAAAAGTTAAACCACTTTCTTCATATTCTTTTGTATATCTTCTAGTACATATTCCTTAGACATAGGTCTCCTCCAATGATCTAAAAAAATTAAAGTACTTTCTTTATATTTTCCAGTAGAAGCCACCTGGCCCACCTCCAATGACTCAAAAAGTTTATAACCACATTCTTCATATTTTTCTAGCGATCTTCTAGTACATATTACTTAGGACTTTGGCTTCCTTCAATGACCTACATAACAAAACAAACAAATCAAACAAATTCTCATCTAAAATGATTTCTTCTTGCATTTTTTGAGGCAAAATCATCAATTGTTTGATCAACAACGATATTTTTCAAGATATCTTTTTCAATACTTAAGATTGCTAATCCATTTAATCTGTCTTGAGTCATGGTGGTCCGCAAATAAGATTTAATTAATTTTAACTTTGAAAAGCTTCTTTCTGCGGATGCCACAGTAACAGGTACAGTCAATAAAATTCTATATGCAATAAGAATATTGGGAAACATTTCCATTTTTTTTGCAAACTCCATAATTTTAATAGAATTCCATGAGTTATGCACATCGTATGCTTCACTAGGTAGCATCTCTTGCAATATTTGTAACTCAGAAAGTAAGTACTTTGCATCAATATCAGACACGTTACCATGTTTCAAAGCTATTTCAAGATTCAAACAAGAACTTTTCATTTCATCATCATCCAATGAAACTAACTTAGATGCATCAAATAAGAATCCAAAAATACATTCAAAATTTTTTATTTGTTCAAATCTGCTATTTAACTGAGAAAGAGCCATATCAACTAAAACAAGAAAGTAATCAGTTCTAAAAGTTTCTTGAGCAGATTGTTGTTCTCTTTCCGTATTTGGAATCTCATCAAAATATTTCTTTCTAGAAACTCTGCGCTTAATTGGAAAAATGGGCTCAATTTCCAATTCAGATGCAATTTCTTTAGCATCAATAATGGCAGAAGTAAAGCCGCTTTCTCTATATTTTTCAAACCATGAAATTAGTCCTTCTAAGTTTTTAACAGCAACATCAATAAGCATATTTTCAGATTGCAAGATTTTGCTAATTAAATTTATCTTGTATAAAATTTCATGCCAAATAACCAAACTTAAAATAAAGTCAAAACTTGAAAACTCACCCGAGACTAACTTTTCAGCTTCCCAACTTACTTTGGAATCATCAGCAACTTCAATTAATTTTTTCAAAGCTAGTTTTATTTGAGGAGCTTGGGTTTTTATTGCTTTAACACTTTCAATATGGCTCTCCCAACGTGTGGCAGACAATGATTTCAAAGTTAAGTGATCAACATATTCAAGGAGCAAATTCCATCTCTTTGTTGAATTAGAAAACACATTATAAATGGTTTGACAAGCTCCAAAGAAAGATTTTCCTTTTAAACAAGAATTGGCCATATCACAAAGTACTAAATTCAAACAATGACAGCCACATGGCATATAAAAAGCTCTAGGATTTATATCCAACAATCTTTTCTGAACTCCTTGGTGCTTTCCTTTCATGTTAGACCCATTATCATATCCTTGTCCTCTCACATTATCAATATCAAGATCAAGAGAGTGTAGAGTAGATTGTAATTCATTAAAAAGTCCCAATCCAGAAGTATCTTGCACATTTAGAAACTCTAAGAAATATTCTTCTATTTTTATTGGGGTATTGTTCACATCTACACATCTTAAAATTAAAGTCATTTGTTCTTGGTGACTTGCATCAGGAGTGCAATCAAGAATCACCGAAAAATATTTTGCTTCTTTTACTTTTTGAATGACTAAACTCTTAACACTTGATGCCAATGTAAGTATCAACTCATTTTGAATTTTATGACTAAGATAGTGATAATGAACACTTTTATCTTGAATGAGTCGAAAATGTTGCATCATTATCGGATCAAACTCTGCTATTGTTTCAAAAAAACCTAAGAAGTTCCCATTCGATACGTTATATATTTTTTCATTTGTTCCACGAAAGGACAAATTATTCATTGCAAGTCTTTTCACAACAGCAATTAATCTCACCATAACTTGTTTCCAATGATCAGTATCTTTTTTTATTTGTTCTTGTAATTCTTTATCAATCGTTTGATTTGTATTCAATCTGATTCGTAGCTCAACCAAAGCTTTAAGGTTAATCAGGTGTTCACGGCTGTTTTCATGTTCTTTAAGTTTATCACCTAGATGTTTCCAATCACTAACACCTTCATCTGCTAAATGACTTCTAGTGTGAATTCTCCTTACCACTTTACAACAGAAACAAAACACTCTATCAAGTTCTTTTGAATAAACCAACCACTTTCTATCAGAAACTTCCCCATTTGCTAGTTTTCGATTATAATAATCAAAAGAAAATGATCTATTTTGATTATCTTTAGGATAAATATAATTGGCTTCTCTAACAGGTCCTTTTTCCACCAATAAGTCTCTCAATTTTGCATCTAAACTATCCCACACTCTTGGATCAAAAATATTCAAAGTCATTTTAGCTTCTGACCAATCAAGCACATTGATATTTTTATCATTTTCAATTTGCTCATTTTCGAAAACAATTTTAGGTTCTTCACTATTGATTTGCTCAGTTTCATTTCCACTTAGATTTAGATTTTCTAAATTTATCTCATTCTCATTATGTACAAATTCATCAGAATAAATATGTTGTTCATATTCACTAACCAATTCTTCAACAGAATTTTCATAAGAATCATTTGTTTTCTTCATATATTTATCTAAAGAATTTTTTTGGCTTTTAATAACCTCTTCTATCATTTTTTTTTCTTTTTCTTTTCTGACTTCCAGAGGCTTGTTTTCTAGGAAACATAATTGTAGTTAAGAAATAAGGCAATAAATTAACAATAAAAATTACGGAAATAAATTAGTGTGTTCGACGGTTCTTCCCTGTGGCTTGTTTCCAAAGGGCTTGTTTCCCGTGGCTTGTTTCCAAAGGGCAAAGGCTTTCTTCAATTCTCACTGTACAAGAAGACAACCAAAACTAAAAATAAATAAAAAATTGGTTCAACTTTATATATCAGAAACATAAAAGCTAAGAACTAAGAACTAAGAAGACTGTTTCAAATGATCGGAATGGAAACAAAAACATATGAGTATGACAGAAGTCACAGTCTCACAGAGTGACAGAACATGAACATATGAGTCTATGACCGAAAAAATTAACATAACTTTATATCTTTCAATAGCCGAATATACCTTGCAGATTAGAGAAGAAAAATCGATTCTCAAGAAAATATTCAGACATGTATATGTATTGCTATCTCAAAAAAAAAATAGAGAAGAAAAATTAGGATTATTTTTTGATAAATTGAAGAAAAATTAGGATTCTTTTGGTGTGTAATTGTGTATGTGCTTCCCGTAGGTTATTAGGGAATTTTATTTGCAATTGCAAATAAGGTTTCCTTAATAGTTAAGGTCAATTATGCAATTTTCTTAGGTCAATCATCAGAACTTGAAAGCAATAGTAATATTGATAACACAAAATATGCAACTTAAAACTAATCCTAATGCATTTGAACACAGAACACCGAAAAGTTTAAAAAAGGTGGTGCTGACGTCCGAGGGGACGAGGCCAGTGGGACTCTACAAGATATTTTGTGTTATCAATATTTTGTGTTATCAATAAGAGTCACCAGCAACATGGATTGGGAAAGTTAAAGTACCTTCTTCCTGGGACATCTACCCGAGTCCAACATCTCGGAGATCCCTGATCTCACTGATGAATACAAGTAAATTCTCTAAAGCCTAAATCTACACTGTTTACTGTTTAGATAGTACTCCTAGTACATGTTGAAAATTCAGGGCTGTGATGAAGGAATTTGCAACCATGCTGGAAAAGCTGGCAGAGAGTGAGAGAGACTTCTTGATTTGTTGTGCGAAAATCTGGGTCTAGAGAAGGGCTACTTAAAGAATGTATTTTGTGGATCCAAGGGACGTAACTTTGGTACCAAGGTCAGCAATAAGACTTAAATCAAAAGAAATTACACAGACAATAAGTCAAGAACACACAATAATCAATAAATCGATGAAGAACAGACAAGAACACACAGAAAAGAACACACAGAAAAGAATCCGTACCTCAAGAGTCAAGAACCTAGAAGAAATCGATGGAGAGGAAGATCTCTCTCTCTCTCTCTCTCTCTCTCTCTCTCTCTCTCTCTCTCAATTCTTTCTTTCTTTAGCACTTCCTCTTTATTTACTTTGAAAAGAGATCTGGCTAGGGTCCCTAGGGAAGAGGAATCGATTCATTGTATATTAACTGATGCCCTTCCTCTTTATTCACTTTGAAAAGAGATCTGGTTAGGGAAGAGGAATCGATTCATAGTATATTAACTGATGTCCTATTCAGTTTGGGCCCCTATTCACTTTAGGCCCTGGGCAGTGGCCCAGCCTGCCCTGCCCCAGGGTCGGGCCTGGGTAGTCTCTATATACAACAGAAATAAATACAAATGACAGAAAGCATCATGCAAGTACTACATAAATACATTATCATAAAATAAATTTAAATATCAGAAATTCAAGAAATATCAAATCTAAAAACGGGTGTGACAACAACAAGGCAAAATTTTCTTTTTGAGAAATCAGTTGTCTAAGTTGAAGCCTCCAAAAATGCTTAGATATCATTCCAGAGTATGTTAGTTGGCCCTTTTTGAGATACTTGAAACCGATGAAAGTCATCGTAGAGGAGACACTAGTAAGTTTGTAACAAAATAGTTTTGAAGTTCAAGGGTTATGTCTGACTTTTATACTTGTAGACCATACTAGATGACACCATATCTAGTGATACATATCACATTATATGATAGGAAAAGTGTTTCGTTGGGGCGTTGTCCCTTGAACTCCCATTAATAGACTCGAGGATATTGTGGGAGAGCTCGATGGTGCCAACGCTCTCAAGTTACTGACTAATTGGATCACTGACTATGGATATACAAATGGGTAAGGATTCAAGTCATATTTCAACATTATTCCTAAAAATAGATTATATATTTACAAAAAAAAAGATAAAATGCAAAAATAGTAAGAATATAATAAAAATAAACGAGATAGTAGTAAATTTTTACTTAAAAAAACTAAGATGTATGCAAAAGCTAATTTGTCATACATGAAATAGTAAAAAAAAAATGTGTTACGAGACCTTTTGACATTTCCATTGATTTAAATTTAAAATCAGTGAAAAAACTACATGGTCTGACAAATTGGACTTCTCCATTTAATTTTTTTTCCAAATTTAGATCCTCCACTAAATTTAAGATTTTGTTTTCTCTCTACAGAATTTTTCTGTTTTCTAAAAGGGGGCATCACATATTCCCACTTTCACCACCACTTATGCTTTCAGTATAAATGATACCATTTTTCAATGTTGAAACTATTGAAACAACCAATATCAGAAAAAGAAAAGGGTAGTTACCTAAAGTTAAGAAGATAACTTGCAACAACTTTACTTTCAAAAGCAACCCGTAAAATTAAAAGGACTTAAACCAGAGACAGTTGAGATATGCTACATCAAATTAGGGGTGCACGATCAGGTTTATTCGATTCAACCAAATTGGAATAGTCAAAACTAAATAAACCAAAATTTTAAAAATCTATAATCAAAATCGAATCGAAATTAACCATAACTAAAATCAAACCGAATAATCGATGATTATTTGATTTATTCAATTGAACTATTTCTATTATTTAATTGATCAGACCCAAAGTTAGTAATTAAATTTTATTAAAAATTATAATTTTTATATACACATTTTTTTTATTTTGAAATTGTTTAGATTAGTTGTTAAAATTATCAAAATTGAACTTCAAAACACATTTATAATTGTTGTTTTTAAAAAATATACAAAAAGATACACATTTTTAATTATAAAATATGCATAAAATTGAGAATATTTACATAATTGCATACTTATTTGAATTTCAATTTTTGACCGAAACCAAAATCTAAACCGAAAAAAAAAAAGTATTTTTAAAACAAAAACAAAAATTTTCAAACATATATGAATCTCTTATTCAGTTAGGCTCTCGGCCCAAAAATGAATAATGCTCACCCCTAAATCAAGTTTTTTGATAAAGTCACTACCAAAATGACTCGGGATGGCCCAATTTTTTAAAAAAAAATCATTCAGGACTAGTCCAAAAATTTATTTAGAACAGTCAAAATTTTGACATTCCTTACAATAAGTTTGACCGTCAAAATTTTGACATTCCTAAATAATTTTTGGACTAAACTTGAGTAAAATTTTGAGTAAAAAAATTATAAAAAAAATTTGGCCAGTCCCAAGTCATTTTTGTAGTGCCTTTATCAAGAACCTAAATCAAACCCATCCTTAAACAACATCAAAAATAAAATCATAAGTCATATATACCATTCTTTCAAGAGTCAAAGCGCAGCCTAGCCAGGGGTCAGCTGGAGCACAATTCAAAAATCGAAAATAACCATAACAAAAAATGTAAATCATGAGCTCCACAAAAATATAGACTTTAGAAATTACATCCCTAACTCCTAAGCCTTCTTTTACCAGGATAGCAACTAAAAGAGAGTCAGCATATTACAATGTGCATTATGCCCCGGCCAAATAAAGAACATTACTGTTTTTTCACCTAGGATAATTTCTAGCTAGATTTGGCGACCATTTTCCTTGCGATGGACATAAACAATGCCAAACTAGCTGCGGAAGGATAATTACAAAAAGCTACACTTCTTTCCCTCAACCTAACTACAGAAATTACACTTGCTAACAAAAGCTTCTCCCATCACTTGATTGTGATAAAGCGATTTGTCCCATGCTTCGACCAGTGATCCTTGAGGTCCAGTGGCACCAACAAATCGTGCCCCTCGGCCGCCATCCGGCTTAGAAGCCTCGTGAAGACACTGCCGCTCATCTTCCGTCCTCCCATTCGGGAGTGCCGCTTGTTGGCTATTACAGGCAGAGGGTACATGGATATTGTCGTGGTGCAGCACGCGGACTGCCATCCGCCATTCCCCCACTTGTAGCACGGTTGGTATTTTCCGGTGCACGAGCACACAGGCACAGGCATAGTCGTCTCATCAAACATGACCTGGTTAAGACCCAGGTCCTGATCTTTCCATTCTTTGTGATGTTTGACACCCTGCTTGTTTAGATCCTCTCCGCTTCCTCCACCCTCGCCCCTCCGCTCATTGAGTGGCTTGACAAAGGTTGCATGCTTGTTTAAATCCTCCCCCCCAGAAACTCGCTTGTTCCTTGCAGATTTTGGCTCTTTCTTGGGTGGAGTTGCAGCCTGGACATGGGGTTCTTGAGCTTTTGTCTCCTTTCTTGAACGTTTACCCTTCAGGACCTTTGCAGGAATCTCCGGAGCTTCTGATATCGGATATGCCTCAGCTATATGCATCTCCCTTGAGTGGTCATACGGATCGAGGGATATCTGCCGTGGAGACGACATATGAACATGCTCACAGTTTTGCTGGTGATGGTTTTGCTGGTGAATGTTCTTAGCTCCACGGGAAACAGCACAAGCAGGAGGGCGTCCTGATCCGCAGCTTCCATTCATGGCATTCTCATGGGCATACTCGAGAGCTGCAATCGCATTGTCACGTTCCATTATGGCGGTATTCCGCTCAGCAACTGCGGCATCACGTTGTAGGATTGCCATATCTCGCTCAGCCATGGCAGCTTTCTTTTCTGCAAGCGCTATGTTGCGTTCACGGATGGCATTGTCACGCTCATGCAGGAGCTTTATAGTGTGGTTATCCTTCAACGGATACTGAGGCATCATCCACTGCAGTGCCCATTAAAATGACTAAGAATAATGCAAGCAAGAAATGAAGATAGTACTGCGACACCATATCCCGTGGCAAGTGATACTAGTGAATTACGTAACCGTTTGAAGTGAGAAAAATGTAATAATGTTCACAGTCAAAAGAGCAAACTGCATAGGGGATAGATAAACACCAAAGAAAGCATGCTCAGTACTCACTTATCTTCAGGTTGTGAATATCTTGACAGTTAAACGCTAGAACTTATGTTAGGTTTATGTACTTTTAGGATCTAGTACCCTGTAATCAAATAAAGATTCATTTACAATAAAGTTTTCAATTATCACATTCCCATCTCAATTTAATTTCATAACATTTATAAACTGGTTCAATTGGTGAGATCACCATGAAAGGATGACTGTAAACAACACGTATAATCACAAATTCCAAGATTAGCTAAGGTACCACCATATCAGTTTGGTTTATGTTTCTTTAGTCACTTAGTCCCAATAACTAAATCTTTTTTAAATGAAAGCTATGGACTCTTGTTTAAATATGACAAACAAAGCTTTCAATTATCATATCACCATCTCCATTTGTGTACAAAAGGTATTCCTACACTGGCTTAGCAAAATAGATAGAATAAGACACTAAATAGATATTGGGAGAAAAGAGAGTGTTGAACCAATAGATGACCCACTCTTAATCAAGTGAACAAAAATGTTAACTTGTAGATAGAATTAGAACCTATTATTAGCAGGCTTCCTGGGAAAGTGGGTATTAGTCTAAGATTTTTGTTCCAATGAGGAAGGAGAGGCAAGTAATCTGTTTGAATGAGTATCAAAGCTGTAAATGGAAGATAAGTACCCGATGATGGTTATATAGCACAAATTTAATCTCTTTACTTTTACATCCATTTTTGTTGCATATATTATTGTTATATATTAAGTTGGCTACTAGTGGATGAGTTAAGACCTGGTTGCAGCTACAGACACTGTAGCCACACAAGGAAAGGGAGAGAGAATGACAAAGCAACAAACGATCTATGTTTAAGTACCATGTGTTTAGGTACTTCACAGAAGAAAGAGAACCACATGTTTAGGTACTTCAAAGACACAATGACAAAGCAACAAAATGAACAAGGTTAATGGCATATTCTGGTACTTGTAACATTCAGAAGAAAAACAAATATAATTACGAATAATTGTCGCCTACACTGGATTTGCTAGGATGCATAGGGGCCTATAGTGAAAAATGATGACGAAAAACAAGAATGCAAGCAAAGATGCATTCATGATTTCACTGTCTTATTTATTAGATAGTCTTACATTGTAGAGAGAGCCAAATGTTTCCGTGAAGTATATGTAAATACCTGAGTGTGAAGTGATTTGTAATGATCTGCCTTGTTTCTCCCATTTTCCCTCTGTCCGTTGTCATCCATAACTCACTTTCAGCAACAAAAGAAACCGATTCGTAATATTTGATGCAGATTGTGAAGAGAGCTTGTTCACCAACCACAAATGTTGGATAGTTAAGAGGTTACTACTTTGATCATTGCAAGGCATATCTTATAAAAGAGGAGAAAATCAGATTAGCAACATGTAAGGACTGCTTGGGAGTCTAAGGCAATATATAGAATTTTCAAGTGAAGTAACTCATGAAGTTTAGGTAGTTACCATTTTCCGTCAGAAGTCAAAAGTGCAACCTCCTTGAAAAGGCATAAATTCCTGAAGGTTAAAACAAGCGATGAGTAAAAAAATGACAATTAAGGGAAAACAACAATGAAATGACCTCCCCAATACAATAAAGCAAGACAATCATAAGATTACAAGAAATGTCAGTATAATAAATCCAGGACTGCTAGCTCTTAGATAGGAGATTAATTACATGAGGTACTACGCGACACAATTGATGTAGTGCAATATTTTGTCAGTATTTCAAATGTTAGTCCTATTCTTTAAAATCCTTTCAGGTTAAATTCCGATTGCACGTTACCGTTCCATCAATGTTTCTCATCTTAAGCCTACTTGTTTCCTGTAACACTGCAATGAAAATCCATTTCTTCATCACATTTGAAGATAAGCTTCTGATGATACCAAGGAAATGCAAATAAAATCCCAGAAGTCATCATTAAAAGTATATATAAAATAAAAGACATTTAGAAATAGCACTTCCACTAGTTTAAATAAATATATAGTTAGCTCAACAACATTATGTTTATCACATATTACATCAAATTCACTTCCGTCTGCCTCATTTCATCCTCATATCAGTCTTAATTTATTAGGATAACCACACATCTTACATGTCTTTGTTAAATATATCCTAGTTAAAGAACATATTTATCATCTGCTGAAAGAAAAAAAAAAATATTTATCAATATGTTAATTCCTTTGTGATTTTGTTATTCACTGAGTCGTGTGTTTCTTTCTTTCCCTCTCCCTTGTGGTTGTAAAAAGTTCCTAATAGAAGAGAGATTGCATAAAGAACAAAATTACATGATAGATTTTAAAGAACAAAATAATATATTGAAAGAACAAACTTGGAAACTCAAAAATCGCACAACAGGACTTGCAGACTTTCTGTCATTTAGTAGTAGAGAGTGATGTGAATGTTAGAAAAGATATATATCATTTATTTCACTCTCCCCTCGTCTACGTATCGCATCAAAACTGATATGTCTCTATCCTTTGTATACACAAAGTAGATATGGATCAATGGCTGAGTGACTGAAAAATTAAGTAAATTACGTAAAATTATTTCAATTTTAAGCACATACTAACAATAGTTTCAAGAGTATTAAATCAAGCCGAAAGGAATTTTGGATTGAGAAACTGTCATTATCTTTATCTAGTGTAAGACTATTTACACATTAGCCAGTTATGTTGGTATGCAGTCTAATACATCATCTTCATCATGTTTCCACCTTCCATCTATGCTGGTCCGCAGTCTGCCCCATGGCAGTAGTCCGTCAAACTGACGACTGTGCGTAGTCCGTCAAACTGACGACTGTGCGTCCTTTGGAGGAGTAGGAATCAAGAGAGAGGAGAAAAAGAATGAGGGATGCAGTGAAGGGCTCAAGGGGAGGTTGAGGGAGAAACAGCTCAAAATTTGCAGCTGCAATTGATAGTGTTAGGGTGATAGAGATAGATGGAAGGAGGAAAATGATGAAGTTGATGTATTAGTTAATATTTTATTTTAAAAAAAAACTAATTCAAGTGTTTGAAATTTTTACTGGTTGGCAAGGAAGTGTCATTTCTTTCATCAGCCATCTGCTGGTAACACGGTTCTTAACGACACTTTTGAGAAACTAGCTTACAACAGTGAAATGTGAAAATATTACATCTGGAGTTTTTTTTTCCAATTAAGTTTAAACATCAGGGAAACATCCTGCATTTTTTTATAATATAGAATCACCTCGTTTAGAGCATCTCTAATACCTGACGACTATGTTTTAAACTCAAATTGCCTCAAATCTTTTTTTATTAACTCCAAATACTACTTATGTCATTAAGAGAAGAATACTAATATTATGTTAAGCCTTCTTTTTACGTCGTTGTGGTTAGATGACATTATCAATGACATGAACAATCTTCTAGCATTTGATATTTGTATCTCAACATTATACCTCTTCAAGTTTCACCTTAAGCACTTCCCACCCATTTGTTCACTGTAGTTACTCATATATCCATGACATGAACAATCTTCTGAATATTTACTATAAGTCTATAACCATTAAACTACCTTCCCCCCTTCTTAGTTTTCCAAGTTTCCCATTTTTGAGGGTAGGATTGTCACTGTTGCCAATCTGTCAGCAGTACACAACAAGGGGAGATAAAATGTTCAAAAACATAGCACCGTTATATACGTTAGAGTACTTAAAGGAGGATTTCGATAATTTGATTTTGATTAATTAGCATATCTTGGAGAAATCACATTCACCTATCAACCCAAGGAATGGAGAATCTCCTTTCTTACCAGTCCTACTTTGCCTTTCTATTTCAGGGTGGCAATTAAGTTGAGCAAAAAAACAGCTCTGGATAGATATACCTAAACTACTATTCTAAACTTCAAGTCTATTAGGTCGCAAAGATAGCATGAAGAAATAAATAAAAAGGAAAAAAAGGCCTTTCAAGTCTGTTTCCTTTTGTCTTTTATTTTGAGTATCAAAAAGAAGGGAAAGAACATGATTTTTCCCTTATCCTTCATAATTTCTAGTATTTGGATTATATGAAAAAGATGAACATAAGCACCATGATGAAATATAACCAAAATTTCCCTCATTGTTTTGTTTCCCTAGCATTTAGTTATAAAATGAAAACCAATCTAACATGTCCCTAAGATTTTTTTTTTTATTCAAACAAACACTAGAAATATGGTTACCATGAAAATAATTTTCCTATAGTTTCTTCTTGCAAGCACATGGAACTTTAATTGGTACTAAAGTAGTGATATTTTTATTCCTTTATTCCTAGGTGCATTACCGACTAGAGGTGAGAACATTGGAAATTGGAATCCATTTATAGATCCCTAAGAGGCTAAGAGTGTTAAATATGACGACTAATTAACAATCCCATCTTTTGTGTGCCCATGTGGCATGTATAGTAGGTAATACTGCTAGAGGTCTGGTGATCCAACTTCACCATTTTTTATAAAACACAGTAATGAGCATAACCTACATTTTTTTAAATGCCTATATATAATTCATCATATAGTTAAATTTCATCACTATCCTTAATCGTACAAGGACATAAAGCTTGTTAACATTTGGTTAATTTATTCAGTCCTATTTTCTTTCCCTATGCCAAGCTAGGTAGTCATATTGAGATACCTACCGTGTATGGATTCACTTGAGTATTGTATCATATCAATGTTGTGCATCTTAAGATACATTGTTCCATGGTTAAGTTGATTGGAAACTAACATACGCCTACCTATATGGATAAGTTTGACACATTGCTCAATAATAATATCAATTATCAAGAGACAAGTTAACCATAAAGATGATAATTAACAGCAAAAATATAACATTAGCATTACATGATTGTAGTATTCATGAGTATAACATGATAGCAACATCACACCAATAAGAAGTTGACTCTTAACAATTAGTGTGTTGACATTTATAATGTTTGGTTGAACATTCTAGTTTCTAAATAATAATATAAACTCTAGAAAACAAAGAGAGAAATTCTCAAGAGAAGTTCATGAAATAAAAAAGAGGGGCATAAATATTAAAACAAAACAAAAAAGTAAAATGTTATCTTTTTGAGAAATCAGTTGTCTAAGTTGAAGCCTCCAAAGATGCAGATATCATCCCAGAATATGTTAGTTGGCTTCGTTCGAGATACTGGAAACCGATGAAAGACGTTGGAAAGGAGACACTTGTCCATAGTGTTTACTCAGAAGAGGAAGTATGTAACAAAATAGTTCTGAAGTTCAAGGGTTACTGGTATTTGAGTCGACTTTTATACTTTGTAGCATTGGGTAACAAAAAAATTATTTCTAAACCACTTAAAACCAGGGCCGGCCCTGAGTTCATGGGGGCCCTAGGTAGGGGTGAGCATTATTCGGTTTTGGACCAAAAATCGAATCGAACTGAACCGAAAAAGAGATTCGGTTCGGTTTAAAAAAATTCGGTTCGGTTTTGAAAATTCTAAATTTTTTATTCGGTTTCGGTTTTTGGTTTCGATTTCGGTCCAAAACCGAAAACCGAATAAGAAAATTAGTTAATATAAATAAATATATATAGTTACTATATATATTAATAAAAAAACGCAAATAAACCGAAAAATCGAATAAACCAAAAATCGAACCAATTTAATTCGGTTCGGTTTGGTTCGGTTATGAGCCATTTTGGGTCGGTTTTGGTTATTCGATTGTTGGTCCAATTCGGTTTACGGTTATTCAGTTCGATCTGAACCGAATTAACCGAATGCTCACCCCTAGCCCTAGGCGGATTTTCAAAATGCCATATGTAAAACCCCTAAATTTTGAAAACGATTTTATTACTTATTTATAATAGTTATGAGCTCAATAAAGAGAATATATTTTATTAGATTTATTTTTAGAAGTTTCAGCACTTAGAGGATTTATAGAACCATTATAAATTTTTCCTAATTTATTCCATGTAGGAGACCTTTTGGACAGTAGCTAGCTTAACCGTATACACCAATATAATTTTTAGAATTTTTCTATATATATATATAAATAATTAGAATAGAATTCCTATTGGATCTCAACCGAAACCCAAAACCCCTGTCCTTTCTACGCGCGTAAAGTTAGAAATAACAGCAGCAGTAGCAAAACCAACTTTTCTTCCCTACGCGCGTAAACAGCAGCAACAGTAGCAAAACCAACTTTTCTTCTCCGCGCGTAAAGTTAGAAATAAACAGCAGCAGTAGCAAAACCACCTCCGCGCGTAAACCAATTCCACCGCATAATTCCTTTCACCGCGCGTAAAACAACCCTCTTATGACTAATCCCCATGACTCATCCCCCACCGCCTCTCTACCTGTTGTTACTAAAAACTCCTCAACCGAAACCTAAACCAATGGAAGAACAACCGAAACTAGAGCCAATGAAAGCAGCAGCAGTAATTCTTAATCCCTAAGTTTCCCCACCGCCTCCTTATCCCTATATATATTCCAACACTTCCCAAAACTCTAATCCCACTTCTTTCACCAAAACTTACACACATTATGACGTACACTATACGAAGTCTTGCTCAGGCAAGTATACCTTGCCAAATTCTACTGTTTAAATTATAAATTGTTGCATATATTCCTATTGAAAAATACATATAACTGTGTGCGCCTGAGATTGACTCTGGTGCAATTGACAAATATGTCGATACGTAGTGTATCTGACTTAGACATTAGCAGACCCACCTGCAGATGCGAGGGTATTCTGATATCCTCCTAGACCCTGGCACTGGTACACGCATCACGATTGCAACTCATGTTGGGATGCGGGTTCGCGTACTCGATTAGCTACCGGTGCGTGAAACACACATCACGGTTTAGCACGTAGTCAGGATTATCTAGAAAGTTGTGACTTGGCATATAGCTACGTGGTATGCACGTTGTGGATTCAACTTGTATATCCGCATTGGGCGGGGAAGACAACTAGTAGGCGTATGGGACATCCACCTCCTTTATTGCAGATACCGCACTCTTCGGAGTGATACGGACGTATATATACTTTGCAGATACCACGTCCCTTAGAGTGTTGGACGTTATATATATATATATATATATATATATATATATATATATATATATATATACCTCATTCTTCGGAATGATGGACGTTGCAAATACCACACTCTAGAGGACGTTGGACGTTATGCCTATACCTACCAATACGTACCAAGGTTGTCTTTACACTTGCATACACTTAGATGGTTAGCTCACCCTTTATTTATTCAGTATTTATATGTGGCATGCTTTTATGTATCTTGTTATGTCCCACTGAGGACCTGGTTCCCTTCCAGATTTAGATGAGGCGTACTATTCCATGGTGTACGGACCTGGGCAGGAGACGAGGTACGCATCCGAGGAGGAACTAGAGGTGCTGACATCCGAGTTCCTCTGATCTTGGGTAGACTTGCCATCTAGAGCTGGAGCCTCTTTATCTAGATAGTCGATGCTCTAGTCATGTTATATTTCAGCACTCTTATTTTAGTTTTTGTAGTGGGTTTGTTCCCACCAGACATCTGGGTTGTACTATGACATTTCAGACTTAGCACTTATATTCCAGTACTTATTTCAGTGTTCCTTGGTATATTGTGAATGAGATTAGATGTTACCTGTTATATGCTAGTACTAGACTTGTTAGTATTTTAGGACAGCATAGCACGTCTCTTTGGGTCCAATAAATTGGGTTTTCCTTCGGAGACGTATCAGCTGACCAATGCCACGTGGCCTGGTTCCACATGATTTTGGGACGGGGGCGTGACATGGTTTTAGTGGTGGCCCATGCAGGTCTAGCTTATATTGTTTTGGTTACATAACTGTACCAAACAAGCCCGCGTATAGGAATAGAGCATAAGGATCTCATTCACACTTGACTAAATCTCATTTTTCCTTTCAACTATCCTAGGTTGGATAACACAAGTTTTACGCCCAAAAACCCTTTACCCTTGTTGGCGTAAAAGCTAATTGACTGTCTTGTTGGCGTAAAAGCCAAACTATGAAGAGACTGCCAACTTTACGCTACGGTTATGACAACTGCTAACCACGTTTCCATAGTTTTCCTAATTCTGCGTATGACACGTCATGCAAGCCATGTAGGAAACTACTCCAGCATAAACTTGATAACCAGCGTAGAGTAACCTGAATAGGCGTAAACCACAAGGATGGTGATATAAGCGTATTAGTCATAATTTTCGCTTTCCCAGTCATGACAAAGGAAAATCTCGTGCATTAAATGCAGAGATATGCCTCGAGCCCTGAGCATGAAACAACTTTTTACGTAACATCAAGGTTTTGTCTTATCCTGAGTGTAAAAACTCATTTCGGACTTGAGCGTAAAAGCTCATTACAAAAGACAGCGTATTCAGAAGACTCAATCCTCCCTTGAGTGGTGTATCAAATATGTCACTAAACGACAACCTGGGTCTCTGTGCAGAAACATCATCACAGCCACCCTCTCGATTATCGTGCAGTACTTTTTGTCAGATATCAGGTTCACTGAATTATCTGACAAATTCATCCAAGGAAAACAAAGAGTTCCTCGTACAAACCTTACGCTGCAAACGTATACTAGACTTTTACGTGCAAATTTTTGGCAGACCTTTTTACGCGAGTTTTACGCAGACTTTACGCTGCAATAAAAACGTATGTTAGATTCTACGCAAGCAACCCTTACGCACACAGATTTTTACGCACAGACTTTAGGCAGACTTTACGCAGGAAGTATAGCAGACTTTTACGCAGATAGCTCTGAAGTCTTGATTTACGCCAAGATAGTGAATCTCTACTTTACGCCAGACAGCTTGAAACTTTGTGTTACGCAGACAATTTCAAAATCTCTATCTCTGCTTTACGCAGACAGTCTCGAATCCCTACTTTACGCGGACTATCTAGAATCTCGATTCTACACGGACAGCTCTGAAGTCTTACTTTACGCCAAACTTCTTTGAAATCTCTGTTTTACGCAAACAACCTTGAAACCCTGTTTTACGCAAACATTCTATTAAATGCTTGCAGCCTGTTTATTTCTTTTCCCCCAGAAATATGGACGTACCCAGTGGACACACAGATGATAGGATTGATCAGGCAACAGACACCTTGCATTATGTCAATAGGACCCCGACTACCCCAAGAGACCAGTCCCCGAGACGGGCACCGGTTTATCCACCATACCTCCACAATGGTCCTACTCAGGGAGCTACACTAGCTCAGCAAGAAGGACAGACCTTCCAAGCACCGATACAACAGGCAGAAACATCTTTGCCTCCACCTCCACCCTTTCCGGCCCTGATGACGCAACTAGAGGGACAGCCACAAATGTTCCAATTCTTCCAAGCCATGATGCAGGCACAATGGCATCAGACTGAGACCTTGAGGCAGAGCTTGATGACAGCTCTGGAGAGAACATCTACCCCAGCACCTGTCCAACCAGCTGGTACTGTCCAAGATTTTCGCCAGATGGGCCCGGGAACGTTTTCGGGCAGCGAGACTCCGGAGGAGATATCAGATTGGGTCTCCAACACGGAGATGTTGCTGGAGGGTTCACAGCTACACCTAGACCTTTGGATGACCGCAGTGAGGGCCCAACTCAAAGGCAACGCCCATCACTGGTGGGACTCCATAGAACGCGGCGTCGACAAGAACCAGACGTGGAAACAATTCTTAGTGTACTTCAATGCGAAGTATTTCCCGGCTACGGTCAGGAATGCTTTATACTCCCAGTTCCTACACCTTGAACAAGAAACTATGACCGTAGATGCCTACGACGCAGAGTTTAGTCGACTTAGTCGATTTGGTGCCATCCTGATACCTAACGAGCTGGAGAAGGCCAGTAGGTTCCATCACGGCCTTACCTTCGAGCTACAACGGTATACCACCACGCAGTCCAGGATCTCATATGAGGAGGTTTTTTCAGAGGCAAGAATCCAGGAGAATCTACTTGGGAGCGAGAAGACATGCGCAAACGTTTTCCGAACCTATTCGCAGACCTAGGTATGAAATTACTATGTTAATTTATATCTTATACCATACTTGACTTCCTACCGTGACTTTAGTTTTAATTTCGAGGACGAAATTTTTATAAGTTTGGTAGAATGTAAAACTCCTAAATTTTGAAAACGATTTTATTACTTATTTATAATAGTTAGGAGCTAAATAAAGAGAATAGATTTTATTAGATTTATTTTGAGAAGTTTTCAGCACTTAGAGGATTTATGGAGCCATTATAAATTTTTTCTAATTTATTCCATGTAGGAGACCTTTTGGACAGTAGCTAGCTTAACCGTATACACCAATATAATTTTTAGAAATTTTCTATATATATATATAAATAATTAGAATAGAATTCCTATTGGATCTCAACCGAAACCCAAAACCCCTTTACCCGCTTGTCCTTTCTACGCGCGTAAAGTTAGAAATAACAGCAGCAGTAGCAAAACCAACTTTTCTTCTCTACGCGCGTAAACAGCAGCAGCAGCAGCAGTAGCAAAACCAACTTTTCTTCTCCGCACGTAACGTTAGAAATAAACAGCAGCAGTAGCAAAACCACCTCCGCGCGTAAACCAATTCCACCGCATAATTCCTTTCACCGCGCGTAAAACAACCCTCTTATGACTCATCCCCCATGACTCATCCCCCACCGCCTCTCTACCTGTTGTTACTAAAAACTCCTCAACTGAAACCTAAACCAATGGAAGAACAACCGAAACTAGAGCCAATGAAAGCAGCAGCAGCAGTAATTCTTAATCCCTAAGTTTCCCCACCGCCTCCTTATCCCTATATATATTCCAACACTTACCAAAACTCTAATCCCACTTCTTTCACCAAAACTTACATTATTAGGACGTACACTATACGAAGTCTTGCTCAGGTAAGTATACCTTGCCAAATTCTAATGTTTAAATTATAAATTGTTGCATATTCCTGTTGAAAAATACATATAACTGTGTGCGCCTGAGATTGACTCGGGTGCAATCGACAAATATGTCGATACGTAGTGTATCTGACTTAGACATTAGCAGACCCACCTGCAGATGCGAGGGTATTCTGATATCCTCCTAGACCCTGACACTGGTACACGCATCACGATTGCAACTCATGTTGGGATGCGGGTTCGCGTACTCCATTAGCTACCGGTGCATGAAACACACATCACGGTTTAGCACGTAGTCAGGATTATCTAGAAAGTTGTGACTTGGCATATAGCTACGTGGTATGCACGTTGTGGATTCGACTTGTATATCTGCATTGGGCGGAAAAGACAACTAGTAGGCGTACGGGACATCCATCTCCTTTATTGCAGATACCGCACTCTTCGGAGTGATACGGACGTATATATACTTTACAGATACCACGTCCCTTAGAGTGTTGGACGTTATATATATATATATATATATACAGATACCTCATTCTTCAGAATGATGGACGTTGCAGATACCACACTCTAGAGAACGTTGGACGTTATGCCTATGCCTACCCATACGTACCAAGGTTGTCTTTACACTTGCATACACTTAGATGGTTAGCTCACCCTTTATTTATTCAGTATTTATATATGGCATGCTTTTATGTATCTTGTTATGTCCCACTGAGGACCTGGTTCCCTTCCAGATTTAGATGAGGCGTACTATTCCACGGTGTACGGACCTGGGCAGGAGACGAGGTACGCATCCGAGGAGGAGCTAGAGGTGCTGCCATCCGAGTTCCTCTGATCTTGGGTAGACTTGCCATCTAGAGCTGGAGCCTCTTTATCTAGATAGTCGATGCTCTAGTCATGTTATATTTCAGCACTCTTATTTTAGTTTTTGTAGTGGATTTGTTTCCACCAGACATATCTGGGTTGTACTATGACATTTCAGACTTAGCACTTATATTCCAGTACTTATTTCAGTGTTCCTTGGTATATTGTGGATGAGATTAGATGTTACCTGTTATATGCTAGTACTAGACTTGTTAGTACTTTAGGACAGCGTAGCACGTCTCTTTGGGTCCAATAAATTGGATTTTCCTTCGAAGACGTGTCAGCTGGCCAATGCCACGTGGCCTGGTTCCACATGATTTTGGGACTGGGGCGTGACACCATATATAATGTAAAAAAAAACTGAAATAAAAGTAAGTTAAAAAAACTACCGCCAAGAATTTAACTTAGGATCTTTAATATACAAGTCTAACATAATAACCACTACACCACAATTGTTTTGTGTTAAGAGAGGCCCATGGCACATACTAGATCTATTTTAGGTATAAGATTATTAATATATATGTTTAAAATAATTTTTTTGGCCCCCGGTCCGTGGGCCCTGGGCGGTCGCCCTGGCTGCCCTGGGCCAGGGCCGGACCTGCTTAAAAGTCAGGTTAACCCAGTAATTTTCATACACCATATCAAATGATGCATATCATATCATATGATCGGGAAAGTGTATTAGCACCCTTAATCTCCAAGAAATTGTATCGTGTCGTAAGATATGTATCGCGTTTTGTAAGATATAAAAAGAGATCCATGTTACGCATATTTTTAGCATGCACTATAAGTAATATTATCTTAGTGCATTGTCACTAGGGGGTGGCCCAGTCGGGCCTAAAAAAATTATTTTAGTGCATTGGTTAGTCAAAGCACTACATATCCATAGATACTTAAATTCAATGGTTTCTTGCTTGTCAAATTGCTTACATTTCTTTTTGCAGACTCTCCATTAACCTTATATCCCAAATTGCCTATATATATATATATATATATATATATATATATATATATATATATATAAGAAGGTAATTGTATTGCTTTAAACAAGTATCCCAAATATAAGTGCCATCTCAAGGCTAAGCCTTAGTTCTCATAATACTAACATCATGCTCAATATTATGGGTATAACATCATGCTCAATATTATGGGTAATCTCTATAGTGGACGTTACCAACCCCTCAAAGATTCGGTTGTTACGATCCTTCCAAACATGCCAGACCGCAGCAGCCAGACGGATCTGAGCCTCATTGTACCAAGGCTCTATTCTGATGCCCACAACTATTGCTTTCCAATCATGGACCCCCATATTTTTCAGCCCTAACCTATCCCGTTGTGAGAGCCATATGTCTCGAGCCACCGAGCATTGGAAGAATAAGTGTCATGGATTCATCCCCTTGCCGGCATAATACACACCCCTGCCCCTCCACATGCACTCCGAACCTCCACAACCTGTCAAGTGTGAGTTACTTCCCAGGCACAATTTGTAAAGGCATAACTACATTTTGTGGGCAACGCCTTTAGCCAATACCACATCCGCCATCTCCATTTCCGGAGGAAAAACCCGTTTTATATATATATACATATATATATATATATATATAGGAAAGCTATCAAGCAGTTTTTCTTTCAGAACCTTATATATATATATATATATATATATATATATATATATATATATATTATGAGTATCTTCTTTATGTTTCTTATTCCAAAAGCGGTTGTTCATGTACTTACATTTGATATATTTGTATGTTTCATAACGTACTTTTCTATGCATGTGCTTCTACACCAAAATTTTCATTTTAAAGTATTTCTTTTAAGTGAATATATCAAATATTCAATTTTGAGTAAGTTTGTCTTTTATTGATATACTCATAGTTTATAAAAAAAAATTAGTTCCAATTTATCTTTGGCAACTCAATTCATGTCATATAGCACCAGGTTTGACATGCTCTCGGATCGTGGGTCTCTACAAGCATATTATTATAGACAATATTCAGGTTATAAAAGGCAATCTACAGTTAGGCTTCATAGCTGGCATTTCGACAATAAGGCTTCGAGGTCATCATTATTGTACCAATAAGTGCTATGTAGCATAAGATAGAACAAAAGAAGAATACGTTGGTTGGTTCGTCCAATTGAAATTCGTACCTGGCTTTTTGATGACAATGCTTATATTGATCATCATCGTCATCTTTGGGCCAGTAGCGTGATATGATCAAGAAACATAAGGATAGTTGCTCATCCAATTTAAATTCTCATGGTCCTTTGAATTTGTATAATTATTCAAATAATTTGTTGACAGAACATACTTCTAGTCCAAAGTGCCAAAAAAATACCTCTCCCTAAAGTCCCAAATGAGCACTCACATGGTATGGACTATATACATAACCACTGCTTAGATAACAACAGTTTCCTGTAGCATCACCTTCTTCACGGCATAACCAGCAAAGCATTTCTGGCACCGTATTTAAAGAAATTACCCTCTTTTTTTCTCCTCTATTTCCAAAGCTGATGCACCATAGTTAGCACTAAACCATATGTTGTTTGAATACCTTGATGAAAGCACCGTGAACACACCGTCAAGCTTCTATCCTGACATGTGTACCAGTATTAAGTGTCTATCCTAACCACAATTCCCAAAATTAAGAATGATTTATTAGATTGTCTTGGGTGAATCTTCATGACCAACAAAGTTGGCAATGAGTTCAGTTGTTATTTCCTAACCCAAACCTTACTTTAACATGCCATAACATCAATAACCCCAACCTATGTTAGTGCACACGTCATAAAGTCTTTTCTGTTGGTACGCTGTGTATTTCAATATGGACAGTTACTTTAACAGCAAATCTACTCCTTCCATTTCCTTGAAACTAGTAGGAGATGTTAACAAAACCCCAGGCATCTCCTTACAACCTTAAATTACAGGATGGCATCAGTTTTATTCGTGTTATATGCCACAGATACTTGATTTACTTTACTAATGGGATTCTTCCTTCTCAAATAGGACCTGTGTTCATCTTTACTTCAATTTGGTGCCCCTTTCCCTCTATTCCAGCAAACGCAACCTCCAATCAAGGACATCATTACTTATCTTTGTGTAAGGTTCTCAAGTTGGCATATACTTCTTAGAACCACTTCTTGATCCTCGTAAGCCTCGAAGCAAGACCATTAACTTCGCTAAGAAGAATTTGTTTTATCCTCACATTAAGCCTCAAAGCAAGCCCATTAACTTCCCTAAGAAGAATTTGTGTTATTCTTATGTTATGCTAGATCAGTGTAGTCAAAGGCGTGCCTCAGGCGCGCCTTGCTCCTAGGCGCAGGGGTAGCGCCTCAGGGCACTCCAGACGGAGCACAATTCTTAAGGCGCACCTAAAGCGCGCCTAGGCGCGCCTTTTCTGAGCGTCTTGGAATAGCTAAGGCGCGCCTAGGCAGGCCTTGAAAATCTTTTGAAAAAAAATAACATGTTTAGACTATTTTTTGAACTGTTGTACTTTTTTTGTTTTCTCTCTCACTCACTCAATTCAAAGTATTGTAACCTAGACATGGAAAAATTTGAAGCACACATGTTTATCAATGTAGAAATCCGATGTGAATATATATATATATATATATATATATATATATTATTTTTGCGCCTCGCGTCGCTCGGACGCGCGCCTTAAGTGTGCCTTGCGCCTCGGGCGATTTGGACTCATTGCGCCTCGAGTGCGCCTTGCGCCTTTGACTACCTTGTGCTAGATCTAGAGTCAATTCACTGATTAACCAACAAGCATCTTCAAACTGCAAAGTTTGAGATTTTTAACACCTTTAATTATGGATGTTACATAAAGAGGTTAAACACCAATTATCTAACAGCTAAAAGAATATGTCCATTTAAGAAAAAGTTTTATCCTCTGAGTAAATAAAGTGAGTTATCGAATGGATAGTTTCGACCGCAGACAAGTTTTGGGAAGTCATGATCGTATCATTCTTTACCTCAAGGTTGCTTCGAAAGACTCAAAAAACATACAAAGTACACCATAAATACTGATAATGGATGTTGAAACTAACATATAAGGAGGTTGCATAGTTCTTTCAAGAAGCAGTAACAACTGCCGGAAAGTTTTAATTCGTACTCTCTGGTTCAGTTTCTCATCTTCATTCAAGGCTTTTCCCATCAGTATGGTGTCAGCTGTAGACCATGATCCAACTTCCGTAAAACTACAGAAAAAAACTGAGTAGCAGTTTAATAATCAACAGAGAACTGGACTGTCTAAGGTATGTGCCAACTTCCTAGATATAAGCATAACAGCCTTGTATGTAACTTTAAGGCAACTTAACAAGAAAACTGGATCTAGCTTTTCTGCCATGCAATATTAGGAAGTTCTAACAATTTGGAATTTTTCCACAAACATTTTCTTAGGTTCCACAAAATTGCGCTATATAGAATCTATTTGATAGGTTGGACATGCTTACTTGAATTTGAATTAGGTGTATTTCAGTTCAGTTGCATGTTACCTACTGACTGTTTCTTCATTCCTGACAATTGATTGTGGGGCAACACTTCAAATTGGAAATTCTTTTGTTATTCCACTTGTAGTATGAACGAAAATTATACACCTTTCTCAAATGTGATTAAGCATGTAAAGGTAGGTAGTGTCAGCCTTAGATGAGTCAGATTGTAAAGGTCATACTCTAAGGAACTTGTTTAAGGGGAACAGTGTTCTAAAAATCAGGCTACGCGGCCGCCTAGGATCTAGGCAACTGCCCGCCAAACCGAAAACCCCCACTTCGGTCCTCCTAGGCACCTGTTCGGGTCTGTTCGGGCATAGGCGGGCCTCTTCGGCCAATTCGGCCCATGTTCGGCCTGTTTGGTCAAGGCGGGAAGTTAAAAATTTTAAAATTTTGAAATTTTGAAATTTGAAATTTCATATCTGAAATTGCAAAAAAAAATCAGATTTCAAAAAAAATCAAAAATTTAAAAAAAAGGAATAAAAATTCAAAAAATTCAGAAAAAAATCCAAAATTCAAAACAAATTCATTTTTTTTTAAAAAAATTAAAACTGAAATTTCAAATTTTTCTTTTTTTTTTTTTTTTTTTCTGTGCGCCCGCCTAGGCGGCCTAGGCACTAGGCGCCCCTTTGGCACACCGAATCCGCCTATCGCAATTTATAACATTGAAGGGGAATAAACCACTAGTCAGGTCAACTATGAAACCTTAATACACAAGAATTCCCCAGACAACATATACACCTTACACCCCTAGTGATAGAATTTGAGTCTCAAAGTCTCAGAAGTAATTAAGCAGATGAAATATAAATGAGGTTATCAAGAAATTTTAGGAGAGCATCAAAGGACTAATAAGACCTAAGAGGTATTAATGCATTATAGTCTAAAAATGAAACAGTCGATACCACCTAGTTACTGAAAGTTGCAATAACTGAAAAGTATGCAGAATTGACATAAGCTATGTTTGTATAGGTCTCATTTGCAAAATCAAGCCACTATTGATCAAAGATTTAACTAAAATATGCTATCATTCACTATAATTATGCAGAAGTACCAGTTAAAATGTATGTGTTATCTATACAAACAGATACAGATGCATGTTAAAAAAAATTGTAGCGAGATGATTAAGATCTTAAATTGTTTATGAAGCACAAAAGATGGCTCTCAAGATAAATGGATGTGTTCTTACTGGATTCGAGCTTTATGACAAGACATATTACAAGTCCATAATTGAGCCTTGTGCCACCTAACATGTGGAATCTAGTCAACAGAAACTGCAGCAGTAAAACAAATCTCAACGTCACAAACCAGATTGATCAGAAGACAGCACAGCTTAACAACACCAACATCAGCTATACAGGTGGAAACGAGGAAAGTTTGCCGTAAACTGGCCTTACACTCATCAGAAACACGAGAGAAACTCCAACATGAAAGTGCAAAATCAAGATGTACCTAGGATCATGCAAGGGCGAACTAGCAACTTTTACTTTTCTTTATGGCATATTAAGATATAAGCACCTTAAAATGTGCCTATTATTTCAACATAGGTCTCCCAAATACTATTATTTACATTTTCCATCCCTTAAAGATGGGCAATGTTAGTTATTTCCACATAACAATCAATAAGATTTGGGGAACTATGTGGGAATGGGCACAATTTAAAAGAATTATATCAGGAAAATCCTGTCTGTTATAACTTTTCGAAGAAACGACTACGCCTTCTGTTCAGGATATCTCCCGGTATCCAATATGGTTTGCCTAACCGGTAAGAAAAACCAGTAATTGAACTATAAAAGCCCATATACTGGATGATATATGGTGTATGTCGGGCATATCGAGTAATTGTAAATTAAGCAATTTTCATTATGCAAACGATCCATGGTTGGTTACATATTAGTAGTGATTACTTGACCAGCTAATCGCATTTACATGGCCACCTGAAATTTCTAATTAATCGACCACCTGGTAATCAAATTAATATATCACACCACCTATTAACCATCCATAATTCCTTTTCTAACACTTCTATCAATACATATATTGGCTAACCTTCCAATAACCCCCCTACAAAAAATATCTAATTGTAAAAGTGTTTTCTCTCACAAGAGAGGAAAGAAACGGACGAGTCAGCAATGATTGTGGCACGTACCATCTTCATTATATTCTCCTTTGTTAAAAGGATTGACTTTTAACTTTTGAGTTGCTAAATCATTATAATTGCTTATGGATACTTATTAGATATATAGTAACTCAATTCATGTACTATATATCATATATGAAATGGATTATTATCATATATCTCCATGGGATCATATCTCCCAAGATATCTAATATTTAGTTCGGTATCCGTGCTTTCTGATATGGGGATATCCCAACCGGTATACGATATCATGAACCTTGACTACTGACCACTTTTTTATGGGATATGAATAGAGAATATCCCCCCAAATCACACTTTAGAGAACCCAAATATCTATTCAACAACGAAACGTAAAAATGGATCTAAGTTACCAGCCAAGAATGATGATTGTCACCCAGAACTATTTCCATTAAAAACAATCTCAGGAGCCAACTAAGAGATGCTAAAGTATTGATTTCTAGTAAAAAAAAAACTCTAAAATACCTAAGGGACGATTCCTCCTGCATGCACCTCGTGTCGATGCCTATGTTACCTGGATCGGGTACGGGTGTCGGGTATGGGTACATATCTAAGAGTCGGGACCTTCAAACTCATAATTGAAGGACACACGGACTAGGCTAAAAAGCATCCAAATTTTGGATACGGGTACGAAGATATGACTAAGATTTCATAAAAAGACATGTAATTATAAACTAGTAGTAAATTTTACTAAAGTAGTTAATTAATACCTAAGGGACCGTCCCTTCAGCTCCCTCACTACTTTACTAGCAGTCTACCATATTAAAATAAACTATCTACTTCACTACCACATTAAAATAAACTATCAATTTTACTATCAGTCTCCCGATTGTCACCATGAAAGATCTGATTGTCACCATGGAGGATCGGATACGGATCTCATACCCATACCCATGCCCTATCGGGTCGATATGGGTACTTCTCCGTAAAATGGAGAGTCCAGGTAACATAGGTCGATGCTTTGACATATGGCACCAGACTATCCAAACCCATCTGGGGAGTCCATTCGGAAAGAACTGATGGAGGTGCTAAGGAAAAGTGAAGGGGGAGAAAGTCGATGGGTAATGATATATTGAAGTTCCAACTGACTGAGATGCCTAAGAAGTTATCTGACCGAGAGGAGGATGGTGATGGCTCGGCCGGATCAAAATTTGGAGTGTCATGTCACCTGTGAAGGAACCCATCTGACTAGGAGGCCTAACCCAAGGCTTCTCCAAGTTTCGATTCTCACGATAGAAACCTCAAGAGAGGATGACATCGAGAAGGGTGGGCTTGGGAGTTCCTCGCATATGCTCGTTACTCCAATCAGAGGATTGTATGTAAGCTTCTATAATGTACCTATTACCCAAAATCAGAGGAATTCCAACCTCTGAGGCCATTGCACAAGAACAGATAAGAACGTGGACGTTGATGCGAAAGACATGTTGGGCATAGAGGAGGAACGTGCGAGAGACGACAATGCTAACAAATTCCTGACTCGAGACATTCCTGACTCGAGATGACCCTGAATGGATCCAGCTAATACAGAATGATGATAAGAGTCGAATTCGGAAGAACAACCAATTGCGAAGGAAGGGAAGAATTCACTTGGCGAACCCACTAACACGTTGGAGTGCGAGGATAAACTTGGGTTCAACAAATTGTTATGCACATGAGTCTGTATGTTAGATGTATGGGATGGGAATGACTTAAAATGTAATCGGGTAATATATATGATGGGGGACAAGTCTGAGGTAGCATGTAATATTTTCTTTTGGGATATATATATATGTGTGTGTGTGTGTATGTGTGTGTGTAAGAGAGAGAGAGAGTACACAATCACAAAAGTACTCTGAAAATGTTATAAACCTAAAAGTTGGTAGAGTAAATATTAACTATAAATCAATGGAAGTATTTGTGTAACTCATAAGAAGTCAAATCAACTACAGACAAACTAAAAGAATGGAATAAATATGTACCTAAACAAATAAACCGACCATTATTCACCATCCATTCACTTTGGGGTTGTTTGGTTGTCGGAACTGAGGCGGGAACTGAGGTCTTTTTGGAACTCAGGCAGAAGTTCCAAGACTTTGGTGTTTGGCTACAAATCCCGATGTGGGTTGATAAGTCACTGATGTCACACTTTCTAGTTCTTGTCCCCCTCTCATATCCCTCAGTCCACTTCTTAGAAAACAAGCCAGGAATGGAACTCCAACGATGGGACCCGCTCATCGCCCGGCATACGGCATGCGGCATGCGACGAGCACCAGGTGCCGGGGTCGTCGAGCACCAGGCGGAGGGGTCACGGCGAGAACTCGATTGAGCGTCGAAAATCAGCCGAAGGGGTTACGGCTGCGTCGAAGCCCTCGCCGGAGCTCGAAGCCGCCAGCCGACCTGCAGGCTCGAAGCCGTGAGCTGGAGAGAGAGAGAGAGAGAGAGAGAGAGGTGTTGAAGAGGACTGCGGCGGCGAGCGTCGTGCGGTGGCAGCTCCACAGACGGCAACAGCTCCACCTCTTCTTCTTCTTCCTTCTTCTTCTTCTTCTACTTCTTCTCTTCATGTTCTTCTGCCAATGGTGGTTTTGGGGGGAGAGGAAAAAGAGTGGAGAGAGAGAGAATATTAATGATGGGAATATTAGTAGTAAATTATTATTAGTAAATATTTTTGATAATATATTATGGTTGAATAATAATAATAATATATTATCGTTGAATAATCAAGTATATAGGTTGGGTGTAACCTTACCCTATTCAAAAGTGGAAAGCCATATCATTTTTCAACTACCATTTCAACAACCATCCAAACGAAGAAACTATAAAAAGTTACACTTTCCAACTTACTTCCAACAAATATCCAAACGAAGGAACTCATAAAATATGCATATGCATGACGTGCACACGCAATGCGTACGCAAACTTTTCACTTTCAGATTTTTCACTTCGCTCTACTTTTGCGAACGACACAGCCCCTTTGATGAAGAGTGAGTACTTTATAAATAAAGCACCATTGCTTACCACGAGGACTAGAACCTAGGTGGGGCCTAGGCTGGCTACAGGGCCGAGGGAGGCTAGGTTAGGCTTTGCTAGCTGCCTGGTACCAAATTCGGGTCAGGCTGCTATATAACAGATACCCTGGCCCCGACTGGCACGGATTTTTATGTGAAGGGGACTGGGCACTCTAGGCGAATGTTTTTCACAATACTTCTCCAAACAAATGCCAACAGAAACCCCTATAAAATATAGGGATTCTAATGTCAAGATAGAACCAACAAATGATAGGATACCCTCATAGAGAAGTCAATGAAACTAGCAAAGAGTACGAAGGAGACTAAAATGATGGGATAGAAGAACTAAGTCAGATGAACTAAGACAACCTTGGAGGCATCATGAGATGACAAGGAAAGAAGTGTTCCTATAACAAACAACAGTCAACAAAAGTTCAAGATTATTCAATTCTTTAATTTGTTCATCACAATGCCAATCCCTTTATAACAAGGAGAGAATGTATTGTCCCAGGTCTGGCCTTTTATCTTCCTTTTCCAACACGTGTCTCCTTTGCCCTTGTTATCTTCGATTGAATTTTCTATTAGAAATATTGTATCACAGGAAAAGTATATCTTAACAACAAAATTACTTGATTGGTCACCATGGCCGGAAGTCTTCATTTGTCAGCATTAATTTCAGTTTCTATAGTGTTGGCATAACAATTGTTTGCTTGAATTGGTTCTGAAGTCCCAGATACCATATATTATTTACTGTAAATTATTATCCTTGGCTAGAAAACTATATTTACATTGATTATTCTGCTAAAATTATTGTCTGAATTTCTGAATTGAAAATTCCAGAGAATTTGATCACTTGAGCCCGAATTGTAAGTATCCACATATTTCATGTTCCCAGCCTGTGCTTTACATTAGACTTGAGAGTTTATTTGACTAAACAGTCATTTGTGTCAGGTGATTAAATCAAGGACCCATGAAGAAAATTTTAAACTACAATACAAAGAACCTTGGGCACCTTAGGAAGATAAGAAGAGTGGAAGAGGACATCAAGACAATGAATACATTAAAAATATCTTATAAGGACAGCTCTTAAATTATGAGAAAGATAATTTTATGGGTGCTAGGGAAGAGGGGGGGGTGTTGATGGGGGTAGCAACTGTAGTAGATTATATAGAGGGTAAGTGCATCACGTGCTTGCACAATGTTCAGAAATAAAAGCCTTAAGAGTAGCCCTTCCATAGATGATGTCATAAACTTTGTGCTTCGTAGCTTGTATTCTTTGCCTATTTCAGCTCAGAAGAAGAGGGAATAGATCTGAAACCACACCTACAGATCGGTCTAAGCCGATTCATGACAGTATCAACCAATAAAGATGGGTATCAGTCAATATTGTCCGGAACTGGCCGAATCAACCGATATTGTAACTAGAAATTAAAAAATAAAATAAAGAGAGAAACAAAGAGGAGAGAGGAGAAGAGAAGAGTAGGGAAGGAGAGGAGTACCTGGAATGCACTCGGAGGTGTTGCTGGTGTTGGAGGGAGTCACGTAACCAGGAGTATAAGTGCTTTAATTCCAATAAGAAGATAAAAACAAAGGCGTTTCAGTTACTTCTTAGATTCTTCATTTAGGAAGGAAAGGAACGTCACCACTTCAGCAAATTTCTAGAACTTTTCCAAACTAATTCAATAATATTTCAAACAGTTTTTGGTAATCATCCAATTAATAAAGACAATCTTTAGGATTTTTCCAATTTCTCAAATATGTAGATGAAATCTTTGATTCTGTTTAGGAAAGAGTTTATTGCATTAATTCCATTTTTACACAACAGATTTAGGAAAGATTAATAATATCGGTAATAATAGGTAAGACATACATAAGTATTCTCAATTCGCAGTATTATTCAGGAAAGATTTACAAACTATTTCTGTGTTACTTACTAATAGGAAAATAAGGATTTAAGTTAATAATCACGGTGTAATTTAGGAAGGGTCCGATACATCTATAGGGCCAACTATCGGTTGTAAAATATCGTGTGTACTAACAGTGTTAGATCTATGTGCATCCGTTAACAAGGAACAAAAAAAATCCAAACCTTTCCTTCTCGGCAGATATCAAGTTTTTTTCTTTCTTTCCTTGATCACTTTTGTATAAAGTATACCAGTAAAATAAGATAGATCTTTTTGGATAAGATTATATGTATTTATGAATATATTAAAACTTTTTGTCCTGGGCATCTATCATCAGTTTAAATAAACTAAGGTCTGATAACATGTATAAATTCTATTTTGGAAGCACGAACACTCCAAAATAATTGTCATGTCCATGTAACGTGGGATTGGAAATGCATTGGAAACGAAGAAGACACTCCAAAATATACTACAACAACAACAACAAAGCCGGTATCTCAAATTCCTGGGGTCGCTACTCCAAAATATACATGCATACACCCAAATATATTCCATGTCATATAGCTTCATGACAGACAACATAGGATCTAGGAAGAATGGGCACCCCAAAATTCATGTATTCGTGCACAGATAGATGTAAGAGATGTCCTTATTACTAGCTCCATATAAAAAACTTACAGAAATTAGCATCAGAGATGGCATTCAAGTTTGAGATAATTGTCAAAGATTTTGGAGTAATATCATTGATTCATAAGGTTGTCGATTACGGTATAAATATAATTAGACAAATATATTCATAAATATCCATTTAATTTTGTCCTAATATAAAGTTAAATAAAAGGTGGAATAGTTGATCATCTGACATATAGTAACATGGCATGCCTATATGTCAAATGAATGTTGGACGGATAAGCAAGTACAAGAATAATAGAATATAAGTGACAAAATGAATTCTAGGTAATGTGTACATAGCTTGTATCTGACACAGATCACCTGAGAATAGGACAATTGCAGTAGAGACTTTAGGACCGTAAGACAACTCTAGAGGGGGGAGGGAGAGAGGGAGAGAAAAGGGTGAATAGAGTGCAGCAAAATAATATATCCAATTAAAAATTATGCAGAGTAAAGGCAGCTACCAACTAATAACAGTAAATAAATTAGAGCATAAAGAGAGAAAGCAAACGCAAACACCGCGATGTATACTGGTTTCCCTCTGAGAGGACTAGTCCAGTGCCGAGAACACTTGCTCGGAATTTTATCCACTATAATTACCAATAGTGAATCACAAGCTTTGATCCGAAGACTTGCCACTTTTTTACAACCACAAGCTTTGATTCGAAGGCTTGCAACTTCACAGCTAGAGAGGAAACTTGTTGAACCAAGCTCTTACAACTCTGATAGACTTCTAAACTGAGATCGCACTTGGCACTTAGAAGGCTAGGGAGTTGATCTTGGAGATGGGAAGGTTAAAGCTCAGGGGTTTGCTCACTATAGGATAGAAAGATGAGAAGAAGATGAGTGAATAGGAATGTGAAAATCCATGGCTATTTATAGGATATACTCAAACCAAGTTCGACCAGAATTCGGTATAGAATATTTAAATTTTTCGAACATTGGGGCCATAAAATCAGGGATTTCACAACCGGTCATTTTTCTAAAATAGGCTGACCGAGTTTGGTCCGAGTTCGGCGAGAACTCGGTCCTATTTCAGTGGGTTTATTCCAGTAGGGTTTGGGTTTGTGTATGGCTAGTTTTGATTTAATTTGGGTGGATGGATTTTGAGACTATTTTAGTGAACTTGAGTATGCCAGTGCGACTCGATGTACATAAGTCCTAAACTCAATAAAAATACATTGATAAACCCATAAGTAACTTGACACGGTACAATCAGCAACGTCACAGCATTGTTGAGTCTTCAGTTGTATCATATTGCGACATATCGAAACATGGTTTAGTTAACTATCAAAATCAAGTTGATTGGGACCTAATAGGCCAACAATCTCTCACATTTTGATAATTGACAAACTAAAAATTATACTGCAAGCCTTGAATGTGCAAATCTCCTCCGCAACTTGTGGAGCGATTTGATACAACGATGTCAAGTATCATGTTGCATATTCTTTTTCCCGTTGTCATTTGATCGAAATGGCACGCTCGAAATTGGTGGATTTTTATGTTTAACAAAGAAAATAGAGTGAAACAATACATATAATAATAACCAACAATTAATGTCAAATGTCAATAACATTGCATTTATTGAATTCAAAATACTAGTTTCAAACCAAAAAGCATACATAAGAGTTTTTGAAAAAAAAAAACATATCTAAAAGTGATGTGAACTAAGAATATCATAGTAGAGCAAAATTGAAGCCATAAGCTTCAAAAATCCACTGTAACATCTAGTGGTCATCTCCATCATTGTTAGGTTCAGCTGATCTATTGGGGTCATAGAAAGCATCGGTTGGATCCAAGTATCTCTTAACATAAGAATGATTGATGCGATGGCCTGGTCGATCGGGGTCTCTGAGAAGCAGAAATGGTCGACTGGATGCTGAGAGAGAGTATACTAAATATCCATCAGGGTGTTACCGAGAGCCTGAGTCTGAAGTTTTTGACGGTAATCAAAAGCACGATAACGTTCTTCCATTTTGAAGCGATTACGCAACAGAATAAGGATGGATTCTAAAGTAGCAGGTGGCTCAGTGGCAGTAGGAGGTGAGTCAGCAGGTTATGTTGGAGTTGGAGGAGGAGTTGTATGGTAAAAGAAATACGGGCTCAATCCTACGAACTCGATTAAGAGATAGTGGTTCATCAAGAGATTGACATGTATCAAAAGAAATGTCAAAGAAGCATAAAATAGTTGGCAAGTACATGACGTAAAGTAATGGACGTCCTTTCTTGCGACATTGAACCATTTGGGATATGATAGTCTGTGGAAGATTGAACAGAATAGAGAAATGCAAATGATGATATAACACAGACATTTCTAAGTAATAAACTTCATCATAGTAAATTTTCTTAGGTAGAAATGTGAAAAAAAATGATGCTGGATACATTTCAAAGAAATAATTGTTCAGATATCTAGCATGGAATCTTCAAGGTGGACAGTTATGTGGGACACAAAGGGTGTTTTTGAAAGAGTCCAAAGTAGCATTGTTTTCAAATTGAACTTGAGTGATACTAACTAGGGGTTCACCTTCAGCAGGTATGTGTAAGATTTTTCCCAAATCTTTAGCATCAAATTCAATGTAAATACCTCGTACTCTAGAAGAGATGGTGCCATTGTCATATGCTAAGTTGGCAATACAACATGCGAACAGCATTAAAAAAACACGATAACGTGTTGCAACTAGTTCTTCAAATTGAATTTTTTTGAAAAACAGATAAGTAGTCATTTTAATAAAGAAAGCCAATAGGATTGCCAGAACAAATATTGCGGTTGAAAAAATCATTAAACCATTCATTGGAATTTTCTAGATTTCTAAAAAGAAATCCATCAAATTCTCCAATGTTTGGCCTAATGGGACAAAACAAAGGATCAATAGAGGATTCACCTAATTTTCTTTTAGGAGCCATGGGAGTAGAACAGACCCTTGAGAGAAAGAAGAGAGAAAAACTAAAATTTATAGAGAGGAAGTAGTTTTTCGTAGGTCTGAAGGTTACACTACGAAAATGAGTATTTATAGGGCAGCAAAACCTTAATTATGAAGTCGGCTACCAGATGAATATTCTGGAATATTACAGACGGAGTTCGGTCCGAGTTCGGTCATAGACTGAGGTCGGGCCGAATTCGATTCTAATATGAACCAGAATTCCAGTGTCAACTTTAATCGATAATTTTGATTTCATGGCTTGATATAATATATGAAAGATAAGTACTAAATGGGCTTTATCAGATTATAAATTCTCGTAAGTCAGATTATCTCAGAGTAGCTGCAGGGCTAGATCCCAGCTAGCAGAGGTCTGAAAACACTTAAATACCATGTCGCTTAAGGTTATTTACACCTTGTTGACAGAAGGGTCATTTCGGCTTGTATCCAAAATGATCAAAACTTTGAAGAACTTAAATTGAATAATAATTTAGAGCAGCTTATATTCTTATATTTTATCATAATCTAGAAGTCATAATTCTCGACGGATAAAGTTGAAACGATCTTCAGCTAAAAATTTTGTAAAAATGTCTGCTAATTGATGTTCTGTGTCAACAAATTCTAAACATATATCTCCGTGTTGTTGATGATCCCTAAGAAAATAATTTATGATCTCTATGTGTTTAGTGCATGAATGACATATTGGATTTTTAGTGAGATTAATAGTGCTAGTGTTATCACAGTAAATAGAAATGTTCTTGTAGTACAGATCAACGTCTTCTAGGGTTTGTTTCATCCACAAAATTTGTGCACAACAACATCCCGCAGCGATATACTCAGCCTCATTTGTTGATAATGTAATAGAATTTTGCTTCTTGCTAAACCAGGAGAAAGAGACTTTCCTAGGAAATGACAAGTGTCGCTGGTACTTTTTCGATCGACTTTGCATCCAGCAAAATCAGCTTCTGAGTAACCAATAAGGTCAAAGGACGTAGTTTTAGGATACCATAAGCCTGCCGATAAAGTTCCTTTAAGGTATCGAAAGATACGCTTAACTGCACACAGATGTGATTCCTTAGGATTAGCATGATATCTAGCACAGACATACATAAAACATGATATCTGGACGACTAGCAGTTAGGTATAACAAACTACCAATCATACCTCGATACTTACGTAGTCTGTAGGTTTACCACTTTCATCAAGGTCAAACTTAGTTGATGTTGCCATTGGAGTTCCGATAGGTTTTTCATTGTTCATGTCAAACTTTTTGAGCAAATTCTTCGTATACTTTGCTTGATTAATGAACGTTTCTTGTGAATCTTGCTTGATTTGCAATCCTAGAAAGAATGTGAGTTCCTCCATCATGCTCATCTCAAATTCACTCTGCATACACTTAGCAAACTCATTACATAGCATCTCATTAGTAGATCCGAATATGATATCATCTACATATATTTGCATTAGTAGCATAGAATCATCAGTAGATTTAATAAACATGGTGGTATCAATTTTTCCATTTGAAAAAACGTTTTCAAGCAGAAAGGAACTGAGGCGCTCATACCAAGCTCGTGGGACATGTTTGAGTCCATATAGAGCCTTTCGTAACTTGAATACGTGGTCAGAATATTTGAAAGCTTCAAAACCAGGGGGTTGCTTAACAAGAACTTCTTTTACAAAATCATTTAAGAAAGCACTTTGGACATCCATTTGAAAAAAATTGAAATTATGAAAACTTGCAAAAGCACAAAACATTCGAATTGATTCTAGTCTAGCAACCGGAGCATAAGTCTCATCGTAGTTAATGTCTTCCTCTTGGTTATAACCTTGAGCTACGAGACGTGCTTCGTTGTGTGTAACTGAACCATTCTCATTTAATTTATTTTGGAAAACTCATTTAGTACCAATGTCGGATAATCATTAGGTCTAGGAACGAGTTCCCAAACTTGATTACGTTCAAATTGGTTGAGTTCCTCTTGCATAGCAGAAATCCAAAATTCATCAGTAAAAGCTTCTCCTACATTCAGCTTCTCCTACATTCTTAGGTTCTATTTGAAAAATGAGAGCAACATTTGCAATGATATCTCTATTTGAAGAGCGAATACTTACACCCTTTGATACATCACCTATTACCAAGTCTTCTGGATGATCTGTAGATAATTTCAATCTCTTGGACAGACTTTCCAGATAATTTGTTCTGGTAGTATCTTCAAGGGCCATGTTGGTTGGTTGTCTGACATCTTCGTCGTTATTGTCGTTTGGTACTTGATTGTTGAGTTCATCAAATGTGACATTGATTGATTCTTCAACGGTCAGTGATTGCTTGTTGAACACTCGACATCCCTTGCTTTTCGCGACATAACCTAGAAAGATATTCATCGGCCTTGGAGTCATACTTTCCTAGGTTATCTTTAGTATTGAGAATAAAGCATTTGCAGCCAAAAACTTTGAAATAACTAATAGTGGAGATTCTATCAAACCAAAGTTCATAGAAAAAAAAATTCAATATAGGTCAAATAAGCAGCCTATTCAAGACATGACATGTTGTATTTACAGCTTCAGCCCAAAAGTATTTCAGAAGATTATACTGATTTAACATGACTCTAGCCATATCGCCAAGAGTTCTATTATTCCGCTCCACAACACCATTTTGTTGAGGAGTTCTAGGATAAGAAAATTCATGAAAAAATCCATTTTCATTGCAAAATCTTTTAAAATCACTATTTTTGAATTCGTCTCCATGATCACTTCGGATACGAGTAATCATGAAACATTTTTCGTTTTAAACATTTTTGCAAAAAGTAACAAATTCAGAAAATGCCTCATTTTTGTTTGCAAGAAAGTAAACTCATGTATATCTAGGAAAATCATCAACAATTACATATGCATAAAGCTTACCGTCAAAACTGGCGACTCTACTAGGTCCAAATAAATCCATATACAATAGTTGTAGTGGTCTAGAGGTACTTACAGCGTTGATTGACTTAAAGAAAGATTTAGTAGCTTTATTCTTTTCACAGTCAGCACATACTATATCTTTCTTGAAAGTATCTCCGATAAGCCTCTTACCCGCTTCTTTGTGGATAGTCTTGTAATAGTATCCATATTTGCATGTCCTAGACGCATATGTATCCTTTGAGATTGTTACCGAAGGAGACGTATCCTTCTTTCTTCATCGATAGCATTCCAAATAAGTTAGCATCACCGGTCATATGTCGTGAGCAACCACTATCGAAAATCCACTTGCTTCTAGCATAAGAAGGTTGGTCCACCTACAAAACGAGTTGTAGATGTAACCCTTGGAACCTATTTCCTTGAGGGTCCAGCTGTATTAGTCTTTGGTACCCATGCATAAACATTCATATCTACTAAATTTCTAGTTCTACAAAATCTGGATATATGTCATTTCTTACCACAATAGTGACATATAGCAATGTTGTTGATACTAGGTGCAGTATGATAGATATGTTTGTGTGAAAGAGTACTTTGTATTTTTCATGGATATCTATAGTAGAATGCATGATTGTGTGCAACTGTATGGTGTGTTCTGTGATAATGTGACGTGGTATGTTGTGTTCTGCATGCATGATTGTGTGAAGCATTAGGTTTGCTTGTGGATATCATGTTGTGTGTGTTCACTTGTTTAGCTATGTGTCTTGTGTTAGGTTGGGTAGTGGGTTGTTCAACCTATTTACCCAATCTAATCTCTAATCTTTTAGAAGTAGCATAATCTTCATCATATTTAGCAGTTAAAGTATCAATTATATTAGTAGCAATGGAATATTTCTTCTCTAATTCGAATTCCTCCTTAAGTTTAGTATTCTCTTGAGTGCTCTTATCAATGCAGCCAAGTGCCTCATGAAGACTAAGCTTGAGTTTGGATATCTCATCTGAATCAGTACAAGTAGAAGTATCCTTTACTTCGTTCAATAAAGAAGTAAAGTCTTTCTATTTCACTCTGATAGGATTGAATATCTTTCCTAGCATGCTTGTACTTATCCTTAAGCTTTCTAAAGTCCTCAAGTAAGTCACTAAAAGCATTACCTAATTCATCGAAAGTAAAATCATCATATGGATGGTTATCCGTTATCTGATCAGTTAGTGCCATGAGGCAGAGCCGCTTCTCGAGATTTTTCTTCTTCTTCGGATTCACTTGCTTCGCCCTCATGCCAGATACTTGTATTTGCATACTTCCTTGATGATGTCCTTCTGGATGAGCGTTCATTGTGATTCCCTTTCTTTAATGTTGGGCAGTCCCTCTTTATGTGACATGTCTTTTTACAGTTGTAGCACACAGATTCCTCATCACTGTTGTCGTTGTACTCCTTTGATCTCTCGAACTTTAGAAATTTTCTGAAGTTCCTGGTGATCAGAGCTACTTCTTCATCTTGAGATTCATCGTCGTCGAAGTCACAGTTAGAGACCTTGTAATGTACCTTGAATGCAATCGTCTTTTCTTTCGACGTGGGATCTTCGAATTCCTTAAGATCTAATTCGTGAGTCATCAGCTTACTCATTAGCGTCTCGAGGGTCATCATGGTGAGATCATTCCCTTCTATGATTGCAATGGCCTTGGGAATCCAATTCTTGGTGAGACCGCTGAGTACTTTATGAATCTTCTCGTGATTGTTGTACTCCTTGCCAAGAGAGGATAAAGGGTTGACGATATCGTGAAATCTTGTGAACATATGAGTAATCGTCTCGTTTTGCTTCATCTTGAATACTTTATATTCTTGTATCAATCGACTTATATTTTATTCTTTCACCTATGAGGTTCCTTCATGAGTAACCTCAAGAAGTTTCCATACTTCGTGTGAAGTGCCACAACCCACAAGTGGAGACTCTGTTAAATTCAGTTCTGTCTACATCACAAAATAGAGCGTTAATAGATTTAGCATCAAGATTAACATGTTTCTTCTCAGTGTCTGTGTACTTATCATGGGGCTTATCTACAAGGTTGCCATCTACGACTATTCTATGTGGCTTCTTGTATCCATCAACTACAACAGACCAAAGATCAAAATCAAGTAACTTCAGATAAAAGCTCATATGTGTCTTCCAGTACGTGTGCCATCAAACAGGGATGGCCTATTTGTGGACTGGCCTTCACCATTGTTGATGTGGATAGATCTAACAGTTGTCATTAATCTCTAGGGAGGTTAATCTGGAAACAAGAGAACTTGCTCTGATACCAATTGTAGGACCGTAAGGCAACTCTAGAGGAGGGTGAATAGAGTACAGCGGAATAATCTATCCAATTAAAAATTATGCAGAGTAAAGGCAGCTTATCCAATTTTTAATCTATCCAATTAAAAATTATGTAGAGCTACCAACTAATAACAGTAAATAAAGTAGAGCAGTAAAGAGAGAGCAAACGCAAACACCGCAATGTATATTGGTTTCTCTCTGAGAGGACTAGTTCAGTCCCGAGAACTCTTGTTCGGAGTTTTATCCACTACAATCACCAATAGTGAATCACAAGCTTTGATCCGAGGACTTGCCACTTATTTACAACTACAAGCTTTGATACGAAGGCTTGCAACTTCACAGGTAGAGAGAAAACTTGCTGAACCAAGCTCTTACAACTCTGATAGACTTCTAAACCGAGATCGCACTTGGCACTTAGAAGGCTACGGAGTTGATCTTGGAGGTGGGAAGGTTAAAGCTCAGGGGTTTGCTCACTATAGGAAAGAAAGATGAGAAGAAGATGAGTGAGTAGGAATGTGAAAGTCCATGGCTATTTATAGGGTACTCAAACTGAGTTCGGCCAGAATTCGGTATAGAATATTTAAATTTTTCGAACGTTGGGGCCATAAAATCAGGGATTTCACTACTGGTCATTTTTCTAAAATAGGCTGACCGAGTTCGGCCAGAGCTCGGTCCGAGTTCGGTCGGTTTATTCCAATAGGGTATGGATTTGTGTATGGCTAGTTTTGGTTTGAATTGGGTGGATGAATTTTGAGACTATTTGAGTGGACTTGAGTATGCCAGTGCGACTCGACGTACATGTCCTAGACTCAATAAAAAAGTAAGATTACATTGATAAACCATAACTTGACGCAGTACAACTAGCAACGTCACAGCATTGTTGAGTCTTCAATTGTATCATATCGCGACATATCGAAACATGATTTAGTTAACTATCAAAATCAAGTTGATTGAGACCTAATGGGCCACCAGAGACCAGTGGTGCAATAGTAAGGAGTAAAAGGATGTCGTTAAAGCCTTAAAAGACGTAATAGGATGAGGAGAAAACTAATTATACCTGGATTGAGGCAAGGAAAAATAGTTGTACTTTAGCTTAATGACTCATAATTAATGGATAAAAAGATTACAAGCAACTTTAACAGACTGAGGAGTGTTGGTAAAGGCTTTCTTCTTGTTGGTATTCCCATTGTATGAGATTATTATGGGAACGGTAGTGAGCATCAATCTATGTTGTTAAAGGTGCCGCCTTTTTGGCGCCCCGGCATCATCCCGGCAGTTTTTTATATAGGGCATCCCGTCCCAGTGTTTTGGCATCCCAAAACGTCTTTGGTGCCTGCAAGATCCGTCTAGGCCCAGGCAGGCAGTGACTGGAGTGGATGTTTTTCTTAAATCAATTGGACTTGTTAGCTGTTACTAAGGAATTACAAATAGATGGGGGCCAGGAACTTAAGTATAATTATGTAATATGCCAGATACTCAAAAATGTTAATAATCTAATAGCCATCAACTTAAGTAAAAAAATTGTGTTTAAAAATTAAACTTTAATTACATGTTACAAGTAACAAATAAGATTTAACCAAATAATATTTAGCAACCCAAACCACCAACTATTGGGCTTCCTTCTCCATCAACCCAAGAGACCCTCATCAAGTTCATCACTTCATCTTCAAGATAACAAGTCATCAAGTTCAACAACTACTCAAAGACTCAAAAGGTATGTCAATATTTTTTTTGTTCTTTTTCTATTTTATTGATCTATGAGACTGCTTATTAATTTGTTTTTACTTCTAGCATTTAGTAACATACAAAAAATATTGAGACTATAAAATGCTAAAGTTTAGTTTTGTTAATTAATTTGAGTTTTTAGTATGAGACACAATTTACATAATGTATACTAGGGACTCTTAAAGCGCCTTGACCCCGCCCCGCCCCTCTAATTTTAGACCCCACCACCCCGCCTAGCATTTTGCCCCATACAACATAGGGATTAATAAATATTGATGCCAATGTTGAGACTATGAAATGTTAAGGTTTTGTTTTATTAATTAATTTAAATATTTGGCATGAGAGACACAATTTACATTTATTGATGTCAATGTTGAGACTATGAAATGCTAAGGTTTAGTTTTATTGATTAATATGAATTTTTTGCATGATAGGCAATTTACATAATGTATACTAAAGAGGGTACGCTTAGAGCGCCTTAATCCCGCCCCGCCCTACTCCTCTAATTTTAGACTCCACCGTCCCGCCTAGCGCCCCGCCCCAAACAACATAGGCATCAATATTCAAGTAATTTCTTTTTTACTCATTAGAGCATCAAGACAGGAAGAAGCCTTGGAAAACAAGCTCACATATCAAACGCCAATTTTCTATGATACTCCCTAGTATATCATTGTGCATAACCATATGGACTTTGGAGTTGTCATTCATTTTTAACCTTTGGCTTAATGTGTCATAGAGATGAATGTAATTTCTCGTTGTATCATCTTACCTCTTTGTTTATAGTCCAGAGACTTCGATGGTACTTCTTGGTGACATGAGCTTAAACAAGGTAGCTCTACCTAACAAGGTAGGTCTACCTATCTGCCAATAAGCTACCTAGGTTTTATGACACGACTCTATCATGCTCATAGCTATCTTTAACTAAAAATTTGCCAACAACATAGAGGATTGATGTGAGGTTGATAGTCGGTCATATCGCTCTCTTATGCTCCATAGTCCCCTTCGATGGGAGAAGGTTTGCATGGTGACGACTATGACGTAGTCATATGAACTACAAAATTTTGTATGCCACGGGATAAAGCTCACATTATACAAACATTATTCAATAAAAAGGAAGAATTACAGAGTCTGTTTCATATGGAAGAATCCTCAAATTGAGCTCTCCGAAGCATGGGTAGATGCAGGAATTTAGGTCAAAGGGGGGCAAACACACAACTTTTGTTTGGTTCCGACATCAATGTCATACTCTAAGGGGCATTATTGTTCAGTCATGGCAGTATTATATGGCACGTTATGGCAGTACTGTGATGACATACAACCTAGTCAACACAGTAGTGAGTTGCAAACACCACTTGTGTATCAAAAAAGTGGTAGAAAGATGGAATCGGTAAAATAAAATAAAATAAAAACTTACCTCCATTGCCAATCTCGAACATGTGATGGAGTTGTGTTAGAGAATCAATGAGGAGATGATGGAGTTGCAACCTTGGAGGAAGCGGAAGAACGGTTGTAGGAGGCTGAAAGGTGAAAGAACTGGTTTGAGTATTGTCGTGTTGTAGTGGTCGGAAGAGGAGTAAGGGGTTTGCGTGGCAGGAGGTGGAGATGAAGTGGAGTTGTGGAGGCAGTGGTGGTGGAAGGATGTGGGGACCAAGATTCATGAAGGAGAACAAGAATAGTACATTAAACAAATTTGGGATTTTGAAGGCTTTAGAGTCACAAAACCTAACAAAATTGTTAAATAACATTCATCAACAACAACAAAGCCTTTATTCCGAATTTCTGGGATCGGCTCTGCAAAATGAAAATGTTCCCTTTTGAGGGCCTAAACTAATTTTTAACAGAGCATCCAGAGGGGCTGCATTGGTTAAGTCAAGGAGTGCGCAAGAAAAGACTTCGCAAAGTTAAAAGGTTTTATGCTACGAGCCTGGAGAATAGCTCCAGTACAATGGCAGTGAGTTGCACAACCTGTATCAGTGAAGGCTATTCAGTTCAGTACACTCCTCAGTACATTGGCTATTCAGTACTGGCCAGTGCAGTATACTTCCCAGTAATACTCTCAGTCAGCTCTTATATGTATTGAAAATCTCAAAGGGGAATCTTGAACCTCCACTATCTTCAGTGATTCATATCAGAGTTCAGTGATCAAGAAGCATACCTGAGTTTCCCCAATATGCACAAGCCATGGCTTCATCACCACATATGGCACCACCAGTGGTTCCTCAGCACGGGGCAAGTGCCTTTAGCAATTTTGTACCAACCCCACAATTTACATAACCCTATGTTCAACAGCATGGTAAAGGGTCAAGTTCATTTGATATGGCTACATCCTTACCACAGTTTGTGCAAAAATCTACACACAACTAGACCCCCTTGCGACCAGGGACTGTCCCTCTTTGTGGACAAAATCCCAGAACAGTACCAGTTCCCTAGTCAAATACACAAACAAAACCCAACCCACACCATTATTTTCCACAATCAATGCCACCACAAACCAATATCACTGTACAGTTTGGTACACCAACACAAGCTATCAATGGTCAAGTTTGGACATAACCAACACTGATGCTTAAGATACCTGACTATGATGGAGAAACTAATGTAAAAGAGTGGTTGCTTAGAGTTAACCACTACTTCAACTATTACAATGTGCAAGAATGGGACAAGGTGAAGGTTTGTTCAGTACAACTAAAGGGGGCAGCTGGACAGCTGCATATTGGTTTGACTGGATTATGAAAATTAGAAGGGGGCTCATGAGTTGGGAGGAGCATTCTATTAGGCTAGAGTTTGGCCCTTCTCAATTTATTGATCACATGATAGAATTGAAATTGCTTAAGCAAGATTCCACGGTCCATGAGTACAGTCAGCAGTTCCAAAAATTGTCAAAGAAAGTTCAAGGAATCTCTGAAAATTGTTTGGTTCGCCAATACATTGGAGGCCTAAGGGAAGAGAGAAGGTATGAACTATGAAGTCCAAGTGGCTAATCCTTTTAGTCTGCCATATGCAGGTAGCCAAGTTGCATGAAGCTAAACTGATGGCTGTAAGAAAGGGCGTATAGAAGTAAGGAGAGAAGAAATACCCAGTATTTCCGGTGACCATTCATTGGTTGGTGATGGTGAGAGTAAAACTTGCTTTTCTATTCCTCATGAAGATGTCCGTGCAAGTGATGGACGCCATTCATAGGTCTTGATTAGTATGGCATATGTTTATGAAGAAACAAAACCCTCCTACAATGCAAACAGAAACTGTACTGTTTCTGTGGATTTGCATGCATTAGTTGGAGGTGTGGTTTTTGTGGGTGATTCTTTATTGTCTTCTTCTGCTATGTTAGAAGAAGAGAAAGCTGAAAAACATTGCAAAAGCTTAATCTCAGAAGTGGAAATTGAAAACTCAATCTTCTTGTCTGTTGTCTTGTAATATCAGTATTCAACGGAATACTAGTGCATTTGAACCACATCATGGATTGGACCAAAGAGTTATTGAAGCAACACTTACCGAAGACAAAAATGTGGCATCCGTAGCAAAACAAAACAAAAAAACATTGTGACAACTGTTGCATGATTGATGTTCAAATGACACTAGTTAGTGACACAAGTATTCAAGGTGCCTCATGTAGTGAAATTGTGCACAGTAGTGTCCTACATGGAACTAACTATGCTGATAAAATGGGAGGGGAGATTGATAATGCTCTTAAAGCTTTAATGTTATAGCTATGTAAAAAGTCAAGTTCTGGACAAGAATTATGAAAATAACTTTCAAGAATCAAAAGAGTTGTCTATTTCATCGGGTATGATCATGGAATCTTCCGGATAGATGGATCAAATCTAGACTGCATGTGGCTTTACAAACAGTCAAGTCACCATAAGAATATATTAGGGAAGTTGGATAAAACCATATGGGATCCAGGTATATTATCGACTTGCAGCAGTGCCCATTCTTTTGTTCTTGCATCTACAATCTATCACTTTACAATCTGGCACTTGGATGCCATATGAAAAGTTCCTCGAAGAATTTTTCTTATTTTGGCCTTGAGACAAGGTCAATTTAAGGGGTGCGAATTGATACGAGGCCTGGACAGTAGATCAAGTACACTGGTATTGAGTTGCACAACCAGTATCAGTGAAGGCTATTCAGTTCAGTACACTCCTCAATACATTGGCTATTCAGTACTGGCGAGTGCAGTATACTTCCCAATAATACTCTGAGACAGCTCTTATACATATTGAAAATCTCAAAGGGGAATCTGGAACCTCCACTGTCTTCACTGACTCATATCAGAGTTCAATTATGAGTATCAGAGAGTGGCTAAGTCTACGTAATCAAGAGAGGTCCAGCCTACAAGCTTAAGCTTTCAAAGTATCACAGTATCAAGAAAGTATCAGAGCTTTAGCTTAGTATCAAACTTAGCATCAGGGGATTAGCTTATCCATTTCACCGGTCACTTTCCTCACTCACTCTGAATCTCAAAGCATTGCTAGGAGACAAGTGATACTGTCAGCAAGGAGAAGAGTATCAACTAGTCAAGGCAATTAGTCAGTTATGTTAGTAGTTAGTTACAAACAGTTAGGGCCTTGGATATAAATAAGCAGGCTAGCTAGAGAGATGGGTGTGTTTTGTAATCTTGTTTCTACATTTTATATTTCCACTTTGTAAACTTTTTTCTTTCCACTTGTAATATTTTTCTTGAATCAATGAAGAACCCTAATTCTTTATTTTTCCCCCAATAAGGATGTTAGCTTGAGTTCTTGAGCTCCAGTTAACAAATCAATGGCAAATTGTGATAGATTTCCTCCAATCTCAAGCCAATGGAGGGATCTATCGGTTTATGCAGTTCCCACATCACCCAGAAAACTAAAAACACAATTCACCATGACTAACATTACAATTACTAACACTACGACCGAGATATTGCCCAGTAGACAGAAACGATCAGTGCGCACGAACAGTGCGTACAATCTTTCTTTTCTTTTTCTTTTTTTTTCTTTTTTTTTATTTTCTTTTAATCTCATTCAAAATGGGATTGGTGAGTGAAAAAGTCAATAATCCTAAGAAAATATTCTCTACTAAAATTCTGCCAAATCGCCAATAACCTAGAATGGCATCAGATCCAAATTTTCCCCTCAAATAACAGCAAAACAGATAATTATGCTGGCATACCAAGGGCATAAATTGAGACAATATTCAATAAAAAAAAAAAAGACTCACCTCCGAAACTCCAAAAGCGCTTCCGAAGAAAAAGAGGAGTTTCTATTTCCTCCAGTTTGAGATTTTTATTCCTTCTTTCTTCTTCTTCTTCTTCTCCTCCTTTTATTATCTATCTTGTTTCGTATTTTGTGTTGATTTTCTTCCTCTTCTACCCTCCTGTATATTTGACTATATGCCGGGAGAGGAGTTGGAGGGCCCTTGCTCAATATTTTTCACTGGAACTTGTTGGTACGAAGGAGATGAAGAAGAATCTATGACCAGTCGGTCCCTTTACTTCCCTAAATCCTTTTTTTTTTCCAAAATCCCTCTCCTCCTCTTCTTCTTCTTCTTCTTCTTCCTCACTAGAATCCTTCCACATTTCCCATAGCACAGGGAGTGGTGGGGTAGGCGGTGGGCTACTGTACTACATGGGTCATGACACATGAGTATGACAAGATGTTTTTGTCATTTGGGCACCCCAAGTAAAGTGATTCGACTAAGTCCTCGTTACTTTTTCATAGTGATGGAAAATTAAAATTTAACTATGTAAATATTTCAATAGTATTTCAGTATTTTAAAATAAAAATAATATTATAGAAATCCATAAGTATCGAGTAAAATATACTAACATATTTGAATAAGGCTATTGAGCTTCTAAATTTTCATAATAAACGTTGAAAAGGTCTAATTTGGTTCGCGAAAAGAAAAGAAAAATGAAAGGAAATCAATTCTTTGTTCTTTCATTTCCATTGAAAAATTATAATTTTTATTAATTTTTCTTTCTGGTGTTTAGAAAGGTCCGAGAAATTGGAAGAAAAAGTGAATAATTAGGGGTAGAAAAGTAAATCCATAAGGTGAGTGTGGGAATCATTCCCCCCATATTTTTCTCTCTTGGAAATCAATTTTCTTTCCATCTCATTTTTCTTGACATCCAAACATGAGAAAGGAATGACTTTTCTTTCCCAAGGTCAAGATTTCGCGAACCAAACGAGGCCTGAGAGTAATCATTTCCCTCCCCTATTTTTCACTCTGTCAGAAAAATAGTTCCCTAATTTGTGGCTACCAAGCAAAGGAGAAATGAACAATTTCTTTTCCTTGGTTCCTTAAATTCGTGAACCAAACATGGCCTAAGGAACATGGCCTAAGGGCCTGCTTGGAGGGATGAAATTAAATATAAGTATGAGAGTGATGAATCCATCTTATGTATGTGTACTGCATTACGAGTTACAAAAAATTGTTTCATTGTAGCTTGTTTCGTCTCCTATAAGTGAGGTCTTGAAAAGTTCTTTCGTTTGGTAGAAAACATAGAATTGAACTTGGAAGTATAACTTTCTTACTTTCTTTGTTTGGTAAGAAAAAAAAGTGACTTTTTATGTGTTGCGATCACCACAGTCCATGCATGATATACTTACCATCTTCTCACACAACTAACTGTCTCAAAAAAATGAACATAGAAAACTCAAAGAATGTCTTTTCCTCCCAAACAAATCAAATTAGAAGTAACATCATAAAATGGAGGAGTATTTAAAAAGAATCTCTAAAAAGATGTTTCATGACAAGGTTATATGTTATTTCATCTAAAATAATAATAAATGAGAAGTGATAAATCAACGAAAAAATGAAGCAAGTTTACCATCCATTTGAATAAACGTATTGGCGCACCACAAGAAACCAAGAAACCTTCGACCGAAGATGGAGGAAATCTTCTTCTCAATGAGGACGAACCAGGACAAGTTTATGATCAATGACCCCTACCTAACAGTCACCTACAAAATTGAAGGTGGCAAAAGCTTTACCGATGGCTTCAACTAGAAGCCTCGGATGGAAAAAAATTCTAATGAGCGCAAAGGCTAAAGGAGTCAATAAAAAAGATTCATCATTCTCGTCAAACGAGATCGCCAGTTTCCCTTTAAAGGAATACAGAGCTTTGGAGTGAGCTTCAAAAAAGAGATATCTGAGGAAAAGCTTTTGACAGCATCCGCAAAGGAACACATAGCAAACTCAATGAAAACCCTAACTTCAATCGAGAATAGACAAAGGATGGGGAGACTAGAGGAAGTGTTGTCCTATATGAGGAGCAGAGATATCTAAGAGGAAGTGGAAGCCCCAGCATGGCCTAGCCCATGTCAGAGCCATGAAAGAAGAAGATCTACACGTTAGGGTTTCACGAGGAGAACCTTTGCTGCTTTATTATATATATATATATATATATATATATATATATATATATATATATATATATATATATATATATATAATAAAAAACTTTTTGAATAATACGTGGTCGGACATGTCTTTATGGGCAGTTATTGTAAAACCCCTATTCCTAAAAACCATATTTATCCTTTTTAATTAATTAATAATTTAATTGTAGTAATTAGTGGTTAATTAGGAGAAATAAATTTTTATAAATTTTTATTTTAGGTGTTCGTGCACTTAGGGAATTTATGGGGCCAATAGAAATTTTTCCTAATTTATTTCATGTAGGGGACCCTTTGGACAGTTGCTAGCTTAATGGTATACATTAGTGTAATTCTAGATTTTTCTATGGGTATATATATATATATATATATATATATATATATATATATATATATATATATATATATATATATATGTGTGTGTGTGTGTGTGTGTGTGTATTTAAAAGAAAAAGAAAGAAAAAGATTACAAAAGAAAAAAAAAAGTTTTATTACTATTGGATCCCTAATGGATCCTTAACCCCATTCTCATATCCACCCGCTGGCATTAGCACAGCAACCCCTTTTTAACAAACCATCAGCAGCCCGACCATGTGGAACCCAGCCACCCGTGCAATGTGAGCCCACACCCCGCGCCCAAGCACAGCAAACGTAATACCCCCCCTCCCGCGAACAACGGAATCCGACCCCCTCTTCCTTTCTTATATATATATATATATATATATATATATATATATATATATATATATATATATTCTATTTCAACTAAAACCCTAACCCTAGATTATTTCTCTACTTCCCATCTAAAATTCTAGCAACCAGAGCGTCTGCCGCCAGCCACCGCGCCCAGCCAGACCGCCGGAAACCGATCCCGACGACCGCGACCCCGCGCAACACCGCAACTGCAGAATTCAGCAGCGAGGTACTTGTGTTCCCGTACAGTTTTCCGTCACCTCGCTCAACCAAACGTCACCCCGTCTTTACTGGTACGCTCACCCCTTAACTCTCTTCAATATCTGTGTGGTAGTAGACCTCGAACAACGTGTAACCATAGGCGAAAATAGCGTCAAAGTTGGCAGAAAATGACAAATTCTGGGTATCGCAGAAAACTGCGGTGATCACCTATGTTCCCGGACTCGTATCTTCCACCACAGAGATCCGAATCCGATTTTTCTTTTTGGTATGTGTAGACCACTTAACCTAGTTTATATTCTGTTAAATAACATTAGATTATTAACTATTGTAGGTAGAATTAAATTCGTTGGAAAATTCTAAAAATACACTTTTTCTATATTTCCAAAAGTTATGAAACGGAGCACGCTCAGCCAAACGGGACCGCCCCGTCGTGTACCAAGTGTACCAAATAGTACGCAAAGTATACCCGGATACGTGAGAGTTCACGGAAACTGATTCGGACGCGTGTGCGCGTCGGAATCGGCCCGTATCCGCGGACAATCTCCGTATCGCAACTTTTGAGAAAGTTGTGCGCATTTTGTGCACGCTCGTCAGCTTGCGAAGAAACTTGTGCCACTGGACTCGTGGTAACGCGCTGGTCCTGTGACCCAATTTTCACGCAATTCTGAGACAGTTGACCAAGTTACCAATTGGCGGGCCCCACGGTTGACTTTTTGGGCAAAATTGTGTTCGACCCATTGAAATCCACATTTGGACATATTGTTGGGTTTGTATTGACATTTAGAGTTGTTTGACCTATAATTTGTCCCATTTAGAGACTGTTACCCTTGACACGCTTTTCGGTGCAAAGTGGGCCACACGTGGACCCCACTTTTACCCAAAATTACCGTTTTGCCCCTGTGTCCAAATTGGACGAAAGGGAAGTGCTTTTTAGCTATTTTTCTTATTCCGAAAATGTTGGTGATATCTATTTCAGCATCCGGAGACGTTTGTTCGGAGCCATTAGTTGCTGATTCTGTGTCCTTGACATTTGGGCGCATACACTTTATAGATTTCTTGCCAGGCAAGTATACCTTGCCATTGTACTGTATTTACATTCCATATGAGGCATGCATATTTATTTTTGTTTATTTAGTTCATTTATTTTAACTACTATAAAAATTGAGCGTCCAAGGAAACTTGGGTGCAACGACGGTGTCGTCGTACTATGTTTTTATTTATGTATATGCATTGGACCTACTTTATGAGACTACCCCATTTTCATGAGGCATCTTATTTTTCATTGGCCATAACACTATTCTTATACGAGTGTGAGTCACATGTAGGACACAGACTTGAGTACTCGGTTGGCCACTGGTACGTATAGGTCGTGCGACGGATAGGAATAACTGCTGATAGAAACTTTGCATGCTAGTAGACTTGGCAGTTATTAGAGGTTTTATCGTGTCATGGACATGACATGCTTAGAGCATGGGTGGGGAGAACAACAAGTAAGGCATTTGGACTCCTTTGCACTTTTTCCTTGTAACCCGTACGCTCCGCCGGAGATATACGGTCATGATGACCACTATACATTATATATTATCAGGCGGCCTCTGTCGTTCAAAAGACGACATGCTTTGTAGGCCCCTGGATCTCCAAGAGAACCATGCCAATCCTATTTTAGCCAGATAGCCCACTTGGTGGAAAGTTGTTCTCAAACTGCATTCACTTAGAAGGTTAGGCGACCACATTGGATGTTTACATTTCAGTACTTTATTGGCATGTTTATATGTATCTTGTTACGTCCCTCTGAGGACCTGGTACCTTTCCAGATATAGATGAGCAGGAGTACTCGCAGGAGTATGGACCTGGACCTGACGCTACCTATCAGACTGAGGAGGTCTTACCTTCGGATTATATGTAATTCATTGCAGCTATTTAGAGATTCTAGTTGTTATTCTTTTCGAGACATTTATTCTGATATTAGAGTTTATTCTCTTCTCTCTCTTTAGTAGTTTTGGTATAGTCGGTTGCAGTGGATTTGTTTCCATCCGACTATCATACTTTGAGATTTATTATTTGATACTCATCTTTGATATTCAGTTATTCATTTCCATTTATTTATTTATTGTGCTGTGGATAAGATATAGATTTGCGTATGAGTTGTTGTGACAGTATATTACCACGGTGGATTGGATATTCATGTACAACGTACGTGTGTATATGGTTTCCATATATTGGAGTTCCTATACATACGGCTGGCGTATTACGTATTCCTAGTCTTACGTATTTTGGGACTGGGGCGTGATAGTTATATGTGACTGGTACCTCGCTAAAAACTGTTGGTGCTGATCGTAGCCATTTTGGTCAGGTCGAGGAGCATGCAACCCCGGAGGAGGGTTGGACACTTGTGTAACGGTCTAAGAGGTAGGTCATGGGGAGTCTGCGTGGGATGTGTTAGGATTCATGTGTTGGGTAGAGAGGATGGGCTCCTCTAGACGATGCTCGACATGTTCCTATTATTGCAAATCATTCGCACATTGGGCATATGAATCTCACTATGTATACGGCGATAAACCTGTCTTCTTCCTCGTGTGAGTATAGGGTACATCTTGGTGATCTCGTTCAGGAAGTTATAAATGGGGGTCGACTTAAGGTTGCTTCTACACAACTAAGGTTGTGGGCGACACTATGTTGTCCTATTCCAAAAGCTTACAACGAGGAGCGACTGTCGGACGTGGATGCTATTAGGGTTATATACTAAAAGCATCACTTTGTATTAACTATATTTCCTTATTTTTGGATGTGAATCATACAGGCAAATGTTTGTATGTTGTATTTGTTATAATAATAATGAAAGTGTCAGATATTCTATATTATAGATAATATGGTGTGTGGTGTCACACAGAAGATCATATTATCAATTCTCTATGGAATATATAAATAGTTCATAACCTAGATAGATTTGGACAAAACATTGATAAAGTTGTAGTGTAATATGGTATTAGTCTATCTTGACTATAGGTTTACCCTAGTACACTTTGTGTGTATTGAACAAGACCACTTGAGGTTGTTCTCTTTGTATTGACTACATAAGAGAATAAATATCTTTGTTATTATGGATGCTTGAGCTCTTAATGCAGATATAATAACATACATGTATATGCAGTGTGCATTATTTTGACTCATAAAAGAGTGAGATTCATTATGGATCAATAACCTCTATGAATTGGGTAATGGTATTATGTGTATGATGGGTTATTTGTTGATTATAAAAGAAATCTATGTTCCGATACATCAGGTTGATGATGTCCCCTTAAGAAACTCATAATTATTGTCATACAAACCCTGCAGGTGGATTATATCTAACATGACAAATAAGTTGAGTGGTACTATAGAAGCATAAAAAATACGCTGGATAGCTCTACACAACATGGTGATGCAGGGCAGCGTAAGCAGGGGACCTCAAGGCCATCAAGAGTGCAACGGAGCTTTTCCGCTGAGCACGGCGTAAAATATGATGGGACCATCCGCGTAAATACAGTATGTCCAGGCCGCTTCAGCGTAGATGGGGTGCTTCATCGCCTCCATGGCGTAAAACTCATCCACTTTCATAGCAGCATTAAAGCGTACGAGGAACGCTTCGTCTTCCCCTGAAATGAACCTGTCAAGTCACGCAGTGAACCTGACATCTGACTCCTGACAAAAAGTGCTGCACGGCTACCCAGACGACGGCTGAAAAGATGGCAGACCACTCGGGACGCGCCCCACAGTATGATGGCGGATCTCTGCATTTAATGCAGAGGATTTGATTAAATATCACCGAACCGTCGTTTACTGACATCACCTCAGCGGAGACTGCTTTTACGCATACAAGAGGATACGCTGCCTTATTTTACACAGGCAAACGTGAACTGTTTACGCTCCACGGAAGACAAACAGACTACCACGTTAAAAGCTGCTCTTCGTACAGGGCTCGAGGCACGTCTCTGCACCGAATGCTCAGAACGGTGGCAGGCCTTCGGAACACGCCTCGGCAATTAATGATGATGGAGGATCTCTGCATTTAATGCGAGAGATTTGATTATATCTCCAAGAGCCGTGATTTCGGCTAAAGACGTCCACATCACCTCGGCTTCTACGCCCATTCAGCTTCTATGCTCGTTCGGCTTCTATGCTCATTCGGCCTTCTGTGCTTATTCGGCTTCTATGCCATCAGGCTTCTACGCCTACTCGGCTTCTATGCCTACTTGGCTTCTACGCCATGGTGACAGACATTGGCTTCTACGCCAACCTCTTCTACACGGGGGATACCTACCTACGTGGCTTCTACGCCGTGATCTTCGTAGCGATTATACGCGTTTTGTCCCTTAGTTGGACCCGCGTCACACGCTCATTCAAAAGGTCATATATACGCAGGATTTGGTTATTTTAACCGTTGTATAAAAGGGTGCTGTACTTTCCACTACTCGATTTCTACACCGATTGAGTGGTCACTGTCACCAAAACTCTATAAATAGAGACCTCTATCAACAGAGGAACATGTCGAGACTTTAAAAATCGAACAAGGTCGAAACTTTGAAAGAAGATCGAACCACGGGTCGAAACATTGGAGATTGAGGAGAGGTCGAAGAGTCTTTAAGAGAGAGAGAGAGAGAGAAGCATCCAGAGCTCAGGCAAAGAGTAGCGATCGACGACATTGGCATCGTGCATCTATCCTCTTTCGCCACCTACGAAGCTGCTTTCCGTCTTCCACGGCACTTCTTCACCATCGTGTAGTCCAAGGGCTAAAGTGATCGACTGCAGATCAGACACCTATAGCAATCATCTACCCAGATTAAATAAATTGTACTCCCACATCCTCATATAGGATCAAATTGTACAAGTTTGTTTGTAAACCAAAGAAGGCGGGTTTCGTGCAAACCTCGTATCATATACATTTCGTTCTTTCGTTTAATACCACAAACAAGATGACGACTCTGCTTGGGATATCTTTCTCTTCTGATGAGGAAGCGATTGCTCAACACGATGCGGTATCCGTGGGATCCGTGAAGAAGACACTGGTCGTCCAGTTCGACCAGTCTGCCTACGAAGATATGCTTCGGACGGGGGGTAACTCTCACTCTCTCTCTGTACAAAACAACAGGAAGCTGCGCAAGGTCTGGATGCCCAAGACATCCTCTACCATTCCTGTGGACTCTCCGATCTCTCCGACCTCTCCGATCTTTCCGACCAATGAGGTTGTAGCATTGCTCCCTCCGTGCCCTGCACGTAAAATTCAGTCTCCCGCTAAACGCGGTATAGACGAAACTTCGGGCAAAGCCTCAGCGCTAACCCAGAAGTATCCACTGCGCTCTACGCGTAGAAACCAGTCTCCCGCTATGCGCGGTACAGACGAAACTTCAGGCAAAGCCTCAGCGCTAACCCAGAAGTATCCATTGCGCTCTACGCGTAGAAACCAGTCTCCCGCTACGCGCGATACAGACAAAACTTCAGGCAAAGCCTCAGCGCTAACCCAGAGGTCTCCACTGCGCTCTATGCGTAGAAACTAGTCTCCCGTTACGCGCGATACAGACAAAACTTCAGGCAAAGCCTCAGCGCTAACCCAGAGGTCTCCACTGCGCTCTATGCGTAGAAACCAGTCTCCCGTCCATGGCGGAATAGACAAAACTTCTGATGATACCTCAACGCCAAATCGAAAGTACAAAGCACGCTCCGTGCGTAAGACAACATCTGACCTCTACGGGGAACCATATGACACCCGTGATCTCCGCAAGGAAAAGCAAGCGGCGAGCTACTTAACTTCTCGACATTCACGCCAGCAAGGGAATAATCTACCCGCCCTCCAAATTACGCGAGAAGCTGATGGCCGCCTGAGGACATCCTCAGCCTTACGCCAACTAGAGCAAAGCTCAAAATTACGCCAGGCGAAGTCCCTAAGCGTACAGAAGGCTCGATGGACGGAAAGACGCGCTCTTCGGAGATTCTCCGCCACCCAGATGGCCAATCTGTTGTATACGAGTGGCACAAGGAAGACTATGGTCCCCATCATTCGCACGCCTACCAATAGGAACAGGAGGAACAAGCCATCATCTTCTTCTTCTGTAACTTCTCCTGACCTGCGCAAGTATCTAATCCAGAGACGCAAGGAGAGGGAATCTTCCAGCATGGCTATTACGCCTCCTAGCGAGCACTGTTGTGATGGTCACAGGATTGTAATTAGTTGCTGCTGTTCTAAAGCAAAACAGTCAGTTTTCGACCGACTGAGCTACTCTCCATCTTTCCTAGAAGAAGAGCCCACACATGCATCTGTGAACATGGCTTCACATATACCTGGAGGAAGCTCAGGCTCAAGACGTCCGTCCTCTGGAACTCCGAGCCGAAGGAGATTCAACATACTCCTCAGAGACGCTGAAGATGGGGTGTTCTAGAATACTCATTCGAGGTCACAACAACTGACTTCATACTCCTCTAATTCTGACGCTGGGGGTCGCCATTCTCCCGAATCAAATACTGAGAGTATAGAGTCGACTTCTGCAGCGACCTATACACATCCTTCGACGATGCCCAGGGAAATGGGAGTATACGCCATTGGAGATGAACATGAGGAAGCTTCCCCGTCAGGAAGCGAGGAACAGCGCATTACTACACTAGAGACGTCTCTGAAACAAATGCAATCCATGATGGAGAACATGCACCAGATGATGCTAACTCAACAGGTGGCTGCTATGGCTCAAACATCAGTCCCGCCAATACAGATATGTGTGGGGGTGGACTTGCCACCATCCAACACGGTCCAAGAACCTGCTCTAGATCAAGAGTCAGCTGGCCCTCCACTTCCTCACTCGGAGAATGCATTACCTCCTGCGGGAGTCACGATAAAACCGACTCCGCACCAATCCGTGGTCTCGCTACCGGCTGAAAATTCGGTACAAGCAGTACGGGAGTTGAAAGCCCAATTCGATGCCTTGAAGCACAAAGATCAGCTCAAGAAATTGGGAATCAACCAGCCTTACCCGGCTATCTGGGAAGAGGTCCCTTTCCCTCCAAGATACAAACCTCAGACTATAGCTCTGTTCGAGGGGAAAACATCGCCAAGTCAGTACATAAACTATTTCAGTATGATGACGGTGTTGCTACAAGGGAATGACGCCCTCCTCACTCGGGTGTTCAAGGGCTGTCTCTCAGGAGTGGCTTACTAGTGGTGCCGCAGCCTGGCAGACAACTGCATTACTTCCTTCGAAGACTTCAAGGCTTTATTCTTCACACGATTCTACGAGGGAGGAATGGACATGTCTATGTCCTCTCTCATCGAAGTCAAGCAGAGGAAAAAAGAGGACGTTCGTACCTTCATCGAACATTTTCGTCAAGCCACGCTACAGATGCCTCTAGGAGTTTCAGACTCTGCGTTGGTGGACATTTGCAGGAAGAACCTCCTTCCCGTGGTCTCGGTGTTCACAGGACCATATCAGTTCCACGATTGGCCCTCGTTCATCATCTCAGCAGTAGCCACCGATGACAACAGTCGCAAGGCGCACGACAATGGCATTATGATCTCTACCTCCGACAGAGGCAAAAGGTCATCCCCCAACGGCGACCATCCTCGCAGTTCTAAAGGAAAAGAAGCTCTGGCAATCAATACGTCCAGACAAAAGACTGCGGCAATCACGCAGACGAAACCTGGGACTTCCAGGCCCGTCGAAGTATACTCTTTCGACGACGACGATATTCCAAGTATATTCGAGTGTCTCGTCAAGAGTGGCAAGATCACCCTTCCGGAGGAGAAGCGGCCCAGTGAAGCCGGCAGTGCCAACAACCCCAAGTACTGCATATTCCATTACGTACACCACCCGACCAAGGTGTGTTACATACTGAAAAGGAAGATCCAGGGGCTGATCGATGCTAAGGCCATCACTCTGCATAACACCGAGAAGACGGTCACGGCCAATATGATCTCCCTGCAATTTGGCAATCTGCCTCCCCAAGAAGTCCCGGACGGTGTGATACCTATTTCCCGGACAACGATGAACATCGTCAATCTTCCTCCGGCTAGGGGTCAAAATCATGACCTGGTACCCTTAACCACCCGGTGGGGCGAGATCATGTGGGTTCATCCGGATTTAGTATCGGAACTCGAGAAAGAGACTAATGCTGCTAAGGCTAAATCTAGGAAGAACTCCAAATGCAAACCATGCTATATGGTTGCAACTTCTTCGCCATCAGGCGAAGACGAGGCTTTGGCCGCAACCCGTTCAGGGAAAGCTTACCTCAAGGACTACGGAGCAAGTCCGGAAGATGCACCAGCAGACGCTTCAGCTACAGAGCCCGCCATACCACAGGCCGATCCTGCAAGACCGACTTCGGCGGACAAGGGGACTATGTCACCGGCCAGACTATTCACATCATCTCCAAGATCAATCCTCTTCGGTACTGATGAACAAGCCAAGTGTTCTTAACTCCCGACTAACAACTTGGGCGATGTTATTGACACCATATGACATGGTGTACGTCCCTCAGAAGTCCATCAAAGGCCAAGCATTGGCTGACTTCCTAGCTGCTCATCCGATCCCGGAGGCCTCTAAATTATACGAGGACATTCCCGACGAAGTTGCAGAATATAATTCTGCAATGGAAAGTGACGCATGGCAACTGTTCTTCGACGACGCCTCCAGGACTGGTCCTAAAGGAAACGTGGTTTCAGGGGTAGAAATTGTCCTGGTTACTCCCGATAAACTCGTCATCTATCGAGCATACTTTTTTAACGAGCCCTGTTCCAACAATGTGGCAGAATACAACGCTCTACTAATCTGGCTCCAAGTCGCTAAAGAGCTGGAGGTCGAATCTCTGAAAGCTTTTGATGATTCTCTGCTTATCGTCAATCAAGTCAGGGAATATATGAAGTCCGGAATCCAGACCTCATCCCCTATCACCAAGCAACGGTCGAGATAGTCGTGACATTCAAGGGATTCTTCCTAGAGCATGTACCTCAATCTCAGAATCTGGAAGCCGATGCCCTAGCCAGTCTAGCTGTAGATTTAGCTACTCCTATAAGAAGGCTGAATTCGGTAATCCTTCTTAACAGAGATCTATTTTGCGTGAAGAACAACGCTCACATCGAACGCAGTTACGCTGTGAATACCGATCCTCCTACGAGAGATTGGAGAAGTCCCTTTATAGATTTCGTGGCATACGAAATCTTGCCGGAGGACCCTAAAAAAGTAGCATCCGTCAAAAGACGATCATTACGCTTCTACTTCGATGCATATTCACAATGCCTATATCGTCGGACCTACGACGGACTGCTATTGAGATGTCTCTCTAATGACGAAGCACAACAGATCGTCCACGAAGCTCACGACGGCATATGTGGGACGCATCAACCCGGTCCTAAGTTACATGATCGTATCAGGAGAATAGGCTATTACTGGCCCACTATGATCGCAGACGCAATCAAGTATGCCAAACGATGCAAGGCCTGTCAGGTCCATGCAGACTTCATACACCAGCCATCTGAACATCTACATCCTACGGTTGCATCCTGGCCTTTCGAAGCATGGGGTATGGACATCATTGGTCCTATTCACCCGTCTTCTTCTAGAGGTCACCAGTTCATACTGGCCATCACGGATTACTTCTCCAAATGGGCAGAGGCGATCCCTCTCACGGAGGTAAAAACATCCAATATGATTAGCTTCATCAAGCATCACGTCATTTATCGCTTTGGGATTCCCCGAAGGATAATCCATGACAATGGGCCTCAGTTCATCAGCCAAGCGTTTCATCGATTTTGCGATAAAAATCGGATACAAAATGTCGCCTCTACGGCGTATTATCCAGCTGCTAATGGTTTGGCGGAAGCCTTCAACAAAACCATTATCAAACTCTTGAAAAAGTTTGTCTCTTCGAACAAAAGAGATTGGAACAAGAAGCTGGAAGAATGTCTCTGGGCATACCGCACAACGGTCCGAGCACCGACAGGTTGCACCCTGTTCTCATTGGTCTACGGGAGTGAAGCAGTTCTTCCCATCAAAATTCAAATCTCGTCACTCAGGATAGCAGTTGCCAATGAGTTAACCCGAGAAAAGAATGACCTTTTAAGGCTTCAGGAGCTAGAAGGATTAGACGAGAAACGCCTTCAAGCTCAACAGAGCATCGCGTTCTATCAAGCGCGCATTTCCAGAGCTTTTAATCAAAAAGTAAAAGAAAGAGTGTTCAAAGTTGGCGAGCTAGTCTTAGCTGTAAGAAGGCCAATGATTCTCACTCACAGGAGCAAAGACAAATTTCAGCCCAAATGGGAAGACCCTTACGTGATCGAGACAACGTTCTCAAACGGCGCTTACAGGTTAGCCCAGCCTAATGGAGACCTACTAATGGCTCCTATCAATGACAAATTCCTGAAAAGGTACTATGCTTAACCTCCTCTGCTCAAGTGGAATAAAGGCGAAAATATCATTCTGACAAAACTACTTCCAAAACGAAACTAGTTGGGTCGTACTCTATCATGTCCATATGACCCCTGAATAGATGTGCCCTGCTAAAGTTTACCGAGAGACTATCACGTCCATACTACCTCTGATATTACTCTCACCCAAACCCGTCATTTACATTCCAAAATGATGGGTCCATAAAGTCAGATGAAAAGCCTCTTTATTATTCCCCAAAAAAGAGCGAAAGTACATTGAAAAGCAAAAGCAAAAGTACATCATGAAGGGGGAGCGGCCAAATCACGAATCTGCTGCGCCAGTCTGGCCATCTTCTCATTCCTAGAATCCAAGACATCAGCGCGGGCCCGCTCCAGCCGTGCCTCGTCATTAATCAAGAGGGATAGCTCGGCTCTAGCTCAAAGGAAACCAGCGCGGGCGACATCCTTCCTCGCCAAGTTCTATTTTGCTATGACCAGTCGGCCATTCACCATATCGAGACCTTCTAACGACTGAGAAGCCCATTCCCTTGCCTGAGCAAGCTTCGTCTCCAGTTTAAGGACCCTCGCTACATTCCCGTCATGCTCAGCCTTGTACTTCGTCTGAAGAGCAATAGCCTCCTCCAAGACGACTTTTCCTTCATCCATCTCCCGCTGATTTGTCTGGAGGATTTTATTCAGGTCTTCCACCTTTTCAACAAGTTGCGCAGTCAAGGAGTCGTGTCTAGCCTGGACCAGATCGTCAACACTGCCTTGGGATAGCTGCGAGTATTCGTTAACGGGTTGCTCCAAACCATTAACTACCTCCGCCAGGGCGTCAGCTAAACTAGTATCGCCAAGGTCCCTGATCACCTCTATCAAAAACCGAGAGAACCTCTTCAGGCGCTCAAAGTTCAGATTCTTCTCCAACACCTTTGATATTAGCATTTTTAAAGTGTTATAGAAGATACTGGTATACTGCTCGGTCAGCGCAGCTAGGGCTGAATGCACGCTAGGAGTGGCTACAATGTTGTCGAACCTCGCTCCAGAGGCAACCGCAATCGACGTGGCCACAGTCCTCATCTCAACAGGGGCTGCGACAAAAGAGGAAGCGCCAACCCGCATACTCGAAGGAGGCATTGTCGCAACGACAGGGTCGTCCTCTTGAGGTATCGAAGCCTCGTCGGCAGGCGAGCCGGCACCCGAAGATGCTTCCCTTCAAAACCAGGCACCTCGGTATCAACGCCAGGACCTGACACGGAGCCGAAGGGCGCATATACATTGCCCTCCCCGAAGAGGTCATCTCCTAAGAAGAAGACAAGAGGAAGTTAATGTCCACACGATATTAATTTTCCTAAAGAAGAGGCACGAAAAGACGACAGTGATGCTAGCCAAGCTGTCATACCTAGAGAAGAGGGCCTGCTAACTGACACTGGCAAATACTCTTCCAGGTCTTCGCCGAGATCCACTTGAGGCTCATCAACTGGAATCTCGCTAGAAGCGCTGACGGGCACGGCAGGGGCCTCTCCCAATGCTGATCCGGACAAAGGTATATGGAATCTTATAACCAGCCTCGAAGGCGACTTCGTTCCACTACCTGAAGCAGTAGCAGCCTCCAGCTGAGATTCTCCGATGCCACCGGCCAAAACTGTAGAAGGTTCCTCTCTAAAAGGCGAGGAACCCCCAATCAAAGAATCATCCCCGATATAGGGAGAAGCAGGCTCACTTCTAGGAGCCTCAATGCCAAGAATCTGGAGAGGACGAGTAACCATCCTCTTTGTCCTCTTACGAGGGGAAGCCTCCTTCAGAGCGAGAGCCCTTCGTTTCCCGGAGACTACCAACGCCCCTGCAGGCGGTGGTATTTTACCCCTCGGTACCGATACGAGAGGCTCATCCGGAGTAGCGGACTCGTCACCCTCGTCAGAAGAAATTGAGGGGACTTCGACCCTTCCCCCAGGCTTGGAAGAGGGCACCCTAAAGCTTCCACCCATATCAAAATTGCGGTGGGAGGTGTTCGTTGCCACATAGAACTGGACATACGAATGCAGGATGCGCAGCTCCGTGGAGGGTGTGACGAAGGGCACAATAAAAATTGCCCCGGTGCAGCCCATGATAAAATATCGCCATCCCCTCGCTCCATCGATGAGTTCACCTCTGGACCTGAAGCTGGTGACGCATTGCCCACATGCAACTGATCATACCCAAACTGCCTGGCAAACCGACTAGGCGGGTAGGGTTCGAAGAAGCAGTGATCTTTACTTCTGTACAACAGGTGGGAAGGTCTAATGAAGACCAACCAATTGAAGGCTTCAGGAGAAAGAGTGGTCCTATCTCTACCTGAGTCCTCAAGCCTAATCCCCGATTGGTTGCGATGAACAGAGGGGACAGTGCAAAGGAGCTTCCAGCTGTGACCACAGTGCAGCACCCGCCGACAGTCTAAAACTGTGAGCACATTCCAAGAGAATTTCTTGTAATTCAGCAAGAAACTCCCCCCCAAGCTACTACCGGAACCGGGAGACATCACCCGGGGGTTATGGAGAATTAACCATCCCATCAAATACAGGTATGGTAATTCCACCCGGGGAAAGCTTTCACGCCGAGCTTCATCAGCGAGCAGCGCCTCAGTCATCGCCCTCAGGCTAGCTTGTATGCGGCACACCATGGCAGGGAGCAAGCCCAGTCTCGCCCCAAACACCAGACGCACTGCAGGCCACAAGATATTGCGGTGAATACGATCTGCAGATGCAATGCCGGGTACCACCAGTCGGCGCAGCCATATAGAGAGGAAGCCAGCCAGTTGAGCTTCCTTGGATAGAGCCCTGCGGCAATGCCTCAGATAGCTGTAGGCCTTAGTACCTGCAGGATATTTTCCTATCCCTTCGACGAGGACCTGATCCGGAGCCCTAGCATCCTCCAGGAGATCGTCGACTTCCTGAGCAGTCAGCACGCTCAGAGGATTCACAGGCTCATCCTTGACTTCCAAGACTTTCTCCGGCTGAGCAGCCCTAGCCCGGTGAAAAAAGAGGTAGGACGTCCATTTACTGGTGTGATCCAAATCTGAAGGCTCAGCGTAGAAGGTGGTGCAAGCAAGGTAGTGGCACATCAGCTCCTGGTACACTTCCACTACCCGAGGGTCTGAATCCCCCAACTCCCGGTTCGTGGGAACATACTCTTCATACGGAGTATCCCCCATCGGCAGTCTCGAGATCTCTGCCATCTCATGAAGGGCCAATTATAAAACCCCCTTCCTAGAAAATCGTATATACCCTTTATTTATTAATTATTAATTAAATTATAGTAATTAGGTCTAAATAGGATAAATAGATTTTTAATAATTTTTATGTTAGGTGTTCGGGCACTTAGAGGACTTATGGGACCATCAGAAATTTTTCGGAATTTATTCCATGTAGGAGCCCCCTTGAGCAGTTGCTAGTCTAATAGTGTGCATTATTATAATCTAGAAATTTTTCTATGAGTATATATATTAAATATATATATATGCATATATTAATAGGAAAAGAAAAGATTAAGAAAAGAAATTATTAAATGAGAATTAATTAATAATAATATTAATATAGTAATAACACTAAAGCATAGCAAATGCTTTCAACTTGCTAGCAATTGCTAGCAAGCAAAGCAGCCACTTTAGCAATTCACTAACCAAATAGGACCCGCCCCTTTGCATTAGTCTTCAGCCAATTCCAACCAGGGACCCGACCCCCCTTGGCCGAAGCATTCGGCCGCGACCACTCCCAACCTCCCTCTTCCCTATTATATATATATATATATATATATATATATATATATATATATATATATATATATTCCAAAACCCTAACCTAAATCTCCAGACCTCCTCTTCCCATCTAGAGCCATCACCGCAGCCAGAGAAGCCCCGCCAAGCCATCCAAACCATCCCGACGACGCCGACCTCGCGCACTGCAAATTCCCACACGAGGCACCTTCGCTCCGGAATTGTTTCCCGTCGACTCGCTCAACCAAACTCCGTTCCGTATTCACCGGTACGCTCACCCCTTAACCCTCTTCCATAGTTGTATTATAGCCAACCTCGAAAAACGTGTACCCCTAGGCGAAAAATAGCTTCCAAAGTGGGCGGAGCAGACCCAATTCTGGGATCGCAGAAAACTGCGGTGACCACCTATATTGCCGAGTTCGTATCTCCCACCACAGAGATCCAAATTCGGTGATTCTTTTTGATACCTGTAGAAAACTTGACCTAGTTTATTTTCTGTTAAATAATCCTATGCTATTAGTTGTTGTGGACATAGTTATATTCGTCACAAAACTGCGCGCACCCACTTTTTCCAGATTTCCAAAAGTTGGAAAATGGAGTGCGCCCCGCCAAACGGGACCGCCCCACCGTGTACCAAGTGTACCGAACGATGCATACAGAGTAACCGGACACATAAAAATTCGTGGAGACTGATTCGGACGCGTGTGCGCGCCGAAATCAGGCCGTATCCGCGGACACACTCCGTATCGCAACTTTTGTGGAACTCGCGCGTATTTTGTGCACGCTTGTCAGATTGCGACGAAACTTGCGCCACTGGACTCGTGGTAACGCACTGGTCCAGTGACCCAATTTTTACACAATTCTGAGACGGTTGACCAAATCGCCAATTGGTGGGCCCCACAGTTGACTTTTTGGACAAAATTGTGTTCGGCTCATCGGAATCCATAATTGGATATACCGTTGGGTTCGTATTAACATATAAAGTTGTTTGACCTATAGTTTGTCCCATTTAGAGACTGTTACCCTCGGCACGCTTTTCGGTACAAAGTGGGCCACACGTGGACCCCACTTTTGCCCGAAATTACCGTTTAGCCCCTGTATCCAAATTGGACGAAAGGGATATGCTTTTTAGCTATTTTGCTCATTCCGAAAACGTTGGTGATATTTATTTTAGCATCCGGAGATGTTTGTTCGGAGTCCTTAGTTTCAGGTTTTGTGTCCTTGACATTGGGCGCGTACACTTTACAGATTTCTTGCCAGGCAAGTATACCTTGCCATTGTACTGTATTTATATTCCATATGAGGCATGCATGTTTATTTTCTGTTTATTTAGTTCATTTATTTTAACTGCTATATAAACTGCGCGTCCGAGGAAACTTGGGTGCAACGACGGTGTCGTCGTACTATGTTTTTATTTATGTATATGCATTGGACCTACTTTATGAGACTACCCCATCTTCATGAGACATTTATGTTTCATTGGCCATGACACTATTCTTACACGAGTATGAGTCACATGTAGGACACGGACTTGCGTACTCGGCTAGCCACCGGTACGTATAGGTCGTGCGACGGATAGGGATAATTGTCAATAGAAACTTTGCATGCTAGTAGACCTGGCGGTTATTAGAGGTTTATCGTGTTATGGACATGACATGCTTAGAGCATTGGGTGGGAAGAACAACAAGTAAGGCATTTGGGCTCCTTTACACTTTTTTCTTCTGTACCCCGGAAGCTCCGCTGGAGATACGGGCGGTGATGACCCCTATACTACTTGGCGGGCCTCTGCCGTTCAAAAGACAACATGCCTTTGAGGCCCCTGGTTCTCCGAGAGAGGCATGCCAATCCCAGTTTTCAGCCAGATAGCCCACTTGGTGGAAAGTTGTTCTCAAACTGCATTCACATAGATGGTTAGGCGACCCCAATGGATGTTTATATTTCAGTACTTTATTGGCATGTGCTTTTTGTATCTTGTTACATCCCTCTGAGGACCTGGTCCATTCCAGATATAGGTGAGCAGGAGTACCCGCAGGAGTATGGACCTGGACCTGACGCTTCCTATCAGTCTGAGACGATCTTACCTTCTGATTATATGTGATTCATTGCAGATGTTTAGAGATTTTAGTTGCTATTCTTTTTGAGATATTTATTCTTATATTAGAGTTTATTCTCTTCTCTCTTTAGTAGTTTATTATAGTCGATTTACAGTGGATTTGTTTCCACCCGACTATCATACTTTGAGATTACTATTTGAGACTGCTTCTTTGATATTCAGTTATTGATTTCCATTATTCTATTATTTGTGTTGTGGATGAGATATAGAACTGCGTGTGACTTATTGTGACATATATTACCACTGTGGATTGGATATTCATGTACAGTGTACGTGTGTATATGGTTTTCATATATTGGAGTTCGTATACATACGGCTGGCGTGTTACGTATTCCTAGTCCTACGTATTTTGGGACTGGAGCGTGACATGTTTTTGTGGTGGCCCATGCAGGTCAAGAATATATTGTCTCGGTTACGTAACTGTACCGAACAAGCCTGCGTATAGGAATAGAGTTTAAGGATCTCATCCATGATTGATTGAAATTCATCCTTCCTATTTAATACTTGCATCCTGTTTGATTCCTGTACTTTTCTAATCGTTTCGTACATCAACTGCAGAGAGATGGATATGCAGAATGGATGTACTGCCGCCGATGGCGACGCAACTTCTGGAGTCAATGGTCAGACTCAAGGAGGAACCCCAACGATTCCTAGGCTTCCGGGACCAGATGGACAGACTCACACCCCAGTTCCATCTGATCTTCCCGCTTCACCTATTGGGAACCTTCCACCTGTCCCAGTACCGCAAGATGGCCAAGCGCAGATGTTCCAATTCTTTCAGATGATGATACAGGAACAGAGGCTGCAGGCAGCGGAGCAGAGGCAGCAGGCAGCCGAGCAGAGGCAAGAATTTTTGGCAGCACTGGAGAGGATGGCTGCACATGCTACTGTACCAGCCCAAGCACTAGCTCCAGTACCTCGAGCTAGGGTTGGATCAGTAAAGGATTTTGTACAGATGGGTGCAAGGCAGTACAAGGGCACTGAGAGCCCGGAGGAGACCACCAACTGGATCACTCACACGCAGAAGCTACTGGAGGCATCGCAGTTACCCACGGACCTATGGATGACGGCTGTACGGACGCTTCTAGATGGTAATGCTCATCACTGGTGGGAATCCATGGAGCGCCAGTTGGGTACTTACCAGACTTGGGAGCAGTTCTTGGAGTGCTTTGAGGGAAAGTACTTCCCGAACACTGTCAGGGACACCTTGTATGATCAGTTTCTTCACTTAGAGCAAGGGAACCGAACCGTGGACGAGTATGATGCCGAGTTTAGTCGACTCAGCAAATATGGCGCTGCTTTGATACCAAATGACTTGGCTAAGAGATTTCATCGAGGACTGACCCAGGAGCTACAACATTATACAAGCTCGCAGTCCCGAGTCTCTTACGCTGAACTACTGACAGAGGCCAGATTTCAGGAAACCATTAGCAGAGGAAATGGAGGTCAGCTGCGGACATAACAAGGATCAGCAAGGATACAGCAGGGACCGACAAGGACACAGCAGGGAGGACCTATCAGACGTCCTTTGGCACAACAGCATCAGCAACACCGAACAGCACCGTACCAAAATCTGGGGAAGCCCTATTGCAGTTATTGTGGGAGGAACGGACATATTTTGAGAGATTGTCGGACTCGCTTGGGTCAGTGTATGAGATGTGGCTCTGGACAGCACCTGGCGAGAGACTGCCCAATGCAGCAGACACTTCCACCTCCAGCTCAGAGATTAGCGCTTCCCGCATCGAAGCCAACCTAGCAGATGACTGGACCGGGAGCACCTCGACCCCCAGCAGTAGGAGGATTTCAGAGAGGACCACCGCTACCCACTCAGGAGGAGCAGTATATGAGGACCGGACATGGACAGCCGCAGAGGAACGGGCGAGCTTTTGCATTGGAGGTAGATGACATGGATCATGAGGTGGATGTCATAACAGGTATTACCCTTACTTTTACTTTTCCTGCTGTGATATTATTTGATACGGGAGCCACCCACTCATTCATATCATCTAGTTTTATTGCCAAACACAACATTGCTTCTACACCATTATCTAGTTGTGTTAGAATTCTAACCGGAGGAGGAGTTGTACCAGTTAGTCGAGTTTGTAGATCGGGCCCTATAGTAATTCGTGGCAGAGAGATGAATGCCCAACTCTTAGTCCTTTCTATGCCGTCTTTTGATATTGTGCTTGGAATGGACTGGCTAAGCAAGTACCATGCTTTCTTCGACTGCTTTGGAGGAAGCATTCTTTTTAAGGTACCAGGCCAGCCTGAACTTGAGTTTGTCCGAGGATCCACAGAAATCCTTGATGGTATGCAGCTCGCAATGAACGATGTTGTCTATCACCCTATTATTTCAGAATCTCTAGACGTCATTCCAGAGGATTTGCCAGGACTACCCCCAGACAGAGACGTAGAGTTTTCAATTGAACTAGCACCCGGAGCAGCACCTATAGCATCGCATGTTTACAGACTAGCGAAGAAGGAGATGGACGAGCTGAAGGCACAGTTAAAGGAGCTAGAGGAGAAAGGTTTCATCCGACCGAGTGCATCATCCTGGGGAGCACCAGTGTTGTTTGTACCCTAGAAGGATGGGTCAGTGCGTATGTGCATTGACTACAGAGCCTTGAATGCAGTGACAGTGAAGAACAAATATCCATTGCCATACATTGATGACCTGTTTGATCAACTCAGTGGAGCTAAGGTATTCTCGAAGATAGATTTGAGATCGAGATATCACCAAGTGAAGGTACGGAAGCAGGACATTCCGAAGACCGCATTCAGAACAAGATATGGGCACTACGAGTTTTTGGTCATACCATTTGGATTGACCAATGCTCCAGCAATCTTCATGGACTTGATGAATCGAGTCTTCCACCAGTACTTGGACCAGTTCGTGGTCGTCTTTATAGATGATATACTTGTCTATTCGAAGAGCCACGAGGAGCACGAGAAGCACCTGCGGATTGTTCTAGAGACTTTGAGGAGAGAGCAGTTATATGCTAAACTCAGAAAATATGACTTCTTCTTGGACAGAGTTTCATTTCTGGGATATGTTGTTACAAGAGATGGTATTTCTGTTGATCCAGAGAAGATCTCAGCAGTTGAGACATGGCCTATTCTTAAATCAGCAGCAGAGGTGAGGAGTTTCCTTGGACTTGCAGGATATTACCGACGGTTCGTGGAAAACTTCTCAAGAATAGCGGCACCTATGACTCGTTTGACTTGTAAGGATCAAGAATTTATATGGACTGACAAGTGTCAAGCAGCCTTCGAAGAGTTGAAGAAGCGACTGACTACAGCACCAGTATTGACGATTCCGTCAGGATCAGGAGGTTATGTGATCTACAGTGACGCATCAGGAAAAGGCTTGGGATGCGTATTGATGCAGCATGGCAATGTGATTGCATATGCATCTAAGCAGTTACGAGTACATGAGAAGAATTATCCGACTCATGACTTGGAACTTGCAGCCGTTGTATTTGCCCTGAAGCCATGAAGACATTACTTATATGGGGAACGAATAGAAATCTATACAGACCACAAAAGCCTCAAGTACGTCTTCACGCAGAAGGAGTTAAATATGAGGCAACATCGATGGCTCGAGTTGATGAAAGATTTCGAGATAGAGCTATATTATCATCCAGGCAAGGCTAACGTGGTAGCAGATGCGTTAAGCCAGAAACCAGCAGCTTACTTCTTGACAGCACAGAGGGCACTATTGGAGGACTTGCAAGAGCTTGGCATTGAAGTGATACTACCCGGAACAGATGGAACACTAGCCAACTTGTAAGTACAATCATCATTGGTAGAGAGGATTAAGGCTTCTTTGCCTACAGATGCCAGATTCAGGAGGCTAAAGGAAAGGACAGAGGCCGGAGAGCAGACAGGATTGCGCATTCACGAGGATGGGATATTACGATGTGGTGATCATCTTTATGTTCCAAATGGAGAGATTCGACAGGAGCTGATGACAGAGGCTTATAGTTCGATCTATTCTATTCATCCTGGAGGCACCAAGATGTATCGTGACTTACGACAACACTTTTGGTGGCATGGGATGAAGAGAGAGATAGCCCGCTTTGTAGCTAAATGTCTGGTATATCAACAAGTGAAGGCGGAGCACCAGAGGACAGCAGGATTATTGCAACCACTTCCGATTCCAGAGTGGAAGTGGGAGCACATCACTATGGACTTCGTCACGGGTTTTTCCAAGAGTCCAAGTGGGAGAGATGCAGTGTGGATAATAGTGGACCGACTCACCAAGTCAGCCCATTTTATACCTTTTAGAGTGGGTCAGTCTACAGAAGCTTTAGCTGACTTATATATGAGGCAGATCGTGAGATTGCACGGTATACCAGTCAGCATTGTATCGGACAGAGATTCGCGCTTCACATCGCACTTTTGGAGGAGCATGCAGGAGAGTCTTGGTACTCGTCTGAAGTTCAGTACATCTTAACACCCGCAGACAGATGGGCAGTCGGAGCGTACTATTCAGACATTGGAAGATATGTTGAGGGCTTGCATGTTAGACTTCGGAGGATCATGGGAGGACCACCTACATCTTGTAGAGTTTTCTTACAACAATAGCTATCAAGCGAGTATTCAGATGGCTCCGTTTGAAGCATTGTATGAAAGAAAATGTAGGTCTCCTGTGTGTTAGAGTGACGTGGGAGAACGTCAGATTTTGGGACCCGAGTTGGTGGTCAACACCGTAGAGACAGTCAAGAAGATTCAGGGACACTTGCGAGCAGCGCAAGACAGGCAGAAGCAATGGACAGACCTTCATCGTCATCCCTTGGAGTTCAAAGAGGGCGATCATGTATTCTTGAGGATATCACCGACCAGAGGCACCATCCGATTCGGAGGACGTGGCAAGTTGAGTCTAAGGTATATTGGACCATTTGACGTGCTCGAGAGAGTTGGAGAGGTGGCATATCGACTTGCGCTACCACCTTCACTGGAGGGAGTACATGACGTATTCCATGTGTCGCAGCTCAGGCGATATGTGGCAGACAGCAGTCATATTCTTAACCATTCAGAGATCACCATTGGGCCGAGCTTGTCTTACCAAGAGCAACCCGTGGGAATCCTTGATCGTCGAGAGAAGGTGTTGAGGAACCAGTCTATTTCCTTGGTTCGCGTAGCATGGAGGCATGGCGCGCCAGGAGAATCAACTTGGGAGCGCGAGGACGACATGCGCAAGCGTTTTCTAAACCTATTCGCAGACCAAGGTATGAATTTACATTGTTAATTTATATCTTATACCATCCTTGCATTCTATCGTGGCTTAATTTTAATTTCGAGGACGAAATTTTTACAAGTTGGGTAGAATGTAAAACCCCCTTCCTAAAAAATCGTATATACCCTTTATTTATTAATTATTAATTAAATTATAGTAATTAGGTCTAAATAGGAGAAATAGATTTTTAATAATTTTTATGTTAGGTGTTCGGACACTTAGAGGACTTATGGGACCATCAGGAATTTTTCGGAATTTATTCCATGTAGGAGCCCCCTTGAGCAGTTGCTAGCCTAATAGTGTGCATTATTATAATCTAGAAATTTTTCTATGAGTATATATATTAAATATATATATAAATATATATATATATATGCATATATTAATAGGAAAAGAAAAGATTAAGAAAAGAAATTATTAAATGAGAATTAATTAATAATAATATTAATATAGTAATAACACTAAAGCATAGCAAATGCTTTCAACTTGCTAGCAATTGCTAGCAAGCAAAGCAGCCACTTTAGCAATTCACTAACCAAATAGGACCCGCCCCTTTGCATTAGTCTTCAGCCAATTCCACCCAGGGACCCGACCCCCTTGGCCGAAGCATTCGGCCGCGACCACTCCCAACCTCCCTCTTCCCTATTATATATATATATATATATATATATATATATATATATATATATATATATATATATATATATATATATATATTCCAAAACCCTAACCTAAATCTCCAGACCTCCTCTTCCCATCTAGAGCCGTCACCGCAGCCAGAGAAGCCCCTCCAAGCCATCCAAACCATCCCGACGACGCCGACCTCGCGTACTGCAAATTCCCACACGAGGCACCTTCGCTCCGAAATTGTTTCCCGTCGACTCGCTCAACCAAACTCCGTTTCGTCTTCACCGGTACGCTCACCCCTTAACCCTCTTCCATAGTTGTATTATAGCCAACCTCGGAAAACGTGTACCCCTAGGCGAAAAACAGCGTCCAAAGTGGGCGGAGCAGACCCAATTCTGGGATCGCAGAAAACTACGGTGACCACCTATATTGCCGAGTTCGTATCTCCCACCACAGAGATCCGAATTTGGTGATTCTTTTTGATACCTGTAGAACACTTGACCTAGTTTATTTTCTATTAAATAACCCTATGCTATTAGTTGCTGTGGACATAGTTATATTCGTCACAAAACTACGCGCACCCACTTTTTCCAGATTTCTAAAAGTTGGAAAATGGAGCGCGTCCCGCCAAACTGGACCGCCCCACCCTGTACCAAGTATACCAAACGGTGCACGCAGAGTAATCGGACACGTGAAAATTCATGGGGACTGATTCGGACGCGTGTGCGCGCCAAAATTAGGCCGTATCCGCGGACACACTCCGTGTCATAACTTTTGTGAAACTCGCGCGTATTTTGTGCACGCTTGTCAGATTGCGACGAAACTTGTGCCACTGGACTCGTGGTAATGCGCTGGTCCTGTGACCCAATTTTCACAAAATTCTGAGACGGTTGACCAAATCGCCAATTGGCGGGCCCCACAGTTGACTTTTTGGACAAAATTATGTTCGGCTCATCGAAATCCACAATTGGACATACCGTTGGGTTCGTATTGACATCTAGAGTTGTTTGACCTATAGTTTGTCCCATTTAGAGACTGTTACCCTCGGTACACTTTTTGGTGCAAAGTGGGCCACACGTGGACCCCACTTTTGCCCGAAATTACCGTTTTGCCCCTGTGTCCAAATTGGACTAAAGGGATGTGCTTTTTAGCTATTTTTCTCATTTCGGAAACGTTGGTGATGTTTATTTCAGCATCCGGAGATGTTTGTTCGGAGTCCTTAGTTCCAGGTTCTGTGTCCTTGACATTGGGCGCGTACACTTTACAGATATCTTGCCAGACAAGTATACCTTGCCATTGTACTGTATTTACATTCCATATGAGGCATGCATATTTATTTTCTGTTTATTTAGTTCATTTATTTTAACTGCTATATAAACTGCGCGTCTAAGGAAACTTGGGTGCAACGACGGTGTCGTCGTACTATATTTTTATTTATGTATATGCATTGGACCTACTTTATGAGACTACCCCATCTTCATGAGGCATTTATGTTTCATTGGCCATGACACTATTCTTACACGAGTGTGAGTAACATGTAGGACACGGACTTGCGTACTCGGTTGGCCACTGGTACGTATAGGTCGTGCGACGGATAGGGATAACTGCCAATAGAAACTTTGCATGCTAGTAGACCTAGCGGTTATTAGAGGTTTATCGTGTCATGGACATGACATGCTTAGAGCATTGGGTGAGAAGAACAACAAGTAAGGCATTTGGGCTCCTTTACACTTTTTCCTTCTGTACCCCGGAAGCTCCGCTGGAGATACGGGCGGTGATGACCCCTATACTACTTGGCGGGCCTCTGCCGTTCAAAAGACGACATGCCTTTGAGGCCCCTGGTTCTCCGAGAGAGGCATGCCAATCCCACTTTTTAGCCAGATAGCCCACTTGGTGGAAAGTTGTTCTCAAACTGCATTCACATAGATGGTTAGGCGACCCCAATGGATGTTTACATTTTAGTACTTTATTGGCATGTGCTTTTTGTATCTTGTTACGTCCCTCTGAGGACCTGGTCCCTTCCAGATATAGGTGAGCAGGAGTACCCGCAGGAGTATGGACCTGGACCTGACGCTTCCTATCAGTCTGAGACGATCTTACCTTCTGATTATATGTGATTCATTGCAGCTGTTTAGAGATTTTAGTTCTTATTCTTTTTGAGACATTTATTCTTATATTTGAGTTTATTCTCTTCTCTCTTTAGTAGTTTATTATAGTCGATTTGCAGTGGATTTGTTTCCACCCGACTATCACACTTTGAGATTACTATTTGAGACTGCTTCTTTGATATTCAGTTATTGATTTCCATTATTCTATTATTTGTGTTGTGGATGAGATATAGAACTGCGTGTGACTTGTTGTAACATATATTACCACTGTGGATTGGATATTCATGTACAGCGTACGTGTGTATATGGTTTCCATATATTGGAGTTCGTATACATACGGCTGGCGTGTTACGTATTCCTAGTCCTATGTATTTTGGGACTTGGGCGTGACACCAATCCCAACTCCCCCAGCGGGGTGGCGAAAGTCCCGGTGAGCGGAATGTATCGCTCCATCAGTGCCAGAAACAGGTTAGGGTTAGGAGGTAACCCAACGCTGGTGGCACTCACAGCTGCCAATAGACCGATGTTCTCCAACTCAATCCGAAAATGCTCCAGGGCCCAATCAACTAAGCGAGCCCATCGAAGATTTGCTGGGGTCATCCACCCATTGCATCGAGGATTCGCCTTGGGGTATACTCCTCCGTGCCCCATGAAATCATTACAGAAGGTCGGCAATTGCACCGGCTGGAGCACCAAGCTATCTTCACTCGGGACACTGCCCGGGTATAATCCCCTGAACGACGTTACATGACCGGAAGGGCGGCTGACAAATAGGCCAGATCCTTTCTGGTAGAAGATCTTCCCCGGCCTACCGTGAAGATCGGGAGTCAGCGTCCACGATATCTTCCTGGGATGAGTAGCATGGGAGAATGCCGAGATGGGATAATCTCTCGGCATCTTGGGCAGACTCAAGACCAACTTTTCGGCAGGGAAAACCCAGAGTTCTTTCTTTGGCTTCGTCTGGGACTGCTTATAAATCATGTTCCCGAAAAGAAAGGCCGGCTTTATATACTGGTTCCCGTCTACATACGTTAAAGGCTCTCCATTAATCATGTTCAGCAGCGTTCGCTCGCCCTGAGCCGATATCAAGATTTCCCTTCCTTTGGGATATTGGGGTCCGGAGATAGGAAATACCATATGGGACAAATCCTCCAGATAGTTGGAGTGCAGCAACCCGGCGGCAGAATCCATCACCTCGGCTAGCGGAGACACGCCCAAGTTAACTGCAAGGGTGCAAGAAAAACACGTCAGTTTTATACTAGATGTTACAAATATCGCAGCACATGCCAAGAGGCAACGGTCTGAGCTCTACGCCAAGACTGTACAAACTTGATCGTTTACGCCGGAATTGTCATCCAGAAGCATAAAATTCAAGTCGGCAGTATAATGTCTGTGCTTTACGCCAGACTACCAAGGTTCGAGCTATTACGCCAGAATTTTCATCCACAAGCGTAAAAGTTCAAAATTATACAGTATACACCAAGTTTTCGGCAGTCAAAAGCTTTTTACGCTCAACTGCAAAAATCTGGAGTTTTTACGCTGACACATTAGAAATATGGGCGTAAAAGATAAAACGTCTCTGTGCATCATCTTCCTCAAAGAGGCTATCAGCACAGAAGACGACCTAGCGCGGTCACGTTCAACGTGTGCGAAGGATTTTTTAGTCGTTCTCATTCGTCCCAAAAGCTCTACCTATCAGGCCGGGTGCACTGCTCATCGGCGGGATGCTCAGCTCAGAATGGGGTCCAACAGGAGGCACTCCTGCTTGGGCAGAAGAACAAGAAGAGGAATCAATCTTCTTTCCCTTAGAGGAGGATGATTGCTTAGAGGCCATTACTGAAAACTTTGAAAACTCAGAGAAGACTCGGAGAAGAGCTCGAACAGTCGGAGGCTTTCTTTCGCAGAAGACGGATGAAAAGTTTTTCTCTCAAAAAACTTGGAATATATATAGAGTTCGGATGGACTCCTCGGACCCCGAACCAAATCTCCTAATTAAATATTCGGTTATGATTGGGTCCTACGTCAGCCTATTATTCAGAGAAGGCGGACAGTCAGCAAATTTGAAAAGTTTTTTCGCGCAAAGCAGGTCAGCAGTTCTTACGCTAAGGAGATTTCTACGCTCGACAGCAACAGATCTACGGTTTCACGCTCGCAAGCTATAAGTCTATGGTTTTACGCCCGGATGCCTTTGTGCTCGGTAGCTTTTATGCTCGAGAGGCCACAATCCTACGACTTCATGCCAGTAGATAACAAATCGATGATCTCACGCTCGGTGGCGCTTGGTTTATGCTCAGAAGCAACATATCCACGACTTCACGCTCGGAAAAATTTTCTTTTCAGAAGCTATAAATCTACATTTCTACGCTAAGGAGCTTTCTACGCTCGACAGCTACGAATCTACGGCTTTACGTTCGACGGCTACAAGTCGGGTTTTACGCCCAGATGTCTTTGTGCTCAGTAGCTTTTATGCTCGAGAGGCTACAAACCTACGACTTCACGCTCAGGAACTACAAGTCTATGATTTCACGCTCGATGGTGTTTAGTTTATGCTCAGAAGCTGCAGACTAATTATTTCACGCTCCACGACTTCCCGCACATCTGAAGGATACGCCGGCCAGATCACGCGTACATCTGAACGATCCTCAAAAGCGGTCAATTGCAAAGAGTTCACACAGAGGATACTCGTTCTTGACCTCAAGATATCCCAAGTACCCGAAGCATACATAGTTCAATATTGAAAAGCTACTCTTCTTCATGGGTCGGTTCAAAGTTCATCCAGACTCCAGTCTGAATATTTCATCTATCAAGATGGCAACTCAGTTTGACAGCCATTTCTCGACCCTGTTCCAAGGGATTTTCAAGAAATCATTCTTGAAGATGATGTCTGAACAAAGAAATTATGTTCATCAGAAGCAGCAGTTCAGAATTCTACGCGGTTCCTCACTCCTAAAACAGCAGGACGGTTCGAACACTCGAATGCTAAAGCGGCTTTCTACGCATCTCTAGTTATGCGTAAAAGATAGGACAGGACCTAGCACTCTTTCTAAACAGAGTCGACGTAAAGAATCAGACGTGTCAAAGCTACACATATTCAGACTTCACAGCAAAGTATGGCAACATGATCATATGAAGAAGAAAGACGATTTTATTAAAATTTAAAGCATGATTACATGAGGAAAATCCAGTCTACAAGGGTTTTCTTTATTTTTTATGACTACATATGAGGGAAATCCCGTCTACAAAGGGCTTCCTCATCATCGTCTGAAGATCGCACCAGGATATGTTTTGACAGGTTCTCACGTTGGTGAAGGTCTTCCTTTTCTTCCAAGAAGATGATCAGTGGCGGGAGGATACAAAAATGGGCATAGACCCATCCTCCAATAGAAGGAAAGCAGGGTAAATCTGCTTCCCTACAGACCAACGCCGCTCGAGCCGGGACGGAGCTAGTTGCTGCTCTCACCCCCGGAGGTAACGGGAGAAGGCGCAGCGCCATGGTAGAAAATGATTCTTCCTCTCTCCCGAAGAACCACCATACAAAGTTGTTGATTATCCCGAGCAAGGGAGGCTATGATATCCTTCCATGATCCATCGTTGCAGATGAGACTTGCTCGAAGCCGCCGTCTTTTTCGGCTCCTTACATGCTGGAAGAATATGGTCTTCTTCTTCCTCAGATCGACCCGACGGACTCCAGCGATCATCCTTGTGTGGCGAAAGGAATGCGGGAAGAACAGGTTAAACTCCTCGGCCTTTTATAGGCGAGAGAGGTCACACCGGTCCCCAATAAATCCGCCATAAAGTTAACATCGACCGTTTCAACGCTCCATTCAGAAACGTTTCGAGTTACGAGGAGCGGTTCATGCTTCATTCAAAGCGTACCAAATTCCGAAGAAATTTGAAAGCTTTGAAGGGGGTCTTGTAGAAGCATGAAAAATACGCTGGATAGCTCTACGCAACATGGTGATGCAGGGCAACGTAAGCAGGGGACCTCAAGGCCATCAAGAGTGCAACAGAGCTTTTCCGCTGAGCACGGCGTAAAATATGATAGGACCATCCACGTAAATGCAGTATGTCCAGGCCGCTTCAGCGTAGACGGGGTGCTTCATCGCCTCCATGGCGTAAAACTCATCCGCTTTTGTAGCAGTGTTAAAGCGTACAAGGAACGCTTCGTCTTCCCCGAAATGAACCTGTCAAGTCACGCAGTGAACCTGACATCTGACTCCTGACAAAAAGTGCTGCACGGCTACCCAGACGACGGCTGGAAAGATGGCAGACCACTCGGGACGCGTCCCACAGTATGATGGCGGATCTCTGCATTTAATGCAGAGGATTTGATTAAATATCACCGAACCATCGTTTACTGACATCCCCTCAGCGGAGACTGCTTTTATGCATACAAGGGGATACGCTGCCTTGTTTTACACAGGCAAACATGAACTGTTTATGCTCCGCAGAAGACAAACAGACTGCCACGTCAAAAGCTGCTCTTCGTACAGGGCTCGAGGCACGTCTCTGCACTGAATGCTCAGAACGGTGGCAGGCCTTCGGAACATGCCTCGACAATTAATGATGATGGCGGATCTCTGCATTTAATGCGAGAGATTTGATTATATATCCAAGAGCCGTGATTTCGGCTAAAGACGTCCACATCACCTCGGCTTCTACGCCCATTCAGCTTCTATGCTCGTTCTGCTTCTATGCTCATTCGGCCTTCTGTGCTTATTCGGCTTCTATGCCATCAGGCTTCTACGCCTACTCGGCTTCTATGCCTACTTGGCTTCTACGCCATGGTGACAGACATTGGCTTCTACGCCAACCTCTTCTACACGGGGGATACCTACCTACGTGGCTTCTACGCCGTGATCTTCGTAGCGATTATACGCGTTTTGTCCCTTAGTTGGACCCGCGTCACACGCTCATTCAAAAGGTCATCTATACGCAGGCTTTGGTTATTTTAACCGTTGTATAAAAGGGTGCTGTACTTTCCACTACTCGGTTTCTACACCGATTGAGTGGTCACTGTCACCAAAACTCTATAAATAGAGACCTCTATCAACAGAGGAACAGGTTGAGACTTTAAAAATTGAACAAGGTCGAAACTTTGAAAGAAGATCGAACCACGGGTTGAAACATTGGAGATTGAGGAGAGGTCGAATAGTCTTTGAGAGAGAGAGAGAGAGAAGCATCCAGAGCTCAGGCAAAGAGTAGCGATCGACGACATTGGCATCGTGCATCCATCCTCTTTCGCCACCTACGAAGCTGCTTTTCGTCTTCCACGGCACTTCTTCACCATCTTATAGGCCAAGGGCTAAAGTGATCGACTGCAGATCAGACACCTATAGCAATCATCTACCCAGATTAAATAAATTGTACTCCCACATCCTCGTATAGGATCAAATTGTACAAGTTTGTTTGTAAACCAAAGAAGGCGGGTTTCGTGCAAATCTCGTATCATATACATTTCGTTCTTTCGTTTAATACCACAAACAGGTACTACTTAAGGATAAAAGATGTCGATCAATATAGTTGCTAGTAACTTAATTTGAACGACGAACATTCGATATATTAACATGGGGAGACGAACATGCATATAATAATAAGGAGCCCATAAATGTAATGTGGGATTAGGAAGGTAGTTCAAAAATAGCTCTTTAGTGGACCGAGCAATTGATAATAGGCATGGGTTGTGTGTTCGGACTGAACATGGGATGCTAGATCCATCAGGAGACCTAACCCTAATTTTTCCTCATGGTCCCTACCGTAGCCTATATATATTCTCTATTCCCTATCTGTCATATCATATCAAAAGCGAGTAGCTTTCTCTAAATTCGTCTTTCACGTAAGAAGATAAAGATGGTCGGCCAAGGAGAAGAAAATATTGGAAGATCGTCGTCCACACGATGTCCAATCCGAGGAAGGAATACGTGTAGAAGATCTTGGGATCGCTAACTGATCAAGGTTGCTGAAAACCTTCATCTTCATATCGTTATTTCAGGTATAATTCTTGAACCCTAGTTTCCGCCTTTGAAGGGTTAGATCACGTACTAAACATGTTAATCTTCTATCGATTGATATGTACACCAATCTGCGGTCCTGGGGATCTCCAGTTTAATTAATTAGTATCAGAGCACGTATTAGATCTGTGTATCGATTGATAAGTTCATATTGTCCAATAAAACTTATATCGAATATAGCTGGTAGATGTAGATCTATTCTCCATCGGTTTTGCAGATATCTTAGATCCAACTATTATGGTCTGATTGCAAATTTTGTTTCTGTGATTTAAACCCACGGCATGTCGTGGTTGTTGTTGTTTATGGATGTAATTAAAATCATGAGGGTTGATCGTGCTTATTTTTTTTTAATCTAGATTATGTGTAAACTCCTTCAGGAGTCATAGGATTGATGTAATTTAAAAAAAAAAATTTGATCTATCGTGATGGTGGTGGTGGTTGTTTCTGATGCGGGACGATATGTTATTTTCTAGCAGGGCAGACATATAGTTTTCGATGAAGAAAAAAGACGGCCAAACCTAAAAATAAAAAATAACATTACGAAGTATAATATATGGCCAAACCTCGAATAACTCTACGTAGAGCAATATTCTAGATTCGACACAATTGAGGAATAAGTAGGATATAAATGGCCATAATAGTTGGATATTTAATTTTTTTATTGCTATATCTGGTTATTTTGTTATGCATGTTTATTATTCTGTGGATGTTTTCTATAAACTAAGCCCGCGTTAATAATGGACAACATGGACATACGTCAACTAGTAGAAAAATTCTCATTGTTAAATAACTAAGTGGAGAGAAAATTTATTTAGTATAAATCTCATGGTCTCCATTGCTGGTTTGTAGGTGATGTAATTATACTTGTGTGTTAGTTTTAGTGCATTCCTCTATATCGGATGAGTATAATTACAGATCACCAGTACAGACTTCTTTTGGAATAATTATAAAAAATTACCTAGTGTATGTTTACTTCTTCATTTGAAGGAACGCATTACGAAGTAATGGACTTAATATTAAGTAATAGTGTACACTTAGATACAAATAATGGTATCATTCCCATCAGAGTCACTGCTATTATTTGTAGGACCAAAGCAAAGACGAACAAATTAATTATATTTTTTAGATAGTTAGGTTGACATGAAAGTAAAATTAATAAGCAAAACCTCTTTGGACAAATATTGAATTTGTATACGTCCACACTATCATGGCGTACTAAATTCATGGTGTTTAAGGTGTTGGTGAACTTTTTATTATTGTTTTAAGGGAATCAATATTTATTTAGTTCAAATTTTTTTTGCCTTATATAATTATTATTTATGTGATTCTCATGATTTCAAAAATGAGTTCATTCAGTCTACTTATGGTAATTCTTAAAGAAAACAAACTTACTAGCCGTAATTACACTGACTAGAAATGTAACTTGGATATTGTCTTAACTACTGAAGAGTACAAATATGTACTCCATGAGAAATGTCATCCTAAGCCTGATGTTAATTCTGATGAAGAGGTCAAAGAGGCTTATAAGAAGTTGATCAAAGCAGATAAGATGGCGCAGTGTTATATTCTGGCATCTATGTCAAATATGTTGCAACATCAGTATCAGGTCATAGCCATAATTTATGACATGATGTACAACCTCAAGGAACTCTTTAGACATCAGAGTAGGGCAGCTAGAAAGTTTGCTATGAAGAGTTTTATGAATATCCATGGCTGAAGGGACGCCAGTAAGGGATCATGTTCTCAATATGATGTGTCATCTGAATGAGATGGAGATCCTTGGAGCTAAAATCGATAGGAAAAATTAGGTCGATATCATTCTCGGGACTCTGCCTAAAAGTTTTGACACATTTTTCCTTAACTACAACATGAACAAAAGGTTGTACAGTTTGGCAGGACTTGTAAAAGAACTACAGGATGCTGAGGCTCTAATGAGGCAGAATGGTCATATTTATGTGGCTGAAAAGGCTTCTACTTCTAAGCCGATCGAAAGGTGGTAAGAAGAAGAAAAATATTCAAAAAAAGCAAATTCAACAAAGAAGGGCATAAGACCTCAATACATTATAAAAAAGCTAAAAGGCAAGTGTTTCAAGTGCAAATGGTCAGGATATTGGAAGAATGACTGTCTACTTCTCAAACAAGGGAACAAAGAAGGTATATCTCATTTATTAGTAGTTAAAACATGTTTAGCAGTGTTATCTACTGGCACCTGGTGTGTAGATACATGAGCCACTAATCTTGTCTGTAATTCATTATAGGGGTTCCAGAAAACCAGGCGGCTTAGTGATGGAGAGATATGCTTGTTCATAGGTGACGCTACAAAAGTAGCGGTCGTTGTAATAGAAGATGTTATTTTATCTTTTGGTAGAAATAAGTCTTTGACATTGAGAGATTACCTTTATTCACCTTCACTTAGAAGGAATTTAATTTATGTTTCTATGCTAGTTAAAAATGGATATTCAGTTTATTTTAATGACAATATTGTTATTAAAAAAAATAAGCATTTTATCTGTTCTTGTGCATTAGTTGATAATTTGTATGTCTTTAATCCTATTTCATCCAAAATATAATTTATGGAAATGAATACGTCTTCTAACTTAAATAAGAGAAAAAACCCTTCTTGTATGAACCAAACATATCTTTGACATTTGCGGTTAGGGCATATTAATCTAAGAAGGATTCAAAGACTGGTTAAAGATGGACCTTGGAGTTCATTGGAAGTTGTGGCACTTTCAGTCTGTGAATCATGTTTGGAAGGTAAAATGACCAAAAGACCTTTCACGGCAAAGGGGTATAGGACCAAAGATGTGTTGAAATTGGTTTATTCTGATTTTTGTGGGCCTATGACTGCCCAGGCTAGGGGTAGATTTGAATATTTTGTCATATTCATTGATAATTATTCAAGGTATGGATACATTTATTGGATGTGTCATAAGTCTGAGGGCTTTAAGAAATTCAATGAGTAAAAGGCTGAAAAACGGAGAAACGTCACAGAAAATGTATCAAGTCATTACGTTCAGATCGTGATGGCGAGTACCTCTTTGAAGAGTTTAAAGATTATTTATCAAAGGCTGGGATTACATCCCAATTGACTGCACCTAGAATACCCCAACTGAATGATATAGCATAAAGAAGTAATATGATCTTATGGAGATAATTATATCAATAATGAGTTATTCGAATTTACCAGAATCATTTTAGGGATATGCCTTAGAGACTGCGGCTTATATTTTGAACTTGGTACCTTCTAAGTCACTACCTATCACTCCCACAGAGCTGTGGACCGGACGTAAGCCTAGTCTAAAAAATGTTCGGATTTTGGGTAGTCAAGTACATGTGCTAAATGGAAAAGCAGTTTAGTTGGAATCTTGTACAGAAGTACGCTTATTTATAGGCCATCCAAGAGAAACGAAAGAAGGTTTATTTTATAGTCCTAAGGATCAGGAGGTCATTATTAGCACCAATGCTCGATTCTTAGAGGAAGACTATATGATGAACCATAAACCCATAAGTAGAGTTGTTCTAGAAGAACTGAGAGATAAAACACCAAATACTTCAGTACCAATAGTACAATATGTGTTTGATAATAAATGAAAGAAATAAAACTAGGTTTATACGGAACCCTTTCTTAGGTTTACAAACAAGAAGTACTATTAATCCTATACGAGGATGTTAAGTACAAAATTTAATCTGGGTAAATATTGCTATAGGAGTATGATCTGCAGTCGATCACTTTGTCTCTTGGACCACACGATGATGAAGACGTGCTGTAGAAGAAGTAGAAGCTTCAAAGATTGCAAGAAGGAGTGGATGCTCGATGCCAAGATCATCGATCACTACTCTTTGTCTGTTCTCTTCTCTCTTCGATTTTATGACTTCTTTCCTCAATTCTTCGACCTTTCGACCTCTGTTCTCCGAGTTTTCGACCCTGGACCTCCGTGGACGGAGGTCTCTATTTATAGGGTTTAGTGACAGTAACCATCCAGTCGGCGTAGAAGCCGGATAGTGGAGAGTGTGGCACTTTTTATGCGACGGTTATAATAACTGTCACCCACGTATAAATGATCTTCTGAATCTGCGTGTGACGTGTGTCCCATTATGAGGTGACGCGTATAACTGCTGCGAAGATCACGGCATGCAAGCCACGTAGGTAACTGCCCCTTGCGTAGAAAAGGTTGGCGTAGAAGCCAATGACTGTCACCATGGCATAAAAGCCAAATAGTTGTGAAGTTGGCGTAGAAGTCAAATAGGCATAGAAACCTGTTAGGCGTAAAAGCCTGATGCTGGATGGATAGGTAGCTAGCGTAAAAGATAGCCGATCCTCCTTCCTTGACTAAAGTCTTGAGCGTATTCTGCACCAAATAGCCTTATCACGCACCAATACAAATATAGCCTGAGTTGGCGTATTCCGAGGAGATAGCATACGGCGTACTCCTATAGTTGAAAATAGCCAGGTCGACGTATTTCAAGGAGATAGCGTACAACGTGCTCCTATAGCTGAAAATAGCCTGATGGCGTAACATGCAGAGGTGATGATGTGGACGTATTAGCCATAATTATGGCTCACCCAGTCTTTGAAAGTAGAACTAAATCTCGTGTATTAAATGCAGAGATCTGCCCCCATCACGCGTATTTACTGCAGAGACGTACCTCGAGCTCTGTACGGAGAGCAGCTTTTGACGTGGCGGTTCGTTTCGTCTTCTGCTAAGCGTAAAAGCTCACGTCTGCCTGTATAAAACTAGGCAGTGTATTCCCTTGAATTCGTAAAAGCAATTTGTATCAAGAAAATATCACTAAACGACGGTCTGGGTCTCTGTGCCGAATCATCATTACAGCCGTCGTCTGGGTTGTCGTGCAGTACTCTTTGTCAAGAGTCAGGTTTACTGCATGATCTGACAGGTTCATTCGAGGAATACGAAAAGTTCCTCGTACCCTCCCATGCTGTATTAAAAGCAGATAGGTTTTACACCATAAAGGCGATATAACAACCTTTTTAGGCTGAAGCAGACTGAAATACTGTATTACGCGGGTTGTTTTGGAGCTATATTTTACGCTGTACTAGCTTTGAAGCTCTGTTGTACGTAGATAGCTCTGAAGTCATATCTTATGCCACACAACACTGAAACTCTGCTTTACGTGGGTTTTATGCATACTGCGTATAATCCTGTAGCGTATTTTTCATGCTTCTACAAGACCCCCTTCAAAGTTTTCAAATTCCTCGTAATTTGAAACACTTTGAATGAAGCATGAAACTGTCAAATCTGACTCATTCCTCAGGGCTTATTTCTCGACGGATTTTTGGGAGTTTGTTGGGATTCGGTGTGTTCTCCTCTGCCTATAAAAAGGTGAATGGGTTAACCTATTTTTCCCACACTTCCTTCACCACACAAAGATGGTTGCCGAAGTTCGTCTTGCTGACTTGAGGAAGAAGAAGATCATGTTCTTCCAGCATGTGAGGAGCCAAAAAAGAAGATGTCTTTGAGCAAATGTCCTCTGCAACGATGGGTTATGGAAGGATATCATAGCTTCCTTTGCTCGGGATGATCAGCAATTTCATATGGCGATTCGTCCAGGAGAGAGGAAGGGTCATATTCGACTACACAGCTTACAAGCTGTATTTTCTCCCGTTATGACGGTGGACGAGGGCAGACAAACTGGCCCTGTCTTCCAGTATTGAGTTGGGTCTGAATCCCAACTCAATCTGTCATGGCGTATGGAGGATGGGCTCTTGAATAATTTAAACAAGCCCAGTTTTGTATCCTCCCACCATTAATCTTTTTTTTGTTAATCGGCCGCAGAAACCGACTAACTGCTGAAGAAGACAACAAAGATCTCTACCAATAGGAGAACCTGACAGAACAGACTCTTGGTGTGATCCTAAGTGAAAATGAGAAACCCTTGGTAGAACAAGGATTTCCATCATATGTAATCATGAAGATAAAAAATCCTTTGTAGACTGGATTTCCATCATATGTAATCATGATTAATAAAATTATCTTTTTTTATGCATCTGATGATTTTTCATATTTTGCTGTGATGAAGTCTGAATAAATTTATGCCGACTCTGATAAAAAGAGTATCTGATCTCGTCCCGTCTTTTACGCGTAACTGAATACGCATAAAAAGCTGCTTAGCATATAAGTTGAAAATCCAAACTGTCATGCTATTTTGGACAAGGAGTCACGTAGAATTTTGATCTGTCACTTCTCTGATAAGAAGAATTCTTGTTCAGACCATCATCTTCAAGAATGATTTCCCGAAAATCCCTTGAAGTAGGGCGAGAAATGGCTGTCACAACTGGCCATGCTTGAACTGTAGAGAAAAGATTCTGACTGGATTTTGGATAAACTTCCAGTCGACCCAAGAAGAAGAGTCATTTTCAATGCTGAACTCTGTATGTCTTGGGTACTTGGGATATTTTAAGGCCAAGAAGGAGCATATTCCGCGTGAACCCTTGTAATTGGCTGTCTTGAGAATTGTTCAGATATACGCATACTCTGGCCTGCAAATTTTGAGATATGCGGAAAGTCATAGATTCGTAATGTAGATGAGCATAAAATTATGGGTTTATAGCCTCTCGAGCGTAAAATCTGCTGAGCATAAGAGCATCCGGGCATAAAATCGTAGATTTATAGCCTCTTAAAAGAATACTTCCGAGCGTGAAGTCGTAGATTTGTAGCCTCTGAGCGTAAAAAGTTTTTGAGTGTAAAATCATAGATTTGTAGCCACTGAGCGTGAAGTCGTAGGTTTGTAGCTTCTCGAGCGTAAAAGCTACCGAGCGTAAAAGCATTCGGGCATAAAACCATAGACTTATAGCCTCTGAGCGTAAAACCGTAGATTTGTAGACTCTCGAGCGTAAAAGCTCCTTAGCGTAAAATCATAGATCTGCTCTGCACGAAAAACTTTTTGAATTCGCTGACTGTCCGTCTTCCCTAAATGATAGGCTGACGTATTCCCCAATCATAACCGAATATTAAATATCGGATTTGGTTAGGAATTTGAAGAGTTATCTGAACTCTATAAATACCCCAAGGCTTTGAGAGAAAAAACCCTTCATCTGTCTTTTGCAAAACCCTAGCTTTCCAAGAACCTTTCTTCTTCGTTTCTTTCTCGAGAACTCTGAGTTTTAGCCATGGCACCGAAACCAACTTCCACCTCTAAGGGAAAGAAAGCTGCGTCTTCTTCTCGCTCCTCTGCTCAAGCACGAGCAACTCCTGTTGGGCTAAGCGAACCTCACTCTGAACGAAGTGCCCCACCATCAAGCTGTGCACCAGGCGTCATAGGTAAAGCTTTTGGGACGACGAGAACGAAGAAAACCCTTCGCACACGTTGTACGTGAATGCGCTAGGTCATCTTCTGTGCTGAGAGCCTCTTCGAGGAAGATGATGCACAGAGATGTTTTATCATTTACACCCACATTCCTAATGTGTCAGCGTAAAAACTCCATATTTTTGCAGTTTGGCGTAAAAGCTTTGACTGTCGAAATTTGGCGTATACTACAAACTTTGAGTGTTACGCTCTGGATAAAAATTTTGGCATAATAACTCAAATTTTGGTAGTCTGGCATAAAAACACAAACTGTTAGATTTTTTTGTATACTGCCAATCTTGAATTTTATGCCTCGAAAATAGGTTCTAGCGTAAAAACTCAAGTTTTTACAGTCTTGGCGTAAAAGCACAGACTATTGATCTTTGGCGTAAGCTGCAAGACTGTAATGTCTAGTGTAGAAACTGACTTATTCTTCTTGCATTTTGTAGTGAACTTGCAGATACCTCCGTTGGCTGAGGTGATGGGTTCTGCTGCTGGGATGCTGAACTCCAATTACTTGGAGGATTTGTCCCACGTGACATTCCCTATTTCTGGAACCCAGTATCCTGAAGAAAGGGGAATTCTGATATCGTCTCAAGGAGAGCGAATGCTGTTGAGTATGATCAACGGGGAGCCCCTGACGTATATAGATGGGGACAAATATATAAAACCAGCTTTCCTTTTCGGGGATATGATTGATAAACAGTCACAGACGAAGCCCAAGAAGGAAAACTGGGTTTTTACTGCTGGGGACATGGTTATGTACCTGCCCAGGATACCGAGAGATTATCCTATCTCGACATTCTTCTATGCCACGCATCCCAGGAAGATGTCGTGGACTCTGACCCCTAATCTTCATGGCCGGCCGGGGAAGATATTTTATCAGAAAGGATCAGACCAAGGATTATTTGTGAGCCGCCTTTCAGGCCCTGTCGTGCCTTTCAGGGGATTACTGCCGGGCAGTGTCCCGAGTGAAGACACTTCACTGCTCCAACCAGTCCAATTACTGACTTTTTGCAATGACTTCATGGGGCATGGAGGAGTATACCCCAAGGTTAATCCTCGGACCAATGGGTGGCTTACCCCTGTAAATCTTCGATGGGCTCGTTTAGTTGCCTGGGCCCTGAAGCATTTTCAGACAGAGCTGGAGAGCATTGGTCTGTTCTGTCTGTCTTGAACAATAAGGAGGCAAGGTTGGAGCGGGCTCGCGCTACAGTTTTGAGCTCCAGGAATGAGAGAATGACCTCTCTGGCACGACAGATTAGGGATTTAACTGCCCCTCCCCAATGATGTACTTCTTATTTCTCCTGTAATTTCTCGGAGATAATAAAGACACATTTTCTGACTTTGTGGACCCATCATTTTAGAATGTGATAGGCTAGGGTGAAAGTGATATCAGAGGTATCATTAACATAACATTCTTTCGTTAGGGTTTTGCTGAATGTAAATCTATTCAGAGTTAACACGAACCTGAAAGAATATAATCCAACTAAATTTATATACTAAACACTATCAGAGGTAATATGAACATGATAGGCTTACAAATTAGTTAAGGATATCTATTCGGATGTCACATAAACCTGATAGAATATGATCCAGCTAACCTTTGTGCATGGTATCGTCAGAATAAGATCTTCGTCATACTCCGTTAAACGAAGGAGATCAAGTATAGTACTTCTTCAAGAATTTGCAGTTGATAGTAGCCAAAAAAAAATCATTAGACTTGGCTAATCTGTAAGTGCCATTTGCAATCATATAAGGGCCCGCCCATTTCTTTATGATTGTCTGTACAAACTTCGGATATTGTACTAGAGATAATATGGACGTAGTACGATACCGTATTTTGGTGAGGACATCCCACTGGGGATTTTTAGTGGACCCATTACTTTTTGCGCACATTAGTGCAAGTAATAAGTTTGAGATAAATCCTGACCAAAATCTGACTCTGTAGGGATAAATAGGGACTGACTCTTTCTTCGCTGGGAAAATGAGGATATTTTAGAGGTAATATGGACATAAATATTTTATCTTCCATTGCGGGCATTCCACAGGGGAATTTTTGTGGATCTATTACTTCTTGTGCACGAGAGTGCAAGTAATAAGTTTAGGATAAGCCCTGCCAGAGGTAATATGGACGTGGCAGTTATTATGGACCTAACACTACTGGCGTACTTAGAGTTAAGTACGGGTGTTAAGGTGAGATGACAACCGATATCAGAGGTAATATGGACGTGATAATCGATAGCCGGGTTAGGAAGGTTTGTTCAGAGGTAATATGAACATGACTTACTTTTGAGTTGTGACTCCATTGGGGATGGAGATATATCTGCTCAGTGGTAATATGGATATGGCAGTTTTTGTGGACTCAATACCACTGGCGTACTTAGAGTTAAGTACGGGTGTTAAGTTGAGATGACAACCGATATCAGAGGTAATATGGACATGATAATCGATAGCCAAAAACTCGAAAAGTTTGTTCAGAGGTAATATGAACATGACATACTTTTGAGTTATGACTCCATTGGGGATGGAGGTATATATCTGCTCAGAGGTAATATGGACATGGCAGTTTTTATGGACTCAACACCACTGGCGTACTTAGAGTTAAGTACGGATGTTAAGTTGAGATGACAACCGATATCAGAGGTAATATGGACATGATAATCGATAGCCAAAAACTCGAAAAGTTTGTTCAGAGGTAATATGAACATGACATACTTTTGAATTGTGACCTCATTGGGGATGGAGATATATATCTGCTCAAAGCTAATATGGAAATGGCAGTTTTTGTGGACCTAACACCACTGGCATACTTAGAATTAAGTACGGGTGTTAAGTTGAGATGACAACCGATATCAGAGGTAATATGGACATGATAATCGATGGCCAAACCAGGAAAGTTTGTTCAGAGGTAATATGAACCTGACAAACTCAGCTGGGGAAATAAAGAAATGTTTGGACAATAGTTCGGAGGTAATATGAACGTGAACTCATGTCCAAAAAATTCACTGTAGAGTGATTTTCTTGAGTGGGGATAGACCTGAAGAATCTACTGGGGAAACTTTAAGGACTCATCATCCAGTATTTTCTTGAGGGAGCAAATTATTACGTTTAGAGTGAAATCAATTTGCAGTGATTGTCCCCTTGTTTACAGATGCAAGGTGATGACTTTTGGCGTCGATCAACTCTTGGATTCTCTTTTTCAGTACATAGAACGCCCTTGTAGGGTGATGAATGTACCAATGAAAGAGACAATAATATGGGTCATCGACTTTGCCAGCCCTCTCAGGGTATCTGATGTTGGGTAGGCAAAGTTTGTGTTCCTTCGTCAATATATTGAAGATTTCAACGATGTCATCTTCATTGAAGGAGAAAGTCCCCTTTGGCCTTCGGGCTCCCGATGCCTGAGTTTTACGGTCTTCCGGGAAGATCGTCATCGTTGCATCATCTTCGGACTCAGAGGGACTTCTACCCCCAGCTTTGGATGGTGCCCTATTTTGTCGAGGTAGACTACCCCCAGACATGTTGTGGCGTTTGTCCGCAGAAGTTGATTTAGAAGGACCTGCCTCTGGTATTACAGGATCAGACTCAGGAGGTTTGGAGTTTGCAAGAGATGCAGTGTATCCCAACCCAAAACGAGTTTATTGACAGTAAGGATTACCATGCAACGGTGTTCGTCTGCCTTTTCCATGGTTGAGGCATTATTTTAACTTCAAATCATAACCCATGCTTTGTATAATCTTTAAAGCTTGTGGGCTATATCTGTGGATTTGTATTTTTCCAACATCAGACTCGCGAGATTCTTCTTGTACAATCGGTCTATTCCGTATTCGACCGAAGATTATTTGATGCTGATCGTTGCGAGTCGGTGGAACAATAAAGACAGAATCCTCATGTGGCCCATATGTCATGACGACCTTAGATGTTGACGCATCTTCCCACATAATCTTCCCACGCTTAGTAGTCAGGGGAACTAAATCCTGATTATGACTCCTGTCTTTGCGTTTCTGGATCAAGAATTCTCGCAAGTCGGGAGGATTAACAGAAGAAGAAGAGGAAGAAGGCTTATTCCTCCTGTTTACATCAGTTGGAACGCTGATATTGGGAACCCCAATCCTTTCCCTGCCGTAGAAATACAGCAGTTCAGCCATGTGAGCAGCACATGATCCATGAGGAGCGTATCTATCCACAAACTGAGTCTTCTTTATGCCAAGGGGCTTCTCCTGGCGTAATTTGGAATTTTGCTCAGGCTGGCGTAAAACTGAGAAAGTCTTCAATCGGCCATCAGCTTCTCGCGTAATCTGGAGAGCGGGCAGATTCTTCTCTAGACGGCGTAAAAGCCGAGAGGTCGGGAAATCCGCCACTTGTTTTCCCTTGCGTAGATCGCAAGGACCATCTGCTTTTCCATGGAGGGAAGATGCATCATTACGCGCGGAGCGCGTTTAGAATTTCTGAATTGGCACTGAGGCATTATCAGAAACTACGTCTGCCCCGTCAGCGACGGGAGACGAGTTTTTATGCGCGATGCGCGATGTATACTTCTGGATTGGCGCTGAGGCATTGCCAGAAGTTTTGTCTGCCCCGCCAGCGATGGGAGACTGAGTTTTACGCGCAAGGCGCGAAGTGGACTTCTGGATTGGCGCTAAGGCATTGCCAGAAGTTTTGTCTGCCCCGTTAGCGACAGGAGACTGAGTTTTACGCGAATGGCGCGGAGGGAGCGACGCTACAACCTCGTTGGTCAGAGAGATCAGAGAGTCGGCAGAAATGGTAGGGGATGTCCGGGGCATCCACACCTTACGTAATTTCCTGTTGTCTTGGACAGAGAGGGAATGAGAGCTACCCCCTGCTCGAAGCATGTCTTCGTAGGCTGACTGGTCGAACTGGACGACCAAGGTCTTCTTTATTGATCTTACTGATACTGCATCATGTTGAGAAATTGCTTTCTCGTCAGATAAGAAATATCTTCCCCAGCAGAGTCGCCATCTTGTGTTTGATAATAAACGAAAGAAATAAAACTAAGTTTATACGGAACCCTTTCTTAGTTTACAAATAAGAAGTACTATTAATCCTATACGAGGATGTTAAGTACAAAATTTAATCTGGGTAAATATTGCTATAGGAGTCTGATCTACAGTCGATCACTTTGTCCCTTGGACCACATGATGATGAAGAAGTGCTGTAGAAGAAGTAGAAGCTTCAAAGATTGCAAGAAGGAGTGGATGCTCGATGCCAAGATCGTCGATCACTACTCTCTGTCTGTGCTCTTCTCTCTTCGATTTTATGACTTCTTTCCTCAATTCTTCGACCTTTTGACCTCTGTTCTCCGAGTTTTCGACCCTGGACCTCCGTGGACGGAGGTATCTATTTATAGGATTTAGTGACAGTAACCGTCCAGTCGGCGTAGAAGTCGGACAGTGGAGAGTGTGGCACTTTTTATGCGGCGGTTATAATAACTGCCACCCACGTATAAATAATCTTCTGAATCTGCGTGTGACACGTATCCCATTATGAGGTGACGCGTATAACTGCTGCGAAGATCACGGCATGCAAGCCACGTAGATAACTGCCCCTCGCATAAAAAAGGTTAGCCTAGAAGCAATGACTGTCACCATGGAGTAAAAGCCAAATAGTTGTGAAGTTGGCGTAGAAGCCAAGTAGGTGTAGAAGCCTGTTAGGCGTAAAAGCCTGATGCTGCATGGATAGGTAGCTAGCGTAAAAGATAGCCGATCCTCCTTCCTTGACTGAAGTCTTGAGCGTATTCTGGACCAAATAGCCTTATCACGCACCAATACAAATATAGTCTGAGTTGGCATATTCCGAGTAGATAGCATACGACGTACTCCTATAGTTGAAAATAGCCAGGTCGACGTATTTCAAGGAGATAGCATACAGCGTGCTCCTATAGCTGAAAATAGCCTGATGGCGTAACATGCAGAGGTGATGATGTGGACGTATTAGCCATAATTATGGCTCACCCAGTCTTTGAAAGTAGAACCAAATCTCGTGCATTAAATGCAGATATCTGCCCCTATCACACGCATTTACTGCAGAGACGTGCCGAGCTCTGTACGGAGAGCAGCTTTTGACGTAGCGGTTCGTTTCGTCTTCTGCTGAGCGTAAAATCTCACGTCTGCTTGTATAAAACTAGGTAGCATATTCCCTTGAATGCGTAAAAGCAATTTGTATCAAGGAAATGTCACTAAATGATGGTCTGGGTCTATGTGCCGAATCATCATTACAGCCGTCGTCTGGGTAATCGTGCAGTACTTTTTGTCAAGAGTCAGGTTCAGTGCATGATCTGACAAGTTCATTCGAGGAATACGAAGAGTTCCTCGTACCCTCCAATGCTGCTTTAAAAGCAGATGGATTTTACGCCATAAAGGCGATATAACAACCTTTTTACGCTGAAGCAGTCTGAAATACAGCATTACGCGGGTTGTTCTGGAGCTATATTTTACGCTGTACTAGCTTTGAAGCTCTGCTGTACGCCGATAGCTCTGAAGTCATGTCTTACGCCACACAGCACTGAAACTCTGCTTTACGCGGGTTTTATGCATACTGCGTATAATCCTGTAGCGTATTTTTCATGCTTCTACACAACAGGAGGAACCACAAGTAACTGCACAATGTGTCACAATTGTTACACCACAACCTATAATGCCTCATCGTAGTGGGAGGATAATGGTACAACCTGACATATTCATGTTCTTGGGAGAGTCATCATACTTTGTCCCTGAGGAACAAGATTCTGACTCCTGCACCTATAATGAAGCACTCCAAGATAAAGATGCAGAATCTTGTCAAAAAATAATGATATCAGAAATAGAATATATGGATTCTAATCAGGTCTAGGAGCTTTAAAACCACCTACTAGTGTAAATACCATTGGATGCAAGTGGGTTTACAAAAGAAAAAGACGATCAAACGATAAGGGTGAAACCTTTAAACTCGGCTTGTTCTGAAAGGTTTTACTCAGAACGAGGGTATTGATAATGAGAAAATCTTTTCGTCGGTAGCCATGCTTAAGTCTATCCAATTTTTTTTATCTATTGCATCTCATCTCGATTATGAGATTTGGCAAATGGATGTCACGACATCTTTCCTTAATGAAAGTCTTGAAGAAAATATCTATATGAAGCAACCAAACAGGTTCATTAAAAAGGGCCAAGTGCATATTATTTGTAAGCTTATGATGTCCATTTATGGACTTAAGCAAGCTTTTAGATCTTGGAACATCCGTTTTAATCAGGTGATAAAATCTTATGGATTTAATCAATGTCTGGATGAATCATGTGTATACAAAAAGTATGACGGAACGTGGTGGTATTCATAGTACTTTAAGTGGATGACATCTTGCTCATTGGAAACAGTGTGAAGGTATTATCTAAAATAAGGGTATGGTTATCCAAACAGTTTGATATGAAGGACTTAGGATAAGTAGGTCACATCCTTGGGATCAAAGTTCTATGAGATCGCAAGAAAATGATGTTGGGCTTATTCCAATCTACCTATATCGATATTATACTAACTCGCTTTAGCATGCAAAATTTTAGGAAATGTTTTTTACCTTTTAGGCATAGAATTGCTCTATCAAAGGAGCAGTGTCCGAGGACACCTAAAGAGATAGTGGACTTGAAAGCGGTTCCTTATGCTTCGGCTCTAGGAAGCTTAATGTATGCAATGCTTTATATTAGACCAGACATCTACTTTGTCGTTGGCATAGTTAGCAGATATCAATATAACCCAGGATAAGATCAGTGGACTACGTCAAAGCATATTTTAAAGTACCTGAAAATGACTAAAGATTATATGCTGATTTACCAAGTAGATAGTTTAGTGCCCTTGGGGTATACAAACTCAGATTTTTTGTCATATAGGAATTCTAAAAAATCTATCACAGGTTATGTATTTACTTTAGGAGGTGGAGCCATACTATGGAGGAGCCTCAAGCAAAAATATATTGCTAACTCCACCATGGAAGTCGAGTATGTGGAAGCCTCCGAGGCAGCCAAAGAAGCAATTTGGCTTAGAAACTTCCTAATGGACTTAGATGTGGTACCTAGTTTGCCTAAGACTATTACACTTTATTATGATAAAAGTGGTGTAGTTGCAAACTCGAAGGAACCACGAGCCCATAAGATAGGTAAATACATTGAGCGCAAGTACCACCTGATACAAAAAAAAATTAAGAAAGGAGAAGTTGTTGTGATCATGATAACATCAGCAAACAACCTAGTTGATCCCTTTACAAAGAGCTTGCCAGCTAAGGCTTTTGATAGTCATGTTGAGGGAATGTGAGTCAGATGCGTAGCAACATAGATTTATGTATAAGTGGAAGATTTATAACAGTATACTAAAAAGCAATACTTTGAGTATAAGTGGAAGATTTTTATTGTTATATACTAAAAGTATTACTTTTTATTAACTATATTTCCTTATTTTGGATGAGAATCATATGGAAAAATATTTGTATGTTGTATTTATTGTAATGTTAATGCAAATATCTGATATTCTATATTGTAGATAATATGGTATGTAGTGTCACAAAGAAGATCATATTATTTGTTTCCTGTGGAATATATAAATAGTTCACAACCTAGATGGATTTGGACAAACCATTGATAAGGTTGTAGAGTAATATGGTATTGTAACTCCCCTTCTCAAAAAATTCAATAAATAAATTTGTTTTTAATAAATTATGAGTGCTAAATTTTTGAAATAGAAATTGGTAATAGGTAAATAAATATGTTACAATAATTTATTTTAAATAATTTTCTTAGTTCTATGTTTGAATAGAAAATATTGTACAATAATTTTGATAATAGTATTTATATTGATAATAGTTTTGAATAATAGTTATTTTTGGTAAATAAATTTTACTCAAACATAGTGTTAAAAGTATATTATTCTAGTGGCACTCATATTATTATTGTTAAATGGCCAGCCTAAATTCCTTAAGCCTAATACCCATAGTTTCAGCCAAGCTATAAACCCATTAACGAAGCCCACACCTGACCCGAACCCAACTGAGCCAATCCATCAATGGTAAGCCCAAAGCCCTGAAAACCAGACCGAGCCCAAAAAACCTTGACCCGCTGTGAGCCCAACCCATTCCTTGAAAATAAATTAAAAACCGTGGGCTAAAAGCAAAACCCGATAGCTTAAACCAAAAGCCTCTACCTAAGCCCAAGTAATTGACTGAACCCAACCAACTTGACCCTTAAAAGTAAACCATACATTTAATTATCTAAGCTTATGATTCATATCACCCACCTCTGACCAATAACTATATGATCCACAGCCATTGTAGGAAGGCCATGGTCTTTGATTTACTTAAACCAACCCACTGAAACACGTTGACAGCAAACTCAATCCACCAAACTCATTTAGCAACAAACAATCCAATGGTTTCAAAATCCACCGATCACTTTTCCCTGCTTCTTTTTTCCCGTTCTTATTCATCTTCGTTTTCTTCTCGAACTATCTCGACTCACCCCGACATCGGCGATTCTTCACGAACCTTCCCGAGAGATTCCCCCACCGACCTTCACCCTTGATGACTTCCAAAGCTTCTGGTGGCGTCCACCATTGCCTCAACTGATCTCAAAACTTCCTGACATTTCTGGCACTACCGCCTCAACCGAGTCACCACCTCTTATCGGATCTTGAACATTCTCAACTCCTCACCAACTACCTGTCACGACCCGCACCCGGGGTAAGGGTACTAGTCGGAAACAACGCCCAGCCTACGCCGCAGAATCGGCGGTAGAACGCTGTCTAGAAAGTCTATCTAATATAATGAACCACCAAAAGATAGTGTACTCAATCACAGAACTAAGATAGAATGAACACGGATCAGATAAGAATAGAATAGTCATCAACTCATGAGTTTAAAATAATACATCAATGAGTCTGAAGAGTAACAAAAATAAGCTGGAGATAAATCCAGTACAAAAGAATACTATCATACAACAAGCTACACTCCAGGGTCAACTGTCTCAGTTGGGATAAGTCCCTCTTGAGCCAGGGTCTCCGAATCTAAACCCACAACATCATGGGGTCCATAATAGGTAGGGTACTCTTCAGTGTCATCTGGAAAAATATATCCAGTCAGGAAAGGAGCAGAGTACATCTCTAACAGCAGTTCTAATCCATGATAAAAACTATGTAACAGTAAATAGCTGTGGATAAACAAGATGCACAAAATAGATACAAGAGATATATAGACAATAAGGAAATACTGGAAAGAAATACAATAATAAAAAATATGCCAATGAAATAATAATACTAATGACTAAGTGTGTGAGTACTAGCTTAACATGTGATCGGCTTGGGCAAGATACAATGCGGCCTGGCTAATCATACGTGCGGTGCATGATCAACACTATTCGCTTACCAATACTTTATTCAATAGGGATTTGATCACATATCTATACTAATACTCCCCACCCCCAACTGGTATAATAGATCCAACCACGGTATGCTATGGCACTAGATTTCCCAAGAAGATAGCTAGTCTCCCCGAGAATCGGTGTCTGTACATGTACAAGATAACCAATGAAACAATACTTGCACCATATACACCATATACCAAGGAATAACATCTCATGACGAGATCCGGATATACCAATCCGTGTAACCATAGTGTCGAGAGAAACATGTAAATCTACACTAGATACAACGAACATAGAGGATATCATAAATGAGAAACTATCAGAGAATGTACTCGCCTGAAATCCAAAGAACAGTCTCACAGATGTCTGACTCGGTGCCTCGAAGACCTAGATATGGAATACCACATTAAAACAAGGTCCCGAAAAGAGAACAAGTCAAACTAGTTAACTCCTAGGTCAATAAATAAATTCTAAGTCAAAAGTCAACTATGGTCAACTCTAAAGTCAACTAAAGTCAAACCAAGGTCAACCTCACAAGAAATCTATATAAATAATATAGAAATAAAATACAACAATTTAGGAATAAAAATTAGATCCCAAATCATACTCACACAAAGTATACTACTAATACAAATAATATATACCCTAAAATAATATATATACAAACCAATATGTATACAAATAACATAATATATTATTATAAATATTATACCTCACAAAACACATATATATACACATATATATATATATATATACAATAATAATATATAAAATATAATTTAAAACTGCCAAAGCGTCACTGAAAACAGGGAGTTAAAAATACAATTTAATTAAAACAGCTTATAGTGACAGTCTCAACTGTCACAGAAAATGTCGCAAAAGCCACTGTGTAATAAAACCCATTGCTGCTGCATTGGTGACAGTTAATCAACTGTCACCAAAAACTGTCGCCACTGCTGCTAAGATCCCGCCCGCAGCATTAATGACAGAACTGTCATTAATGCACAGTGGGCTACAGCGGCTGCTGCTGACCCGCCTATTTAGCGACAGTTTCACTGTCACAAACCCACTGTCACTAAAATACAGAAATATATATATATAAATATATATATGCAATAATAATTACAATACATATATATAAATAAATAATTATATACTTATATATATATGCACATATAAACTTATAATTAAATACCAATAGTTACAACACATGCACATATTAATGTTCATATTTTACATGGCTAGAAGCACACCTAAAATATATAAATTAATATACAAATAATTACATAATAATTATAAATAATATAATTATACAGTTAAACACATAAATATATTTTATAAAACATTTATGTATAATTTATACTATTAACATAAGTACATATATAATTACATGCAAGAAAGCTACATATTATATTTGTACATCATATTAGCACACACAAAAATATATAGATCTATGCTACAATAATTACTATAATAAATACACAAAATAAATATATAATATCTATATATATTTACTAATTATAATTGAAGAATTTAAACCATACATAATTAGATCTATTCAAAAATCCATACAATTGGAGAGTATCATACCTTATCCCACTAGATCTAGGATACGCATGTGACACGAGTCCAACACACAACCAATTGCACCCCGAAGGATACAAAAAAATCACAAATAATATTTATAAATAAATCAAAGTGTCAAAAGTAGATCTATGTGTCCGTGTCAAAATACGACATGTTCAAAGCCCCGTGTCGGAGGGAAAACCCCCAAAATGACACGTATCACCAAATAGTTGGGATACGAACCACATGTACCAAATTATGGACACGACACTAGCCCCAAACACATAAGCTCATGTCCAATTGATCTATAGGATCAATTGATACACACAACAAAATGTAAATTCGGAATTCCAATAAAATTAACACAAAAGTACCATAACTTTCTCCTTGGGTCTCCTATGAACACAAAACAAAGTCCTATGGGTAGTACATACATATAGGTTGATTTTACATGATTAAATCTCAGATTTAGAAGCTATTTAAATGGCAAAATCTGAATTATACCTATTGGGAGATGGATTCCCCATGAAACCTCCAATTGAGAAGAACTTGCTTCCAAATTGTAGATCCTTGCTCCTCTTTGTAGATCCTTGCTTCCTTCTTCTAGATCCTTACTTCCTCCTTCTCTAATGGTGAATTGGGAAGAATTTGGAATGAATTTGGTAGAGAATTGGAATAGGAATGGAGGGAATTTGGGAGTGGAAAATTCTAGATCTAGATTTGGAATAAGAATGAGAGGAGAGAGAAATTTCCCCCCTCTTTTAATAGGCCGGCCTTGCCCCTCTCCCAAGTAATTATAAAATGTCCAATGTATCCCTTGGGGCCTCTCATGAAGAAATAATTAAGGAAGGAAGCTTCTAGTCTAATCACTTAATTAATTTAATCCATCTCCTTAACTATGGGCTTTCTAAATGGGCCAAATCTAACTATTTAATTCATATTGGTCCATGGGTCCAAACTACACTAGTTGGGTCCACTAAAATAAGTCCAAAATAATTAAATAACATCCAACAACAATTAAATAATATAACAAAAATTATTTACCATGCACAATATTTATTTAAATAGAAAATTACTAAAATACCCTTTTTCCTAAAATATGGTAGTGACAAGTCTACCCTCCTTAAAATAATTTCGTCCTCAAAATTCAAAGATGAAAACTACCCCCAGAAAAACACAGAACAGAACTAAAGAATCACAACTAACTAATGAACAGAACATAACAATGAACAGAACATAACTAGAAATAACATACCTCAAGGTACAAACAAATATGGATAACGCTCTCGCATGTCATCCTCTCTCTCCCAGGTAGACTCCCCCGGAGAGTGATGCCTCCATGCGACGCGCACCAAAGGAATAGTCTGGTTCCTCAGCACCTTCTCTCTCCGATCCAGAATCTCAACTGGCTGCTCTGGATAGCTAAGAGTAGGGCCCACCTCTATCTCCGAGTGATCCAACACATGACTAGGATCTGCCACGTATTGTCTCAACTGCGACACATAAAACACGTTGTGCACTCCCTCCAATGCAGGTGGCAAGTTTAGTCTATAAGCAACTGCACCGACCCTCTCTAGAATAGTGAAAGGTCCGATGAATCGCGGACTAAGCTTTCCGCCTCCACCGAAGCGAATCGTGCCTCGTGTCGAAAAAATCCTCAGAAACACCAAACCACCCATCTAGAACAAAACACCATCTTAAGAACTTAATCTATAACAAACAAAAACAAGCACAAACAAAATCTAAACTATACCTCAAACTCCAAAGGTCTCCGATGGCTATCGGCCCAATGCCGCTGTCTGTCCTGCGCCACTCGAAGTCTGTCTCTGATCAACTGAACCTTCTCCGCTGCATCCACAACCATCTCTAGCCCAAGCAAAATTCTCTCTCCAACATCGTTCCAAGACAAAGGAGTACGATACCTCCGACCATATAGAGCTTCAAAAGGTGACATCTCTATACTGGCCTGGTAACTGTTGTTGTAAGCAAACTCTACCAAATGGAGATGGTCCTCCCAAGAACCCCCGAAATCTAGTACACAAGTACACAACATATCCTCGAGAGTCTGGATAGTCCTCTCTGACTGCCCATCTGTCTGGGGATGATATGCAGTACTGAACTTGAGCTGAGTGCCCAAACTCTCCTGCAAACTCCTCCAGAAATGAGAAGTGAAACGACTATCTCGATCTGAGACTATGCTGATGGGAACTCCGTGTATCCTAACGATCTGCCTCACATACATCTCTGCCAGCTTCTCCGTAGACAAACTCACTTTGAAAGGCAAAAAGTGGGCCGACTTGGTCAATCTATCAACAATGACCCAAATCGCGTCTTTCCCTCCTGGAGATCGTGGAAGTCCGGACACAAAATCCATAGTAATGTATTCCCACATCCACTCTGGAATGGGTAATGGCTGAAGTAACCCTCCTGGCCTCTGCCTCTCGGCTTTCACCTGCTGGCACACTAAGCATCTGGATACAAACTGTGCCACTTCCCTCTTCATGCCATACTACCACACACTCTCTCGCATATCTCGATACATCTTGTTAGCACCTGGATGTATGGAATACTGAGAGCGATGCGCTTCTTGCAACACCTCCTCGCGCAACTCCCCACTAGGCACACACAATCTAACTCCATGCCTCAAAGATCCATCCTCTGCAATAGTGAAATCATCCTCCAATCCTGCCCTCACTTGAGCTCTGATACTCCTCAAAGATACATCATCATACTGTGCTGCCTTAATCCTGTCCATCAAATCTGAGTGTATCTGCAATCCCCACATCTGCATAGCACCACCAGGAACAATCACCTCAATGCCCAAGCTCTCCAAGTCCTCCAACAAATATCGATCCTGCGTCAAGAACATAGCTACCGGATACCTGCTCAAAGCATCGGCAACTATATTGGCTTTCTCAGGATGATATTGCAAAGAGATATCAAAATCTTTCATCAATTCCAACCACCGACGCTGCCTCATGTTCAACTCCTTCTGCGTAAAAATGTACTTCAAGCTTTTGTGGTCTGTGAAGATCTCCACCCGCTCTCCGTACAAATAATGTTTTCACAACTTCAGGGCGAATATGACAGCTGCCAACTCCAAATTATGGGTAGGATAGTTCTTTTCATGAGGACGCAATTGCCTGGATGCATAGGCAATCACTTTCCTATGCTGCTGAAGAACACAACCTAAATCCTTTTCCGATGCATCACTATAAATAGTGAAACCTCCGGACCCTGATGGCAACGTCAAAATAGGAGCAGACGTCAACCTCTTCTTCAACTCTTCAAAAGCAACCTGATAATCCTCCGTCCAAATAAAATCCACATCCTTCCTTGTGAGTCTGGTCATCGGCTCGGCAATCCTCGAAAAATCTTGTACAAACTTCCTGTAATAGCCTGCCAATCCCAAGAAACTCCTGATCTCTGCTACTGAACTCGGAGTCTTCCAAGATTCCACTGCTGAAGTCTTCTTCGGATCCACTGAAATACCATCACCAGTCACAACATACCCCAAGAATTCTACTTTGTCCAAGAAAAACTCACATTTGGACAACTTCCCATACAGCTTCTCCTTCCTCAGCACATCCAACACAATCCTCAAATGCTCCTCATGCTCCTCCGGTATCCTCGAGTATATGAGTATGTCGTCGATGAACACCACCACGAACTTGTCAAGGTACTGGTGGAACACCTTGTTCATCAAGTTCATAAATACCGCCGGTGCATTAGTCAAACTAAACGGCATCACCATAAACTCGTACTGACCATACCGAGTTCTAAAAGCAGTCTTAGGTATGTCCTCCGGCTTCACCTTCACTTGATGGTAGCCTGATCTCAAATCTATCTTAGAAAACACCTTCGCACCACTCAACTGATCAAACAGATCATCAATCCGTGGCAAAGGATACTTATTCTTGATAGTGAGATTATTCAAAGCCCTGTAATCAATGCACATGCGCACCGATCCATCCTTCTTCGGTACAAACAATACCGGGGCTCCCCATGGTGAAGAACTCGATCTGATAAACCCCTTATCCTGTAATTCGTCTACCTGCTTCTTCAACTCGACCAGCTTGCTGTTGTTTACTCTATAGACATGTTGCGAAATTGGTTCAGCACCTGGCACCAAGTCTATAGAAAATTCAATATCTCGATCTGGTGGCAATCCTGGTAATTCCTCAGGAAACACATCCAAGAATTCTGCTATCAACTAATGCGGCAACTCCTTGTCTTCCACCATAGCTCCACAAATAATGCCTTCTCCCTGCTTCGCAGCTCCTCTAGCAAACTCGAACTCTGGCTCTCCTGGCGAACCAAACAAAACTCTATCTCCTCTACAGTCTATGCTAGCACGGTGCCTACTCAACCAATCCATCCCAAGTACAATGTCGTAGCTCGGAAGTGGCATTACAAGTAGACACGCACTCAACTCCCGGCCTCCCAGAGTAACTCTCCGATCCTTGCAAATATCATTAACCAGGATAATGCCTCCCCCGGTCATGATCTTGCAAGTCCTAAGCAAAGACTCAGCTACCAAACCATGCTTCAGAGCAAAAGAAACAGATACAAAACTATGGAAAGCACCACTATCAAACAAAGCTAAAGCTGGAATGGAATCAAGAAGAATAGAACCTGCGATAACATCTCCGGTGGGTTCCTCCTCTTCGACGGTCATAGCAAACGCTCATCCCTGTCGAGCACCTTCCTGCTGTTGATGCTGGATAAAACGCTGCTGCTGTGTCAGAAGCGGTCCCCTCGGCTGTGCTGCAGGTGGTCTCGTCTGTGTCCTCGGAGTTGGAGCTGCTCCCTGAACTGCACGACGAGGACACTCCCTTGATTGATGCCCTTCAGTACCACAATACAAACAAACTCCTAGCCTCCTCCTGCAAACTTCCCAGATGTGGCCGAGCTTCTTGCAGAAGTTGCATGGGGCCTGCTGTAACTGCCTCTGCTGCTGAGGTGCCTGGTGAAAAGGCGCTCTAGCTGGAGTCTGGTTCTGCTGTGGCTGCTGGAAAGGTCTGGACTGGAAATGAGGACGTTTGGCAGATACTGCACTACCGTTGGCCCCCAGAAAAGAATCACGGTCCCTCTTGGTCTTCAAACCCAGATCCCGCTCAACCTTGCGTGCCTCCGCAAGTATCTCCGAGTATGTCTCATAAAGAGACGGAAAAAGAATCTTCACTTCCCAGTTTAGACCCTCTAGGAAACGAATAGCTCGAACCTCCGGCTACCTCACCAAGTACTCTGCAAATCGGCTCAACCTACCGAACTCCGCAGCGTATTCCTCCACAGACATGCTTTCCTGAATGAGACTCTCAAATTATCTCCCCAAGTCAAGCCTGTCTATCCGAGCAAAAAATTTCTTCTTGAAAAGGTCCTTGAATACCTCCCAAGATTGTCCTGCGTCAACTAGAACCGGCTCATTCCTGAACCAAGTGCGAGCGACGTTGAACAGTTGAAGTCCTACCGCCTCAACCTTCAGATCTTCAGAAAGATGGGACACCCTCATAAGACGCTCAATGTCCTCGAGCCAATCATCAGCATAGACGATGCCCTCCGTCCCTTTGAAAACCCTAGGCTCCAGTTTCTTGAAGTCCTGAATGTTGCCTGGCCGAAGCTGAGCAACTTGAGGAACAACCTGCTGCTGGATCGGAACTCCTCTCTCAACTACAGCACGAGCAAGCTGATGAGCACTCTCGATGCCCTGCCGTAGAACGTCGGTCTGCCTCTGATGTGCCTCTGACTGAGCCCTCTGTGCCTCGAGCATCTCACGAAACAGTGTAAACATCTGTGACGCCTCTGCTGGCACAGGAGGTGGAGGTGGAAGCCCCTCAGATACAGCTGGCATAGTCCTCTGAGTAGGTGGTGGACCTCCGAAAGCAGCTGACACTCCAATCACCGGAGAAGTGACTGGTACAGGCCCTCGGGATATCGCAGACCTCTCAGAAGCTGCTCTCCCCTGCTGTGATCTAGTCTTAGGCGGCATCCTGAGACAAAGCGAAAGAAAGAATCAATATGGCACAAGATGTAAGATATCAAGGAAAGGACAGTTTAAGGGATCAAGTATCAATGTCAAAGGAGAATAGATGAATCAAAAGAATTTTCCTAGATGTGATTGAGTATCTCAGTCTATATCCTATATCCTATTGCAGGCTCGCAGTAGTACAACTAAGTTGTCGCACTACCACGACATCACATACTTGTGAAGCTAGACCTGCATGGGCCACCACCAAAAACGTGTCACGACCCGCACCCGGGGTAAGGGTACTAGTCGAAAACAACGCCCAGCCTACGCCGCAGAATCGGTGGTAGAACGCTGTCTAGAAAGTCTATCTAATATAATGAACCACCAAAAGATAGTGTACTCAATCACAAAACTAAGATAGAATGAACACGGATCAGATAAGAATAGAATAGTCATCAACTCATGAGTTTAAAATAATACATCAATGAGTCTGAAGAGTAACAAAAATAAGCTGGAGACAAATCCAGTACAAAAGAATACTATCATACAACAAGCTACACTCCAGGGTCAACTGTCTCAGTTGGGATAAGTCCCTCTTGAGCCAGGGTCTCCGAATCTAAACCCACAACATCCTGGGGTCCATAATAGGTAGGGTACTCTTCAGTGTCATATGGAAAAATATATCCAGTCAGGAAAGGAGCAGAGTACATCTCTAACAGCAGTTCTAATCCATGATAAAAACTATGTAACAGTAAATAGCTGTGGATAAACAAGATGCACAAAATAGATACAAGAGATATATAGACAATAAGGAAATACTGGAAAGAAATACAATAATGAACAATATGCCAATGAAACAATAATACTAATGACTAAGTGTGTGAGTACTAGCTTAACATGTGATCGGCTTGGACAAGATACAATACGGCCTGGCTAATCATACGTGCGGTGCATGATCAACACTATTTGCTTACCAATACTTTATTCAATAGAGATTTGATCACATATCTATACTAATACTCCCCACCCCCAACTGGTATAATAGATCCAACCACGGTATGCTATGGCACTAGATTCCCCAAGAAGATAGCTAGTCTCCCCGAGAATCGGTGTATGTACATGTACAAGATAACCAATGAAATAATACTTGCACCATATACACCATATACCAAGGAATAACATCTCATGATGAGATCCGGATATACCAATCCGTATAACCATAGTGTCGAGAGAAACATGTAAATCTACACTAGATACAACGAACATAGAGGATATCATAAATGAGAAACTATCAGAGAATGTACTCGCCTAAAATCCAAAGAACAGTCTCACAGATGTCTGACTCGGTGCCTCGAAGACCTAGATATGGAATACCACATTAAAACAAGGTCCCGGAAAGAGAACAAGTCAAACTAGTCAACTCCTAGGTCAATAAATAAATTCTAAGTCAAAAGTCAACTATGGTCAACTCTAAAGTCAACTAAAGTCAAACCAAGGTCAACCTCACAAGAAATCTATATAAATAATATAGAAATAAAATACAATAATTTAGGAATAAAAATTAGATCCCAAATCATACTCACACAAAGTATACTACTAATACAAATAATATATACCCTAAAATAATATATATACAAACCAATATGTATACAAATAACATAATATATTATTACAAATATTATACCTCACAAAACACATATATATACACATATATATATATATATATACAATAATAATATATAAAATATAATTTAAAACTGCCAAAGCGTCACTGAAAACAGGGAGTTAAAAATATAATTTAATTAAAACAGCTTATAGTGACAGTCTCAACTGTCACAGAAAACGTCGCAAAAGCCACTGTGTAATAAAACCCACTGCTGCTGCATTGGTGACAGTTAATCAACTGTCACCGAAAACTGTCGCCACTGCTACTAAGATCCCGCCCGCAGCATTAATGACAGAACTGTCATTAATGCACAGTGGGCTACAACGGCTGCTGCTGACCCGCCTATTTAGCGACAGTTTCACTGTCACAAACCCACTGTCACTAAAACACAGAAATATATATATATATAAATATATATATATGCAATAATAATCACAATACATATATATAAATAAATAATTATATACTTATATATATATGCACATATAAACTTATAATTAAATACCAATAGTTACAACACATGCACATATTAATGTTCATATTTTATATGGCTAGAAGCACACCTAAAATATATACATTAATATACAAATAATTACATAATAATTATAAATAATATAATTACACAGTTAAACACATAAATATATTTTATAAAATATTTATGTATAATTTATACTATTAACATAAGTACATATATAATTACCTGCAAGAAAGCTACATATTATATTTGTACATCATATTAGCACACCCAAAAATATATAGATCTATGCTACAATAATTACTATAATAAATACACAAAATAAATATATAATATCTATATATATTTACTAATTATAATTGAAGAATTTAAACGATACATAATTAGATCTATTCAAAAATCCACACAATTGGAGAGTATCATACCGTATCCCACTAGATCTAGGATACGTATGTGACACGAGTCCAACACACAATTAATTGTACCCCGAAGGATACAAACAAATCACAAATAATATTTATGAATAAATCAAAGTGTCAAAAGTAGATCTATGTGTCCGTGTCAAAATACGACATGTTCAAAGCCCCGTGTCGGAGGAAAACCCCCCAAAATGACACGTATCACCAAATAGTTGGGATACGAACCACATGTACCAAATTATGGATACGACACTAGCCCCAAACATATAAGCTCATGTCCAATTGATCTATAGGATCAATTGATACACACAACAAAATGTAAATTCGGAATTCCAACAAAATTAACACAAAAAGCACCATAACTTTCTCCATGGGTCTCCTATGAACACAAAACAAAGTCCTATGGGTAGTACATACATATAGGTTGATTTTACATGATTAAATCTCAGATTTAAAAGCTATTTAAATGAGAAAATCTGAATTATACCTATTGGGAGATGGATTCCCCATGAAACCTTCAATTGAGAAGAACTTGCTTCCAAATTGTAGATCCTTGCTCCTCTTTGTAGATCCTTGCTTCCTTCTTCTAGATCCTTGCTTCCTCCTTCTCTAATGGTGAATTGGAAGAATTTGGAATGAATTTGGTAGGGAATTGGAATGGGAATGGAGGGAATTTGGGAGTGGGAAATTCTAGATCTAGATTTGGAATGAGAATGAGAGGAGAGAGAAATTTCCCCCCTCTTTTAATAGGCCGGCCTTGCCCCTCTCCCAAGCAATTGTAAAATATCCAATGTACCTCTTGGGGCCTCTCTTGAAAAAATAATTAAGGAAGGAAGCTTCTAGTCTAATCACTTAATTAATTTAATCCATCTCCTTAACTATGGGCTTTCTAAATGGGCTAAATCTAACTATTTAATTCATGTTGGTCCATGGGTCCAAACTACACTAGTTGGGTCCACTAAAATAAGTCCAAAATAATTAAATAACATCCAACAACAATTAAATAATACAACAAAAATTATTTACCATGCACAATATTTATTTAAATAGGAAATTACTAAAATATCCTTTTTCCTAAAATGTGGTAGTGACACTACCTCAACCACCTTACCCACCGACCTTTGCCACCTATAAATAGAGATCCAAAATCCCCATCCGTTATCACCAATCCACTGTTGGTGAAGCCCTGATCTATTCTCTTCGATCCTCTTCCCCAACCATTCCCCATAATAAACTAGCCATGGCGACGAAGTTCTCGGCAGCAACAGTTGGGCGGAGCTAGGTGGCGCAGTGCGGAGGCTGATCGCCATGAGTGGAACAAACAAGAAACAACTGCGCCATCGTGACTTCACCGGCGTTCGCCATAGTTGTCGGTAGCGGAGCCTCGCTACTTCACCTCGAGCTACTGACCGATCGACAAGCAGCAACAAAGGATCGATAAGCTCGGTACGGTGTCCTTCCTCGGTGATAACTCCGATAAGTTGTCATAATGCTTCTCGTTCCCATCTTTAATATGTTCTTCTTGAGTCAGAGAACCGCTAGGTTCCTTTCTAGAGCCTGAGGAAATTCGATCAGAATCGGACCTGACAACAATGTTGGGTTGAGCTTGAATCGACTGTAGTTGATCCGATAGGTAAGAGTTCGCCCTCTACTAATCTTGATCCCTCTATTTATACTTCGATCGACAACTTATGAAATTCATCTTTGCATCTTGTATGAAACCTATTCGATGGAATACTGGACTAAGTCTTCACAAACATAGTGTTAAAAGTACATTATTCTAGTGGCACTCATATTATTATTGTTAAGTGGTTAGCCCAAATTCCTTAAACCTAATACCCATGGTTTCAGCCAAGCTATCAACACATTAACGAAGCCCACACCTGATGTCACGCCCCAGTCCCAAAATATGTAGGACTAGGAATACGTAACATGCCCAGTCGTATGTATATGAACTCCAATATATGGAAACCATATACACACGTAAGCTGTGCATGAATATTCAAATCCACAAGTGGTAATATACTGTCACAACAAGTCACACAGAATATATATATCTCATCCACAGCACAAATAATCAATAGGAATAAAGAGCTGAATAATACTGGATATCCAAAATGAGTATCAAGTCTGATAGTCGGGTGGAAACAAATCCACTATAAAACGATAATACTGCAGTAGCAACAACATCTCTAAACAGTGGAAATAAATCACAGATACTCTGAGGGTAAGATCTCCTCAGCCTGGTAAGTAGAGTCAGGTCCAGGTCCGTACTCCTGTGGATACTCCTGCTCGTCCATATCTGGAAAGGGACCAGGTCCTCAGAGGGACGTAACAAGATACATAATAATATGCCAATAAAGTACTGAAGTATAAACATCCCATGGGTCGCCTAACTGTCTAAGTGAATGCAGTTTGAGAACAACTTTCCAACACGTGGGCTATCTGGCCAATAATGGGATTGACATGACTCTCTCGGAGAATCAGGGGCCTCAAAGCATACCGTCTTTTGAACGGCAGAGGCCGCCTGTAAATATATAGTGGTTATCATCACTCGTTTCTCCGGCGAAGAATCCAGGCGTACAGGAGAAAAGTACAAAGGAGCCCAAACGCCTTACTTATTGTTCTCCCCACCCCATGCTCTAGGCATGTCATATCCATGACACGATAAAACCTCTAAATAACTGCCAGGTCTTCTAGCATACAAAATTTCTATCAACAGTCATCCCTAACGCACGGCTCATACGTACAGGAGGCCAGACCTGTCACTCAGTCCGTGATCTATATGAGACTCACAACTCGTGTAACAACTGTGTCTCGGCCAATGAATCTAATGATGCTCCATAACACTGGGGTGGCCTCATAAAGTAGGTCCAAATCTACAAAATAAATATCTATATAAGCAGAATTAAAACATGCATGTATCAGCTGGAATGTAAATAATAGTACAATGGCAAGGTATACTTGCCGAGCAAAAGTTCTGTAGAGTACAAGCGTCCAATATATGTGTTTGGAATAAGAAGTGGGATTATGGTTTAGGAGGGTTGTGATATATATAGAGATCAAAGGCGGTAGGAAAACTTAGTGGTTAAGAATTACTGCCGCTGCTGTTTCTTTCTTTCATTGGTTTAGGTTTCGGTTGAGAAGAGTTTAGTAATAACAAGTAAAGAGGCGGTGGTGCTTGTTTTACGCGCGGTATAGGAATTTAAGCAGTGGGGTTCTACTTTACGTGCAGAGTTATTTTACGCGTGGGGTTTAAACTTTACGCGCGGGTGAAAGAAAATTAAACGGTGGAATTGGTTTACACGGGGAGGAGAAAAGTTGGTTTGCTACTGCTGCTGTAGATTTCTTACTTTACGCGGGTTTGGGTTTCGGGTTGAGATCCAAATAGGAATTTCTTTCTAATTTAAGTATATATATACACACATATATATATATAAATTCTAAATATTATATTGGTGCATACGGTTAAGCTAGCAACTGTCCAAAGGGTCTCCTACATGGAAAAATTTAGAAAAAATTTATAATGGCCCCATAAATCTCCTAGATTCATAAACATCTCGAATAAAATTAAATAAAAATCTATTTCCTCTATTTAGCTCATAACTATTATAATTAAATAAGTAATACGGTTTATAAAATTAGGGATCTTATATTCTACCCAACTTATAAAAAATTTTATTCTCGAAATTAAAACTAAACCACGGTAGAAGTCAAGGATGGTATAAGATATGAATTAACAAAGTAAATTCATACCTTGGTCTGTGAATAGGTTCGGAAAACATTTACGCATGTCGTCCTCACGCTCCCAAGTAGATTCTCCTGGCGCGCCATGCTTCCATGCCACGCGGACCAAGGGAATAGACTGGTTCCTCAATAGTTTTTCTCGACGATCGAGGATTCCCACGGGTTGCTCTTGATAGGACAAACTCAGCCCAATGGTGATCTCCGAATGGTCAAGAATATGACTGTTGTCTGCCATATATCGCCTGAGCTGCGATACATGGAATACGTTATGTACTCCCTCAAGTGAAGGTGGTAGCGAAAGTCTATACGACACTTCTCCCACTCTTTTTAGCACGTCAAATGGTCCAATATACCTTAGACTCAACTTGCCGCGCCCTCCGAATCGAATGGTGCCTCTGGTGGGTGATATCCTTAAGAATACATGATCACCCTCTTTAAATTCCAATGGACGACGATGAAGTTTTGCCCATTATTTCTGTCTGTCTTGTGCTGCTCGCAAGTGCCCTTGTATCTTCTTTACTGTCTCTACGGTGTTGACCACCAGTTTCGATCCCAGAATTTGACGTTCTCCTATGTCACTCCAACATACGAGAGACCTACATTTCCTTCAATACAATGCTTCAAACGGAGCCATCTGGATGCTCGCCTGATAGCTATTGTTATAAGAAAACTCCACAAGATGTAGGTGGTCCTCCCATGATCCTCCAAAGTTTAACATACAAGCCCTCAACATATCCTCCAATGTCTGAATAGTATGTTCTGACTGCCCATCTGTTTGCGGGTGATAAGAGGTACTGAACTTCAGACGAGTTCCAAGACTCTCTTGCATGCTCCTCCAAAAATGTGAGGTAAAGCGCGAATCCCTGTCTGATACAATGCTGACTGGTATGCCGTGAAATCTCATGATTTGCCTCAAATATAAGTCAGCCAAAGCTTCTGTAGATTGACCAACTCTAAAAGGCAAGAAATGGGCTGATTTGGTGAGTCTATCTACTATTACCCATACTGCATCTCTACCACTTGGACTCTTGGAAAAGCCCGTGACGAAGTCCATAGTGATGTGTTTTCATTTACACTCTAGAATCGGAAGTGGTTGCAATAATCCTACTGTCCTCTGATGCTCTGCCTTTACTTGCTGATATACCAAACATTTAGCTACAAAGCGAGCTATTTCTCTTTTTATTCCATGCCACCAGAAGTGCTGTCGTAAATCATGATACATCTTGGTGCTTCCAGGATGAATAAAATATATTGAACTATGAGCTTCTGTCATCAGTTCCTGTCGAATCTCTCTATTGGGAACATATAGTTGATCACCACATCATAATGTCCCATCATCATGAATTCGCAGTCCTGTCTGCTCTCCGGCCTCTGTTCTTTCCTTTAATCTTCAGAATCTGGCGTCTGTAGGCAATGCTGCCTTGATTCTTTCTACTAGTAATGATTGTACTTGCAGGTTGGCTTGTGTCCCGTCTGTTCCGGGTAATATTACTTTAATGCCAAGACTTTGCAGGTCCTTCAATAATTCCCTTTGAGTTGTTAAGAAATAAGCTGCTGGCTTCCGGCTTAACGCGTCTGCTACAATGTTAGCCTTGCCTGGATGATAATGTAGCTCTATATCAAAATCTTTTATCAATTCGAGCCATTAACGTTTCCTCATATTTAACTCCTTCTGTGTGAAGACATACTTGAGGCTTTTGTGGTCTGTATAGATTTCCACTCGTTCCCCATATAAGTAATGTCTCCATAATTTTATAGCAAATACAACGGCTGCAAGTTCCAAGTCATGAGTTGGATAATTCTTCTCATGTATTCGTAACTGTCTAGATGCGTATGTAATTACTTTGCCATCCTGCATCAATACGCATCCCAAGACTTTCCCTGATGCGTCACTGTAGATTACATATCCTCCTGATCCTGATGGAATAGTCAATACTGGTGCTGTGGTTAGTCGCTTCTTCAACTCCTCGAAAGCGGCTTGACATTCGTTGGTCCATATGAACTCTTGATCTTTGCAAGTCAACCGAGTCATAGGTGTTGCTATCCTTGAGAAGTTCTCCACGAACCATCGGTAATATCCCGCAAGTCTAAGAAAACTTCTCACCTCCGCTGCTGATTTAAGAACAGGCCATGTCTCTACTGCCGAGATCTTTTCTGGATCAACAAAGATACCATCTCCGGTAACGACATGCCCAAGAAATAAAACTCTGTCCAAGAAGAACTCACATTTATTGAGCTTCGCATATAGCTGCTCTCTCCTCAATGTCTCTAGAACAATCCGCAGGTGCTTCTCGTGCTCCTCGTGGTTCTTTGAATAGACAAGTATATCATCTATAAATACGACCACGGACTGGTCTAAATACTGGTGGAAGACTCGATGCATTAAGTCCATAAAGATAGCTGGAGCATTGGTCAATCCAAATGGCATGACCAGAAACTCGTAGTGCCCATATCTTGTCCGGAATGCGGTCTTCGGAATGTCCTCCTTCCGTACCTTTACCTGGTGATATCTTGATCTCAAATCTATTTTCGAGAACATCTTGGCTTCACTAAGCTGATCGAATAGGTCATCAATGCATGGCAGTGGATATTTATTCTTCACTATTACTGCATTCAAGGCCCTATAGTTAATGCACATACGCACTGACCCATCCTTCTTTGGTACAAACAACACTGGTACTCCCCAGGGTGATGCACTTGGTCAGATGAAACCTTTTTCTTCTAGTTCTTCCAACTGTATTTTTAGCTCATCCATCTCCTTCTTTGCCAATCTATAAATATGTGATGCTATGGGTGCTGCTCCCGGTGTCAATTCAATCGAAAACTTTACTTCTCTATCTGGGGATAGTCCTGGCAATTCCTCTGTAAAAATGTCTTGGAATTATGAAATAATGGGATGATAGACAACATCGTTCATTACGAGCTGCATTCCATCAAGGATTTCTGCGGATCCTCGTGCAAACTCAAGTTCAGGCTGCCCTGGTATCTTAAAAAGAATGCTTTCTCCAAAGCAATCGAAGAAAGCATGGTACTTGCTCAGCCAGTCCATTCCAAGTATAATATCAAAAGTCGGCATAGGAAGGACTAAGAGTCGGGCATTCATCTCTCTGCCACGTATCACTATAGGGCACGATCTACAAATTCTACTAATATGTACAACTCCTCCTCCGATAAGAATTCTAACACAACTAGATAAGGGTGTAGAGGTAATATTGTGTTTGGCAATAAAACTAGATGATATGAATGAGTTGGTGGCTCCCGTATCAAACAATGTCACAGCAGGAAAAGTAAAAGCAAGAGTGATACCTGCTATGACATTAATCTCCTGATCCATGTTATCCACTTCCATTGTAAAAGCTTGCCTATTCCTCTGTGGCTGTCCATGTCCGACCCTCATATATTGTTCCTCCTGTGTCACGTCCCAGTCCCAAAATACGTAGGACTAGGAACACGTAAGTATGCCAGCCGTATGTATATGGCAACTCTAATATATGGATACCATAATACACATGTACGCTGTAATATGAATATAAACTCACATGTGGTATAAATATAGTGTCACAAGTCACAGAAATACTAATCTCATCCACACAACAAGTCATAGAAAGAAATAACTAAACTAGAATAATGAGTCTGAATAATCCAAAACTAATAGTCGGGTGGAGATAAATCCACTACCAATGACTATATCAATACTAACATGAGAGAGAAGGATAAATCTCCAATATAAATAAGATGATGATAGAAGTGTATCAGTGAAGTGATCCATCGTTAGAGATAATCACTGATGCTCAGAAGATATGACCTCCTCGAAAAAGATAAGTAGTAAGTCCTGATCCGTGCTCCTGCGAATAGTCATGAACATCTACACCTGGAAAGGGACCAGGTCCTCAGAGGGACGTAACAAGATACATAGAAGTATGCCAATTTGAATACAGTAAACATGTATAATGTTTGAAAATAAATAAGTACGCTGTACAAGATAATCTATATAAATGTAAATGAGGACAACTTTTCGACGTATGGGCAAGGGTATGCTACTCAATCTAAGCCTCACAACTCACACTGTAAACCCCTTCGACCAGATTTCAGCATTTTTAGGATTTATTTTAGCAATTTAGGATTTATTGTAATATTTTAATTTATTTTGCTTACATATCCTATTGATTTGTGCACCTGTCCATCACCGAATTATTTGGAGCTTTACCTTGACTGTTATCCCCGAACAAAGTTTACATACCTCTCATAGACATGCTAGTCTATTTTTTTGAACCTTGTGCAACTCCTAGATACTTTGTTTTGTGCCTCGTATTAGACACACAAATATCGTTACAAACGTCCGTATTATTTATTAATTAAATTTCCAGATCTGTACCCATCCCTGTTCCAATAGAGATTAGAGGCCAACATGCACCTATTTTGCCCAAACAAAAATATTTTATTACCCTACTCTGAGTATACTATATTTAGTATATTGACACCGTACTAAAATTATGGCCCTACCTGCCCCTAAATAATTAGAGAACATCGTGCGCATTTATTATTAATTAATTAATACGGTGACCCGTATCACCCAAAAACCAGGCCCAGCCCCTGCCCAGACTCACCCCCATTCCCCCAGGGCCCTCACACACCAATTTCCCTCAATTCTGTGCAATTTAGCATTTTCAGGAATCGGGTGATTTTCCCAGACAATTTCGTAATTGCGCAATTTCCCAAAATAGGACCTCTGTGCAATTTATGAAATTACAGGAACTTTTTTACAAATTTGCAGTATGAGGTGTCATACCCTCATTGGCCGGTGAACCTGCACCGTCCATTTTAAAGTGGGTCCCACCATAAAATATCTGCAAAGATATTTTAAATGTGAAATTACAAATTTACCCCTAATTAATTTTCTATAAAAGAAAAATAAAAGAAAAATAAAAGAAAAACCAAATCCCTAAATCCCTAACCCTAGCCGTCGGCTACCCCCCCCCCCCGCCGGAGTAGCTACGCCCCCCCCCCCCCCGCGGCGAGCCGACCCCCCCATCGCCGGAGCAGCTCCTCTCCTTCCCCGAGCCGCTCCCCCTCTTTCCTCCTCCCTCCTTCCCGACCTCTTCGCCAGCGTCGCCACCCCCGTCTCCACCGCCCTTCCCGACCTCCTTCTCCCCCGCCGCTGTGAGCCGACCTCCACGACGACCCATAGCCCGCCACCGCCACCCTCGACCCACCTCTCTTCCTCTACCTCCCTCATTCCCGACCTCCGCCGCCCTCTCCCAGCCCCCGAGCCCCTTACCCGACCCCGACCCCCGCCGGCCTCGACAGCCACCACCCCCTCCCTATTCTCCACCTCCTCCGCCACTCGCCGCCACTACCAACCCATCACGACCACCATCGACATCCCCTCCACCCTCTCTACCTCCTTCCTGACTTCCTCCCCGGATCCTGAGCCTTCAGCTCCCCGACGAGCTCCACCCGACCTCCTCCCTGACTTCACCTCCTCCGACCCCTGCTCGGCCTCCCCATGGCCGGAGCGGCACCCCCATCACCTCTTCCCCGCTCCTCCCTGCTCACCTCCCCTCGCCGGACCCCCTCGACTTCCCCACAACCTCCAGATCTGAACTCCCCGTCCGACTTCATCACCACCACCACCCTCAGCGACACCCTAGGCCGGCCACCCTCTCCCAGCTCGGCCATGACCCACTGCCGTAGTTTCGGACACGCCAAAAATCGGACACAGCAGCATTTCAGAGCCCGGACACAGCCCGGACACGATCAGCGTCGTATCGCATCTCCTCGCGGACACAGGAAAATTCATTCCACGGAGCCCTATTCAGGTAACCCGTTCTCTCTCCTTGTTGTTCCATTTTTCATTCTGTCAGTTGTGACACGTAGGCTATGTAACCCTCTCGATGCCCGTGCAATCCGCTCGGTGTATCGCGTCCTGTGGCGATCGCGAACTGCGATCCAAAAACAGGAAATATAATGCCCCGTTTTACCCCGGAACTGAGTACGCTCCGCCAAACGGGATGACTTGGTCGCACGCGGTCTTCACCGAAACGTGCGCGCCGTTGATACAGACGTGCAAGATTTCGCAGAAGTTGATTTGGATGTGCGTGCACACCGGAATCAATGTGTATCCGCCGACAACCCGTATCCGCCTGTTCTGGAACACGCTGTAACTTTGTGTACACACGTCGGATCGAAACGAAACTTGTGTCATCGGACTCGTAGCAATATGTTGGTCCTGTGATCCAAGTTTGGTTCGATTCTGAGAACGTTGACAAAACCCCGTATCGTGGGCCCCACAGGCTCCACTTGACGGGCAATTTTGTGATCGGCATATCGGAATCCAGTTCTGGACATTTCGTTGGGTTCGTATCGACGTTCTGGACTTGTTGACACTAAGTTTGGCAAAATTGGAAACCTTTGACCATGACACATTTTTTGGTGCAAAGTGGCCCACATGTGGACCCCGCTTTGACCGAAAACTGTCATTTTTGCCCCTGTGTCTAAATTGGACTTAAGAAAAGGCGTTTCTAGCTATTTAATAATTTCTGAGACTATTGGTGATGTTTATTTCAGCATCCGGAGACTTTTCTTCTGAGGCCATAGTTCTGGCTTTTAGCATTTGACTTCTAGACGTTATATTTTGCAGCTCTCTTGCCAGACAAGTATACCTTGTCTTGTTGTACTGTTTAAATTCAGTTATTGTTAGTTATATGTTTATTTATTTTAAATCATATAAATATTTGCGTCCGAGAAAACTCGGGTGCAGTCAACGATGGCGTTGACGTTAGGATTATATCTGACCTAGTGTTTAGTAGACCCACCTAAAAGTTGTGGAGTTATTGGTATGACTTTCCAGGCCTTGACACGTATCATTATACGTCACAAAGTGAGTTCATGTAGGGATGTGTGCCTCATACTCGACTGGCCATCGGTATGAGCTACACGTGTAACGGTATTTAGCTTAGTTGATTATTTCTATAGAGACTTGCATCTTAGTTCGAGATGTCCACGTCGTTTTCACGACTTGTATATCTACATTGGACGGGGAAGACATCTAGTAGGCATATGGGACTCCCCCTCCTTATATTATTCCCTTTACCATACCCTTCGGAGATGGGGTATTATAGTATATTCCTGTTACCATGCTCCTCGGAGATGGGGTATTCTTTTTATTCCCGTTACCATGCTCCGAGGAGGATGGGGTATTGCAGAGTGCCCTTGTGACAGGGGGCATATGTGGCATATACTAGCCAGTCCCGATGATTGGTGAATTACGTCAGCATATGTCAAGCCTACACATTCCCATGCGTACTATAAGGTCTTCAAATTGCATTCACTTAGATGGTTAGCGCATCCCATTTATTTATTCAGTACTTACATTATGGCATGCTTCTATGTATCTTGCTATGTCCCTCTGAGGACCTGGTCCCTTTCCAGGTGTAGATGTTCCTGAGTATTCGTGGGAGCGCAGATCCGGACAGGCTACTTATATTCCGAGGAGGTCTTCTCTTCGAGCCTCGTGATTGTCAGATGATGTTCTTATATGGTGTGTATCTGGTTCATTTTATATTCTATTTCGGCAGTGGATTTGTTTCCATCCGACTGTCATTCTTTAGATACTCTGTATTGAGATCTAGTTGCCTGGTTATTGGTTATTCATGTATATGTGATTTCTGTGGATGAGATTTAGATATTACCCGGTGACTTGTGATTAGTTTTACCACTTATGAATTATTGTTCATTATACAGCGTAGGCTTGTATTATGGTTTCCATATATTGGAGTTGCCATATATACAGGCGGCTGGCATGCTTACGTGTCCTAATCCTACGTATTTTGGGACTGGGGCGTGACATATTTTTAGTGGTGGCCCATGCAGGTCAGAGCATATTGTCTCGGTTACGTTACTGTACCGAGCAAGCCTGCACCTAGGATTAGAATATAGGATCTCATCCATATTTGACTATGACTTATCTTTCTTCCAGTCTGTCCTACTTACACAAATGCATCCTGCTTGATTCATGTGCTTCCCTGATAATTCCTCGAGTATAGCCCCTGCTAGAATATAGGAATCCCTGTTGATAGGATGATACTTAGGATAATATTCCTACTTAGAATACAACTAGGGCTTTGACACATCACTAAGTTAGGATACTAAATGAACCCTAGTCTTCCATATTACTAATGAACCATAGCATCACTACCTATAGATTATCTTACCATTGTCCCTTGACGTATTTATGTATGACTTGAGAGTAGTATAAACACTACTATGATTAGTTAGAAAATTGACCATAGTGTTGACCCTAGTCTTGAGAAACCAATAGAAATCCAAAGTTGAATACTAGGACTAAACCTCATCCAATGTTTGGATAAACCCAGTTTTACGCCAGAGACCCTTTACCCTTGTTCGCGTAAAAGCCAAACAAACTGCCTAGTTGGCATAAAAGCCAAATAACTTTCTTGATTGGCGTAAAAGCCAAACTATGCAGAAGATTGTCTCCTTTACGTCGCAGTTATGACAACTGCTACCCACGATCCCTTAGTCTTCCTTATCCTGCGTCATGCAAGCCACGTAGGTAACTGTCCTGCGTAAACCTGATGATTCTTGAATAAATAGATAACCAGCGTAGAGTAACCTGATTAGGCATAAAATATAAGGATAGGATGTGAGCATAATTGTTACAACCTTAGCTTTCCCCAGTTGACCAAATCTCGTGCATTAAATGCAGAGATACGCCTCAAGCCCTGTGCAAAAAGAAACAACTTTTTGACGGGATATCTGATTTTGTCTCATCTCAAGCGTAAATGACTTGTATCCAATTAAGTCACTAAACGACAACCTGGGTCTCCGTGAAAATTCATCATCACAGCCGTCCTCTCGATCGTTGTACAAGTACTTTTGTCAGATGTCAGGATTCACTAATTTGACTGACAAACTCATGAGTTTCTCGTACAACTTTACGCTGCAACGAATGCTAGACTTTACGCAGGAGATATTTATGCACAGATTTCTACGCACAGACTTTTACGCGGACAGCTCTGAAGCTCTACCTTAGGCTTCTCTGTTTTACGCGGATAGCTCTGAAGCCATGTGTTACGCCAAATTATTTTATCTCTGCTTTACGCAAACAACCTCGAACCCCTACTTTATGCAGACTTTCTTGAAATCTCTGTTTTAGGCAGACAGCCTATAGTGTTTATTAAGATTGTAGAACTTAGAAGGCCATACCTCTTTTAGGTCAACTAGCGACTTAGACAAGGAGTTAGAATAATAACTGTAGAGATTGTAGAGTCTTGTCTTTTTGTGAATTTGAATTATTTTGAAATTTCTCATATCATAATCTAGCGTACTTATATTTACTATACTACCTTGACTTATACTGCTATTATAGCCTAGTTTTGCAAGCTTATTCTTTATCAAGCTTGTTCATGATATATGTATTATTGGAGTACTACACTAATATATTTCAGAATCAGTGTATTACAGTCTGATAAACCATAGTGCACTTGGTTCACCCTTCGCATAACTACTTTACGTGGATTGAGATATATAGTGATTAGTAGGCGGATGTACTTGCCCTCTAGATATGTTCGAGCATATCATATCAGCTACCTAACTGTGCTGATACAAATATGTGAATAGGGATTACCAGAATAGCATTTCAATCCATAACTGCCTTGACAATTCCCATTTGAATTCTTTAAACGCCTTGAATCCCCGTACTTCTAATCTATTACTTCCCCCCTTGAACTCTTGATTATTGTTTTCCGTCTTTCTTTATTTCGGAAAGGCGAAACCTCGTGCTTAGTATAAGCATGAAAAGTATACTGTTTCTGTAGCCATTTCTGTTTGTTTCTTGGGTAATTACCAAACTATATTATTAGATTAGATTGTAGTTTAAAACTGTGCTATTTTTAGAATGACCTTCGCTACCTACCTAACGTTTTATTACGTTCCTGATACGTGCATCTCTATGACAGCATGAAATTTTTATTTTTGTCTCGTAACTTGGGTCAAGTTCAGAACCTATTACGATAAAGAAAGTATTATTTTGCTGTCAGAGATCTAAAATAAATTTCACCTGAATGAGCAATTGATTTACTCCTGAATGGATAACAGCACCTATGACTAGGTTGACTTGTAAGGATTAAGAATTCCTATGGACCGACTCACCAAGTTAGCACATTTCTTACCTTTAGAGTTGGCCAGTCTGCAGAAGCTTTAGCTAACTTATATATGAGATAAATCGTAAGATTGTACGGCATACCAGTCAGCATTATACCAGACAAGGATTCGCGTGACCAGAGTTGGTGGTCAACACCGTAGAGACAGTTAAGTAAATGCAAGGACACTGGCGAGCAGTGCAAGACAAACAGAAGCAGTGGGCAGATCGTCATCATCGTCCCTTCGAATTCAAAGTGGACGATCATGTCTTCTTGAGGATATCACCTACTAGAGGCACCATTCGATTCGGAGGACGCAACAGATTGAGTCCAAGGTATGTTGGACCATTGACATGCTAAAAAGAGTAGTAGTAGTGGCATATCAACTTGCGCTACCACCTTCACTTGAGGGAGTACTTGATGTATTCCACATGTCGCAACTCAGGCGATATGTGATCGACAGCAGTCATGTTCTCAACCATTCGGAGATCACCATTAGGCCGAGCTTGTCGTATCAAGAGCAACCCGTAGAAATCCTTGATCATCGAGAAAAGGTATTGAGGAATCAGTCTATTCCCTTGGTCCGCGTAGCATGGAAGCATGGCGCACCAGGAGAATCTACTTGGAAGCATGTGGACAACATGCGTAAACATTTTTCTAACCTATTCGTAAACCAAGATATAAATTACTTTGTTAAATTATATCTTATGTCTTTGACTTCTACCGTGGCTTAGTTTTAATTTTGAGGACGAAATTCTTATAAGTTGGGTAGATTGTAAACCCCCTCGACCAGATTTCAGTATTTTTAGGATTTATTTTACCAATTTAGGATTTATTGCAATATTTTAATTTATTTTGCTTACATATCCTATTGATTTGTGCACCTGTCCATCACCGAATTATTTGGAGCTTTACCTTGACTGTTATCCCCGAACAAAGTTCACATACCTCTCATAGACATGCTAGTCTATTTTTTTGAACCTTGTGCAACTCCTAGATACTTTGTTTTGTGCCTCGTATTAGACGCACAAATATCGTTACAAACGTCCGTATTATTTATTAATTAAATTTCCAGATCTGTACCCATCCCTGTTCAATAGAGATTAGAGGCCAACATGCACCTGTTTTGCCCAAACAAAAATACGTTATTACCCTACTCTGAGTATACTACATTTAGTATATTGACACCGTACTAAAATTATGGCCCTACCTGCCCCTAAATAATTAGAGAACACCGTGCACATTTATTATTAATTAATTAATACGGTAACCCGTATCACCCAAAAACCAGGCCCAGCCCCTGCCCAGACTCACCCCCATTCCCCCAGGGCCCTCACACAGCAATTCTCCTCAATTCCGTGCAATTTAGCATTTTCAGGAATCGAGTGATTTTCCCAGACAATTTTGTAATTGTGCAATTTCCCAAAATAGGACCTCTGTATAATTTATAAAATTACAGGGACTTTTCTGGAAATTTGCAGTGTGAGGTGTCACCCCCTCATTCGCTGGTGAACCTGCACCGTCCATTTTGTAGTGGGTCCCACCATAAAATATCTGCAAAGATATTTTAAATGTAAAATTACAAATTTGCCCCTAATTAATTTTCTATAAAAGAAAAATAAAAGAAAAACCAAATCCCTAAATCCCCAAAATAAATCCAAATAATTTTAAAAATCTAAATAAATTTCTTAAAATTCTAAATAAATTACAAAAAAATATAATTAAATATTTTAAACTAAAATAAATATTTGGTAGGAACAACATGCAAGTATGATCGTATAGTAAATCATAGAAGTCCTAGAAATTTATGTTTCCTAAGTTTTAATTACCAAAAATTCTAAACAAATCTCCAAAAATCTAAAATAACCTAAAATAATTCTAAATAAATATTTATATAAGTAAATATATCAAGAAATTTATTTTCTAATTAACTAAGAGAATACTCTAAAAAAATTTAATATCTATAATAAATATAATAATATAAAATACACACAAAATATCTATTTTGGTGAGGGGGTTTACAATCTACCCAACTTACAAAAATTTTGTCCTCAAAATTGACACTAACCCATATTCATAATAATCATTATAGCTATTACACTACATAGCTATCTAGCAGTGCTTCCTAAAAGTCATGGTCTGTCATTCTAACACTTCTCATTTATTCTCCATACACTATCATATTATCCTCTAACTTGTCTACACTACCCAACTTACAAAAGTTCTACTAGTAGTCACAGTCTCTTGAGGCTATTGTCTAGGTTGGAAGACAAATATATTTATTGGATCAAGAATCTTAGGGAACTTGTCTTGAATCTCACAACCGTGATTTTTCTTTATAACCGTCAAGTATCGTAGTCTAATACTGCCATGCCACCTGACCAATATGGCTGCAAATACTTTGACTACTTTACTACAACGGTCTAGCTGCAGCTGTCGCTACTTTGCCAGCGATTTATCATAGTTGTCAGTTCGTAACAAGTGCCTTCAATTCTTTTCTAGGCATAGTCTAAGTTTTTGGGCAACAGTTGAAGTCTTGACTAACTTATAAAACTATTAAAAGTATAAACTAGTTCAAACAGTCTAACAAATTCCTATTAGCCTAAGGGATGCTATACATGGTTTTTAAAATAATAAGAGGATACATATATTGCTATAGGTCATATACATAAGGGTTATTATTAAGAACTCATCCTTTAGTTATTAATCATCTACTAAACCATTTACGTTTTAACTAACAAAACTAAGGACGGGGTCGAAGTAGACCAACAATTTATGTTGGCACAAAAAAGACGTAACTACGATAGAGAGAATTAAGCACTAGATAATGAATGGATAGAGAAGAGAAGATGAGCCACCCAAGGGGGCGAGATGATGATAGAAAAAGAATACTACTACTGCTACTCACGTCATCTATTAGCATAACGTGTATGCCATCCGGGTAAAATATTAGTATATCCTCATAACTGCTAAACCAACACCTATATAATTCTACGTCTACTATGCACCTAAGATCTCGTGTCATAAAGGGGGTCATGAGTATGCAATGACACATATAACTAAGGTTGTACCTGTATCTACGGCTTCCTGTGGCCGCGCTCTCTTGTTTGTCATCATGAGTGCTTGGCCTATGGGGTATATCTAGTACTATTCGTGTATCAAACTTATACTAAGCACGAACGTTCGTCTTTCCAAAATAGGGGAAGACAAAAAACAACAATAAAGAGTTCAAGGAGGAGGTGATATAATACAAGTACGGGATTCGAAAGGATTAAAGAATTTTGAAAGGGAGTTGCCAAGGCAGTTGTGGATTGAAATCTTATTTTGGTAAATTCCTATATGCATGTTCATATCAGAACAGTTATGTACCTGACATGATATGCTCTGACCAGTCTAGAGGGCAAGTATATTCGTCTAACAAGTTGAGTCAACTATATCTCAATCCACATAAAGTAATAATACAAAGAGCGAACCAAGTGCACAACGGTTGATCAGACCATAATACACCGATTCTGATTTAGACAATGTATTAGTGTGGGCCCCCAATAATACATATGTCATGAACAAGCTCAATAAAAGAATAAGCTTACAAAACTAGGCTATAATAGCAGCATAAGTCGAGGTAGTAAAAATATAAGTACGCTTGATTATGATGGAGGAAGGTACAAAATAATCTAAGTTCACCAAGAATATCAGTATTGTGCCTCTACAATTGCCATACTAATTTCTTGTCTAAGTCTAAAGTCAACCAAATGGGTGTATGAGCCTCTAAGTTCTACAGTCTAGATAAACACTAAAGTTCTATAGTCTAGATAAATACTATCTTCTTATGCAAGCCTATAGTTGGTGTCATTCATTTATATTTCATTAATTGGTCAGAAGGACTATGTGATACTAGATTATGAGGCATATTACCAAACTTACAAAAATTTAACTAATACTGTTATTGAATACTAGAGTTTATATTCCTAGTACTAGTCATCTTCCTAACCCCTATCAAGTACGAGAGGAGATTGACGTTAAGAAGGGAAAACACAAGATGCAATGCAAGCAATCTTGCGAAATAAAATCAAGGGAGTGATAAATAAGTGGATAAGATCCTATATTCTAATCCTATGTGCAGGCTTGCTCGGTACAGTAACGTAATCGAGACAATATGCTCTCGACCTGCATGGGCCACCACAAAAATATGTCACGTCCCAGTCCTAAAATACGTAGGACTAGGAACACGTAAGTATGCCAGCCGTATGTATATGGCAACTCTAATATATGGATACCATAATACACACATATGCTGTAATATGAATATAAACTCATATGTGGTATAAATATAGTGTCACAAGTCACAAAAATACTAATCTCATCCACACAACAAGTCATAGAAAGAAATAACTAAACTAGAATAATGAGTCTGAATAATCCAAAACTAATAGTCGGGTGGAGACAAATCCACTACCAATGACTATATCAATACTAACAAGAGAGAGAAGGATAAATCTCCAATATAAATAAGATGATGATAGAAGTGTATCAGCAAAGCGATCCATCGCTAGAGATAATCACTGATGCTCAGAAGGTATGACCTCCTCGAAAAAGATAAGTAGTAAGTCTTGATCCATGCTTCTATGAATAGTCATGAACATCTACACCTGGAAAGGGACCAGGTCCTTAGAGGGACATAACAAGATACATAGAAGCATGCCAATTTGAATACAGTAAACATGTATAATATTTAAAAATAAATAAGTACGCTGTATAAGACAATCTATATGAATGCAAATGAGGACAACTTTTCGACGTATGGGCAAGGGTAGGCTACTCGATCTAAGCCTCACAACTCACACACACGTCTAGAACATCATCAACCGACATACCTCGGGGGTAGCGACCCTCGTGACTCCATCAATCAACATACCTCGGGGGTAGCGACCATCGGACACGACCACCATAGTACGTGCTAGTTACTACAGTTTACCAGAGTGGTTAAAGCCCATACGCCTACTGATTGTCCTCTCATGATACTAAGTGTCAAGTGTGTGTCAACATACATATAATAGATAGTAATGACTGAAAGAAAACACACATGCAATGCATATACAGAAATGCAATGAATATACAAAAATATAAATAGCATGCAAAAGTACTGTAAGCAATTTGGCAAGGTATCTTGCCTGGTCTGAAAAGGATGAAGTCCTAACTCAAGGCGTCGTCCGTTCTACCCGTCACATAAGTTAAACAAGTTAGGTTACAAAAGTGGGTGAATAGTTTTTGCTATTTTAATCTATTTTAACTCTGAATAAAATAACCTAAATTAGTATTTTAATCTTATTATAATCTGATTTTATTGTTAAGCTCTAATTTTGGTCCAAAGAAAGTCAACTTTAAGGATTTGTGATCCGTGGCACGCAAATCGAGGTAATCCGTTGACCAAAAAGTCAACTGTCTCAAATTATGGATTTGTGTGTGGAATCTTATATATTTTAATGCTACATGAATACTGGAATTGACAATTTTATAAAATCACAAGTCGGTAAAGAGTTATGGCCACAAGGGCGCACAGATGACAGTTTTTAGTGGTTTCCTATTTACGTCTACGTTGCACAAATTTTACAGTAGATTAAATTTATATATTAAATTCTGTAAAAATAATTTTATGAAACTTTATCATGTCAAATTTTTGAAACTTCAAACGACTCATAATTTCGAGTTCGGGATCTCC